>JADKXX010011156.1:0-23023 GCA_017310255.1 Butorides virescens | reverse complement strand
GCTTTGCGCTATAAATAGGCGGCCCAAGGTAGCCGTGCCCCGGGGAAGGGAGGAGGACGGGGCCGCCGGTACCGTGCTTCCCCCGGCGGGGTGCGCAGCGCCTGCGGACCCTCCGCGGGGCCGAGCGCATGGAGGCCGCTGCCGGCAGCGGGGTGCTGAGTTGTGCTCGGCCTCAGCCCGCCGGGGGGAGCGGGAGCAGGAGCCGGAGCCGGAGCTAGCAGCGAGGCTTCCCCGGGCGCGGGGTGCGTGTTGGTGGGGGGGATAACGGCGAACCCCGGGCCGGGGGGGGGGGGGGGGGGGGGGGGGGGGGGGGGGATGTTGCTTTCCCGGGGAAGCTGCAGTCGGGCTGGGGGGAGGCGGGCGGGGATGCGCCCTGCGGCGGGCGGGGGCGGCTCAGTGCGGGGCTCGGTGCGGGGGTCCCGGGGCTCGGTGCGGGGCTCGGTGCGGGGGTCCCGGGGCTTGGTGCAGGGCTCGGTGCGGGGCTCGGCGCGGGGGTCCCGGGGGTCGGTGCGGGGCTCGGCGCGGGGCTCCCGGGGCTCGGTGCGGGGCTCGGCGCGGGGCCCGGCGCCTCCCCCCGCAGCCCGGTGCCCGCTCCCGCCGCCCCTCACCGCCTCCCTCTGCCTCTCTCCCCAGCGATGCTGCACGGCCCCGCCGCCATGGGGGAGCCGTGGCAGCCGCAGCAGCAGCAGCAGCAGCGGCTCCCGGGGCTCGGCAACGCCTCGGAGCCCAGCGCCTGGCCGGGGACGGCGGCGCCGGGGGGCGGCGGGGCCGAAACCGGAGCCGGAGCCGGAGCCGGGGCCGGGGCCGGGGGGGCCGTCAGCCCCTGGGACATCGCCCTGTGCGCCACGGGGACGGCGGTGGCGGGGGAGAACGCGCTGGTGCTGGCCGTGCTCTTCTACACGCCGAGCCTGCGGGCGCCCATGTTCCTGCTGATCGGCAGCCTGGCGCTGGCCGACCTGCTGGCCGGGCTGGGGCTGGTGGCCAACTTCGCCGTCCGGTACCTGCTGCGGCCGCCCAGCGAAGCGGCGGAGCTGGGGGCGGCGGGGCTGCTGCTGGCCGCCTTCTCCGCCTCGGTCTGCAGCCTGCTGGCCATCACCGTGGACCGGTACCTGTCGCTGTACAACGCGCTCACCTACCACAGCGAGCGCACGCTGGGCTTCACCTGCGCCATGGTGCTGCTGATGTGGCTGCTGTGCCTGGGCGTGGGGCTCCTGCCCCTCCTGGGCTGGAACTGCCTGAGGGACCAGAGCTCCTGCAGCATCCTGCGGCCCGTCACCAAGGACAACGCGGCGGTGCTGGCCGTCACCTTCCTCCTCCTCTTCGCCCTCATGATGCAGCTCTACCTGCAGATCTGCAAGATCGCCTTCCGGCACGCCCAGCAGATCGCCGTGCAGCACCAGTTCATCGCCACGGCGCAGGCCACCTCCACCCGCAAAGGGCTCTCCACCCTCTCCCTCATCCTCGGCACCTTCGCCCTGTGCTGGATCCCCTTCGCCATCTACTCCCTGGTGGCCGATTCCAGCTACCCCGTGGTCTACACCTACTCCCTGGCGCTGCCTGCCACCTGCAACTCCCTCATCAACCCCATCATCTACGCCTTCAGGAACCCAGACATCCAGAAGTCCCTCTGGCTGGCCTGCTGCGGCTGCGTCCCTTCCACGTTCTCCTCCAGACCAAGGACATCCAGCGATGTGTGAGGACTGAGCACGGGGCGAGACGCGCTCCCTCGCTCTCCTCCTTTTCCCCCCTCTGTCGTTATTGTTTCCTACCGGGAGGAACAACACCCACCCCACCCCCCCGCCTCCCTCCCCGGCCAGCACATCTCGTTCCATGGAAAGATGGCCAAGAAGAGAAAAAAGGAAAAGGGAAAAAAGAAGGGGGAAAGAAAGAGAGAGAGTAGAAGGATAACAGCTTCCTTTAGAAATGTTATTTTCTTACACATTTTATTTTTTATTTAAAAACACAAAACACCAAAAAAAGAAAAGGGAAAAAAAAAAAAAAAAAAGCATCTCCGTACGATGGCATTTGTCTCCTCTCGGGGTAAGGAGCCAGGGGAGCAGCGGGCTTGCCTGCCCTGCCTGGGTGGCTTCCTCCCCGTGGGGTTATGTCCCACGAGTGGCAGCCTCCGGGAAGGCCGCAGGAGCAGGGGGGCGAGTGTCGGGTCCCCCCACGATGGGGCTGGTTCCCTCGCGTGGGGCGGTTCTGTGGGGCGGGCACCCCCCTGTCCCCCTAAAATCAGGTCTTGCAATGCTATGCAATAATGGGGGGGGGGGGGGGGGGGGGGGGGGGTTTGGCTGGGGGGGGGCCGGAGGAGGGGGGGGGAGCGGGGGGGGAGGGGACGGGGGGGGAAGGATGCCTCTCTGTTTCTATGTCGTTTTGCGAAGCACTTTGAGAACCTGTGGGACGAAAGGCACTTTAGGGCCCCGCCGTTGTTTTGGGCTGTGGCAGGGATGGGGGTACCTGGGGAATCCATTCCCCATCCCCCCCCAAAAAAAGAAAAGGTGACCGCGGGCAGGGTGGGGGTCAGGGTGGTGAGGGCAGCTGGGGTGCCCTGCACCCCAGGGCTCTGGGGAGGCCGAGGAAGGGCTCTCCCACCTGGTTTGGGGCCGTGGGGTGATGCGCTCCCTTCCACACTGATCGTTTACATGGGGTGGGATTTTCATCCAAAGAGGGGTCCGGGCTTGCTGGGGTCCCCTAGAGAGAAGCCTCTGTAATCACACGTGTTATTCCGGATGCTACCCGTTTAACTTGCTTCATTAGCGAAGCTTTGGTACCCTCGTATTCCTCTTCTGTATCATGTGCTTTGTGGTGTTAGTGAGACCATGATGAAGTGTCCTTTATCTTGTGCTTTCTTTTGGCCGGGAGCGGAATAGTGCATTCACCTAAAAAAGCAAGACGAGAACCCAAGCAACCTTCAGGGAGATGGCAGGGCTTGGGGTGAAACCCCTCGGGTGGCTCGGGGCAGAGGCGCTGGGTGCTGCACCGGCACCCGGTATGGGACCAGCTCAGTGGTTGACGCAGGAGATTCCCCCCCCCCCGCCAGCTGAGCCGGGGGTCCCAATGCATTGATCCCCTTTAGGGGAAGATGCTGTGATCTCCAGCAGCCAAAAGGCCTCTCTTCAAAGCAGGAGCTTAGGGTTTGCTGTGCCATGGGCAAAAGAGGCGAAGGTTTCCATCGACACAATCCAACGGCGCCGGCACCGCCAAGCCGTAGCATGCGTACGCCGCGGTTCCGCGCAAGACAGCAAAGTTCTTGCCCTGTGAGGCCGTAGTGGGTACGAAGCCACTTTATGGCTGGATACAGGCACGACTCTCTTTTCTCTCCGCATCTGTGCAACGAATTTCTCGCTCCTCAGAGCACATGAGAATGCTATGAACCTCCAAAGTGTGCCTGGGCCTTGGACTCATTGCCTACCTTTGAAAGGTGGCCAGTCTCTTTTTCCCCCCCCCCCTCCCATTTCCTTTTTCTTTTGAATACCTTGGGCAATGGGCAGCAGGCACAATGTTGGATCAGCACACGTTTAAAGGTAAATATAGATATAAGAAAGAGTACTACATATATATATATAACCATGTTCCTCTGCTCATTTTATTTCTTCTGGTTTCTGTAAGCGCAGCCAGGTCCCCGCAGCTCCTCAGCATGAAAAGTCAAGGCAGGATTAGTTTAAACCATTTTTGAAACTTTGTGACCATTTTGAAATGTTTTTACACAACCTGATCTAAAAGACAGGATTTGTTTCTCCGGGCAGCTCATTTTGTATCTTTACATGAAATGTAGGTTAACTCATCAGCTCTAGAGAAACCATGACGTGAAAAAAAAAAGTTGCATTTTCTTGGCTTTCCTGGCAATTCCCTGTTGTTGAAGATTTTGATTTTTAACAATGTTCTTTGTAGAGTTTAATTGCATACTTGAAACTTGTCTCAGCTGGAGGGATCTGTTGATCGGCTTTGACAAAGGCATACAAGGGTCAACGGAAAATCATTTTTCCCAGCGGTCTTCCACAACAGTAGGAGAAAGAGTTGGGCTGTGAGGAGCTACAGCCACGGATACAGCCCCCACCAGGCAGCTAAGCCGGAGAGGCAGCGCGAGATGTCCTCGCCGAAACGCTTGGTACTCGCCCAAACGCCCGCCCAAAGCAACTTTGTCGAAGGCAAACTCCGCTGCCTAAATTCTGGTGCTTGCACGAAGGAGACTCCTCTTGTGCCATGTTAAGCCAACTCACAGGCAGTATCGAGACGTGGCACGAGTACGTCGCAGGCTCAGATTTAGTATAAAACGCCGATCTCATTTTTTTTCCAAGTGATGGTCTAGGACCTCCCTCTTGGAGACTGTTAGAGGTGGCCATGGAAGTTGTTAAAAATGCTTGATAGGCTGCAGGGAAAGCCTCAAGAAATCTCCCCTAAGGAACACGCTGCTAAATTGGCATTTTTGCAGTCTTTCCCCAAAATAAAAATAAATATATTTTCTAGGTGTTTCTTCCTTTGCTGTTTTCCCTTTCTTATCAGTGGAAAGAAGGGAAAAGGCGGCCAAGTGAGGAAGATAGCCAGGTATGAGCTCATCTGCCATGCGCTGCGTTGTGGAAATCTCTGACCATTTTACCGCACCTTTGCATTGGTGGTTTTTTTTTTTTTCCTAAAGAAAATCTTTCACTGGAAAAAAGTATTGAGCAACAATTCTGGACATCAGCGACGACGCTGGATGTCGGTGCCTCCTTATGTTGGACATCAGGAGAGCTAACTTAAAACCTTGAAATACTTACCAAGTGACTAATGCTGTGTGCAGGGTGGGAAGGCCCTGGTGTCCTTCAGTGCTGGCTTTGGGACGTGTTTAGTACGGAATACAGGGCCTGATTTTGGATGAGGACATGTTGCCATAAGCAAGGAGCAGCTCCCGTCAACGTGATGGCATCATATGTGAATGGGGCACCAACTATAAGGGGAGAACTGGGAGACAGAAAAGGTTTTCCAGTGCACTGAATCCAAAACACCTGGAAACATGGTGAAAAGAGCCAAGCAGCCCCTGGGCATCATGGGAAGGACACAGACCAAGGGGAGTACAGCCCATCGTTCTTGATTTTTGGGTATTGAATGTATTAGGAAGCCTCCTCCAGCTGGGATTCCTGTGTCACAAGTCATGAGACAAGTTGAGGTCCATAAAAGCCATTGATGTAATTGCTGTGCTTTTCAGATGAGGTACAAGGGGGCAGCAGTAGTTCTGCAAAACACAAGGTCTTCAGCTGGTGGGAATTCGCAGGTGTCCTTCGCTTTCCACAGAGCCTCTGCAGCTGCTCCAGGTGGAAACCAGACCTGCTTGGAGAGGGCTGGTGGGCGTTCAGTTGGGAAGCCCTCCATGTCCTCACCATGGCCAACGGCCCAGATCTTGCCATTGCACCTTCAAAAACTGAGCTTTGCAGATGGCTTTTTCTGGACCCAACAGGAGCCGGGCTAGCTTTACAGAGGCAGAAACAAGCAGAAAATTGGTCCTGAGCCATTACAGGAGGTATCTAACCAGCCCCAAGCCTATGACAGAGATCAGCATAGCCAGGGCAATGAATCCGCTGCTCATTTGGTTGATCTATTTACGGGGTTTTGCTTGCCTTTGGCTTTTCTACCAAGTTGGTAGGAAGCAGAATATAGGTATGAAATGCTTTCTGTGTCGGTGGTCGGCTGTTTTAGTTGAGGGGATGAGGAAAGGGTGAGGAGGAGAAAGAAAGAGAAACCATTACTCGAATATACTGTGAAAAGGCGAGGGACGCTGTTGGATGGGACATAACCACAGCTGGACGAACACCCCGAGTTCTGTGGAGATGTTCTAGGGGTGGATGCGAGCTTGTGCATTTACAACAAGCCCTTGTCCCTGTCCCAGTCTGTTTCAGCTGAGAAATTAAAACAAAAAAAGATGTATAGACTCTACCAGCAAAGTTGCTTAGGGTTTCTTTCCTTTCTGTTTTGTTCAGTTTGGGACTTTGAGCAGTGAAAATGTCTCTTTTTAGCCACCTTCATTTCAATAACCAGCAGTAAATATCTGAAGGATCTCAGTCCTGATGTGGCAGCCACAATTTGTTCACCTCAAACAAAGAGTTTTAATTGAACTTCGAATAAACCCCCAAGAAACAGTTACTGTTCTCGGTAGGTGATGAAGTACCTCCTTCTGGTAGGAGCATCAAATTTGGGGGGGGGGAGGAGGTCTTTAAAAAGCCATTGATCTTGGTAATCGTGTGTGTTGATGTGTATTGACCAGCCTCGACAGCTCATGTAATTGTTAACAGTTAATTAACCGCTCACTTTTAATTGTCAGGAATAATTGTGCCATGCACACGGTATTTCCTCGTAACTCCTTTCAATCACGCGCAACCTCTTCTCTCTGCGAGGCGGTCGTGCTGCTGTCCGGCTGATGGCTTCGCTCGTACCATTTGTAGCTTTTCTGTTAGCAATGCCGTTGCCCACTGCAAAATCCCCTGAGAGCCGCCCTCCCCGCTGCCCCTGCAACCCTGGGAGTGGAGCTTTCCCATTCCCGTTGGAAAATTCTGCGGTACGGAGCATTCTAAAGATAAAATGGGTTCTCAGTAGAGAAGACCCAAATCAGAACAGACGGTCCAAAGCTCTTTTGTCCCTGACTTTGAGGGATGCAAATGAATTGTCTCCGACTCCAAGTGTATTTAGTGGCCTTCACAAATTCTGCTCGATGTCGTCAAGCATATTTGTGTCTAAACCAAGGTGATTCCTTCCCGAGTTGAGCATGCTGCAGCGGGCAGGACGCTGGATGCCTGGCAGCACATCATGCCAAATCATAGAATTGTCTAGGTTGGAAAAGACCTTTAAGATCATCAAGTCCAAAAATAGACACTGCAATCACAAGCACAGGTTTATGACCTTCGTGCGGGATCTGGGAGTTGGAAAACACCTGGCTTGTCCCAGGGAAAGCTCTTTTCCAACTGGGCGGTGTCTGGCTAAGGATGAGAGGTAGTGGTGGCTGCTGCTCGCAAAGTGGGCGTCCTTTCGAGTCTGCTGCAGCCTGGCCTCTTGGGTTGCCTTTCCTCTACACCATGTAGAGATGACAAGGCCCAGGCTCCTTTCCCATGCCTCTCGTGAGTAGGTCAGAATCAGGCCCCAGGCAGGATAAGGAGCATCCTCCCCAGGGGCGAATCCTCCAGCTCGGAAGGAGGGATGAGTCTCTGGTGGCAAAACTCAGCGAGAGACTGAGCCAGACCAGGGTGGCCCAGGGCCAGGTCCTCCTCTGTGGTCACCAGTGTGGTGGCCCTGTGGTCGCCCTGCTGGGGCTCTGAAACCCAGACCAGCCTGGCCAGGCTTCGGGCAGCGCCCGTCGGCATCGCCTTCAGATGGACAGAGTGGGGGTCGATCGTCCCCATTCCCAACCCCGCCTTCCGTCCTATCTGCTCCCCCAGGAACAAGGCCATTCCACAGCAATCAGGACAGCAAATTATTTTGATGTGTTTTCATTAGCCTTTTAACTTGACTGGGAAAGTTGATCTCAAAGAAAAAAAATGTACAGTTATCATTCGGCTACGGTTAAATCAAGCCCCTTCAATGCACTTTATGAACGAGTGAAAACAAATCAATGCTGTTATTGCACTGTATCTCTATTGTGTATAATATTATACATTCATCTGTAAGAGTAATTTATTTTTATTACTGTAAATAAAACTGTCAAAGTGATTTGTCAAGAGGATATCCAAAAATAGGGGAGGGGGGGAGGTAAAATTAAAACATTTGAAGATCTGGGCTCCTGTCCCAGGTATGTGCCATGCTGTGTGTGTCTGTGTTTTTATTTCAGCCGAAGCCAGTCTCGTACGGGCTTCTGCTTTCCCTCACCCGGGGTCCGTGTGTCCACGTGGATTGTGATGAGCTGGCTGAGGATAAGAACTGCTCGAGACATCGTCTGTACGGGGTGGGAAGGAACGGCTCCCGCTGCTCGGAGCCTCCCTGCAAAGGGACGGCCACTTTCCCATCGGCAAGCCAGCCTCTGATCCCCCCGGCGGTCAGGGATCAAATACTTATGGGAATTAATTGATCTTTGAGAGCTGGTTTCTCCCAGTGAAGGGTGATAGAGATATCACAGCGTTCTGCTGCCGCTTCCGTGCCCCGGCCTCTGACGGAGAAGGGCTGATAACTCACGGCAAAGGGACCCAGCGAGGGCAAGCCGACAAAAAGCCGAACCCAAATCTACTTTAACCTCTTAAAATCTTTATTTTTTTTTTTTTTTTTAATTAGCACATGCATAAAGTGTCAACAGTTTGGGATTAGGATGATGTTTTTCGAACAAATGTAGTTACAAGCGGTGCTTCAGATCGTTCCAGGTTTCCTCTCTACACTGTACAGAAGAAAGCTCGCGTTGCGACCGACATAGTCCCTACCTTTCCATCACCGTGTCACGACAGGCAGAACCCACAACACTGGGGAGAAATACACTTGTTCACACGTAGCAACTGGGTACGGTAGATAGATACAAGCAGCAACATCTACTCACCTATTGACTAAGTGCACATGGTTAAAGGACCCCATTAGACAGCGGACATCTCCTTCTTTTCTAAGGTCAACTCTATGATAACGGAAATCAAATTATGGCCTGGAACGGGTGACCCTCCCGTGGGAGAGATGCCCGTCTCCCACCAGCTGCTTCTATCAAACGGCAAGTCAAAGGAAATACGGGCAATACTTCTGCCGGTATTAAAAAAAAATGAGCCTCTTACAGGAGCGTGGGGGCAGCCCCACTGGTGCTGAGCGCCCCGGGAAGCCAACCATGAAGTGCCACCACCTCCCTGCCCCTGCCGTGCCACCCCTGCAGGGCTGGAGCCAACCTCTGCAAAGACTGGCCCCAGCCCTGGCTCCGGGCTGTCCGGATCAACAGCCGGTGCCAAAGGGGGATCAAACGGCTTTCAAACTCCTCAGCTCAAGCTGGCTGCACACAGATGCTCTATTTTAGGAGGATCGGTTGCCCCAGTGCTCCAGGAGGTCTCCCTAGCTTGTAGCTGCTGAGTTTGGGTAGCGCAGAGGGGTTTTTGGGGTGTCTGAGGTGCTCCCAGCCTAGCCTGGGCTAGCCTTTCAGGGCAGGTTTAGGCTAGATATTAGGAAAAACTTCTTCACTGAAAGGGTTGTCAGGCTCTGGAATGGGCTGCCC
Source organism: Butorides virescens (assembly GCA_017310255.1). NCBI lineage: Eukaryota > Metazoa > Chordata > Aves > Pelecaniformes > Ardeidae > Butorides > Butorides virescens. The sequence continues at coordinate 13,884 of JADKXX010011156.1, read as the reverse complement.
AGGGAGGTGGTCAAGTCCCCATCCCTGGAGGGATTTAAAAGAAGGATGGATGAGGTGCTTAGGGACAGGGTTTAGTGGTGGGATGGCAGGGTTAGGTTAACGGTTGGACTCGATGATCTTAAAGGGCTTTTCCAACCAAAGTGATTCTATGATTCTATGATCCCCGGGCTGATGGGTGCAGGGCACCCCAAAATAACGCCTGGCCTCACCCAGGGGTGCTTTGTGCTCCTACTCCCTCCGAAGGCGATGGAAACCCGGCAGTGAGATGGCTCCTGTCCTGCCGCAGCAGCTGGCTTTGCCCCAGCGGCCCCGGGGCAGGAGGAGGAAGAGAAGGAGGAGGAAGAGGAAGGCTCTCCAGCCTGAACGCTTGTCCCACGGCGGCAGCAATGCACAGACCCTGGAGCAAACCCACCAGCACGTGCATGTCCCGCAGCAAAGTGGCGACGGGGTTTGTTCCCTCCCTGCATGCCCACCGTGTCCTCTCGGGGACCACCCCTGTGCTGAAGCCACAACGTTTGCACGTGCACCTGGAGATGTCTGGTTGCCGGAGGAGGTTTTCCTTGGGCTGGCCAAGATGGGAGTAGAAGCTGCTCCCAAAACCATATACCTTGGGGATACCTTGGGGTCTGGGCATGTCCAGGTTTCCACCCAGGTGAGGACAGGCTGAGCATCAGAAATGCTTGGCAACGCTCTGCCCTTCCCCAGCCCGGCGAGCCCACCTGCCCCGTGGAGCCCCGCGCTCCTCGGCGATGCAGTGGGGGCCTCCAAAAAAGGCACTTGTGGCAGTAAGGAGCCGCCCCGCCGCTCTCCGGACAGGAACGCCGGACCCAGGCCCCGCGCGTGACACAGCGCAGCCGAAAGCGGGGTGGGGGGAAAGCGCCAGCAACGCTGCAGTGTCCACCCAAACTCACGCCGGGGATGTCCTGATTCCGTTCCCCCCGGGCAAGTCGAGCCACCCCAAAACGAAGGAAGTCTATGAAGATGGGGAGCCATCAGCCCCAAAACGCTCCTAAAAATGCATTTAGGAGAAAAAGGTTTCTTTTTGGTGGGGATTTTCTTTCTTTTCCCTAATCTGCTCTGATCGGAGGTGAAAGGCACCACAAAGAGAGGTCCCATTTGTGGAAAACTGGCCAGAACTAAAGGTAGTCCTGAAGCACCTCAGTATAAACATAACTGGTGGTGGTGGTGGTGAGGGGGGGGTGTTGACCCTTGTACCAGTATGATTTCTTGGAGACCTGGCAGGACCGTGCCGAAGATGCGGCTGTCGCCAGCGGGAAATCAACAGCTCCTCAACGTGCACCACTGTAAGGTGCTCAAAGTCCACGTTGTTTCTAACGCGAAATTTTTATGGTTGCGTTTTTGATGGCAAGAAGCGACTTTCTATGGAGTAAGTGATCCCAGCTGAGGCATGGGGTGTAGGCAAGCACTGGTAACGGGTGAAAATCAGGGGGGTTGGGAACACTTGAGATGGGGTGGGGTCTTCAGGGACAAAAGCACCTCCTGCGGTGGCAGGAGACAGCTCCTGGCTGTGCTCATGTGCTGCTTGCTCTCTTCTGAGATGCTGGTTTCTTAGGAACTGAGTTTTGATAAGTGGTTATGGGGACAACTGCTCCATTTTTTGGTGTCTAGCTGGGAAGCAGTGCTGGGGCTGACTTTCCTTTCAAGGTCCAAAAGAAGGAGACAGAACAGAACTTCTGGAAAGTACATGTAAGTTGTTTGGTTTTTTAGGTTGGGGGGGTTTGTTTGGTTTTAGGTTCCTCAACTGAGCTACCCCAAATCAAAGAACAACTTTTAAATTGCTCACCTTAATGTGCCAGTGTGGTTTACAGGCTGTGGTTTGTAGACTATGAGTGGGCTGGAGGAGCAGGTTGCTGGAGCTGCTGCCACCTAACTTGAAATACAGCTGCCCATCCTTGTTCTCTGCAGCTGGGTCACGTCCTTCCCTCTTGGGTATTTATTCTGCAGTGTGTTTTATGTTTGTTGTATTTGAGGGTCAACACCAAAACTGGAAAAGGGGCATCAAAGCTGAGGGAGAGCCCAAGCAGGCTGGCTTGGCTGATGGGCAACGCTTTGGGGCTGTAACCTGCTGGGACAGACACAAGCGTAGTGGTGCTGCAAGCCTGAAGGAGGGGATGGGGCAGAACTATGAGTGTGCCAAGTGGGAGGAGGCACCCTATGGGCACCTCTGCCATCCCCTGGCCCAACACACAGTCACGGTTGGTGCTCCTCTCTGGTGTTTGCCTACCTGCTGCTCAAAGCCTTCCCACTGTAGAGCTTCTGTGACCTGTTTCAGAGTTTCTCCATCCTTACCTTGAGAAAGCTTTCCCTGAGATCTGATTCAACTTCATCCTGCCATAACTCCATCCCATGCCTTGCACTTTAGTCCAACGCATGCATGGAGAACGGGTTTGTTCTCCCCCCTGCCCTTCGTGGCTTTGCACAGGGTTTTACCTACCTGAGGCTTTTCCTGTCCAGAGTGGTAGGAGCATAACCAATGCCAAATGCCAGGCTATTTTCTTTCTATTTTATTTCCTCCCCTCTGCACTCTTAATGCTTTCTACACACCTAAGTGCTAGAGCTACCATTGGGCTGGAAGTCCCCAGGGACCAACTCACACCCCTGGCGTTGCCACAGAGGGAGCGGTGTGCAGGGAAAGTCTCATCTCACTCACGCTTGGGCTCACAAGCCCCCAAACCGAGTGACCAGCAGCAGATTTAAGCCTGTTCTGCTAAGAGCAAAAGACTGCAGAGGGACCTCTGGCTGCTCTGCTGGAAGGTGGAACCTGGGGGAAGACATCTATTAGGGGAAATGCCCATAGGAGGAGGAAGCATCAGTGATCTACTATCACATAGTGCTCTGGAGATGTCTGTAGCCTCAGGGCCCTGTACCAATGCAAGATAGACATTAATATTGATAATGTTGCATCAATATTGCCTTCAAGGGGACACCACGGCTGAGCATGTCCCATCCAGGTCTTGCCTAGGGATTTCCCACAGCGAGAGCTCATCCCTTGCCACAGGCTCTGCCTCAGCCTAGTGACAACACCAGGATGGTGTCCTCCTTTGGGAACATTCCAGCATCTTCCACCCCACCCCACTTGTGGGCATGGTACTCAAGGTTTTGGAGCAAACCCCTCACTGAAGTTCTTGACTGTGGGGTTTTGTTTTTTTTTCCTTCCCTCCCCCAGTAAGATGCAGGCAGAATTCTCAGCTGGAGCAAGCAAAGTTTGGGAGCAATCCTAGAAAACCTGGGGTTTGTTAAAGGAAGATCAGAGGCACAAAAATGCCAAAAATCTTAAGACTCTCAAAAAGATTGAAATACTTCCAAGTCTAGGCTTGGGTATAAGTGCCTGAAGGACACTTTCTATGAGCTTAGAGGCCATCACATGAGTTGCATGGGCAGCTCTAAGTGTTGGCAGGCAGCTGCAATGGAGCACCTGGGCATGTTTCCAATCGTGTCCATGGTCATCCCAGAGGAGCACAGCTATGTGGGGACTGGGAAAGGCCCACCCCGAGAGCATGGTGACCCATTTGGAGACAAAACCAGCATGTCTTGGCACTCCCATACTTAGCTCAGGCACTTCTGCGTGGGGATGGTGGAGGAGCGGGAGAGCCCCGCTGCTGCCATCGGTGGGGGGATGCAGTTGTGGTGCTGGTCGTGGGGTCAGCTAAGGAAGGGACAGCAGTCCTTGAGGTGCTGCTGCCCCACTGAGGGTAAATTCATGGGTGAGTGAGCATTTGGGGCTTCTAAAGTGCAGTGCAGGTTATATGGTCTTGTAAACTGTAAACTCCTCAGGTCAGAGTCCTTGCCCTTTTATTTTTTTTATCCATAAAGTGACGTGCCAGCTGAGAAAACCTTACCCCTAAGTAACTACTCCTGCTACAGGGAAACAGGGGTCATGGTGAAAGGAACTGCCTATGCTCCCCTTGCCCACAGCCCATGATGGGGAACGCTTCCCATGCCCCTTTGTGGTCCATCCACAGCTGACCACGCACCCTCTGGAAAGCACCTTCCAAAATACCACTTCCAGTGCTACAACCTGCCTCCATCCAAGGAAAGCTTTCATTTATCATTAAAGCTGAGGTGTTAATTCAGGCTCTCTTCCTAGGGGAGTCTGCAAAGCTCCTGTTCAGGCTGTTGGGTGTCTTGAAAGGGAGGTAAGAGATGGAAAAGTTGCTGGGAGGAAATTTGAGGGCTCTTACATGAAGGGAGCTCTCTGGAGAAGCCATGTTCAGGCTTATGTTTGTCACAAGAATAAAACCTTCCCCAGATAAAACAGCTGCAAAAGCAGGAGCTCTCATAGGATGTCGTGCTCGCTCCTCTGTAGGTCTCTGCCCAGGGTGGAAAGTTAGAAACTACCCAATCCCTTCTTCCTTTGGGACACCAATCCTCTAAGAGCCACCAATGTTGACGGCCAGCTCCGATGCTCACTCAACATCAAGGAGATGCTGAGGGTGCAATGCCAGGACACGAACACTGCTAGACTTCCACCAACCTTCATGAAACTTGAGCAAGACCAAGCGTCATACCTAATGTAGCCTTCACGGGCAACAACTGGTGTGCCATGGGCATGGTGGTTGCCGTAATGGTCCTTTTCACCCAAATCAGATATGTCAAAGAGGTTCCTGATGGACCTCAATGACTATAGCCTGCTGTTAATATCTCTAAGCAGAACCAGACTGGATTATTTACTCTTCCACTGACTCCCGCCTGAATCATTTGCATGCACACAGAATTTACTTCCCCCTGTTAGCAGTCATATTTATTATTTTTAATCTGTGCCCATAAATTGGCAAGTAGGAGAAAGGCAGATAAAATGGAGAGAAGAACTTGGGAGATCAGTTGGGCTCATTAAATGTTTGGCACTCTGTGATTATCTGTTGGCAACGAAATGCCACTGCTATATTTTAACATGGAACACGATACCTTAATGTACAGGAGAATCTCCTCAGCCCACTTGAGAGAGGAGAAATTCAATCATCTGTGACCTGGATTGTTTTTTTTAATGTCTGCCAAGCTAGATAAAATATTTAAATATTCACTTTTATATCAGCCCACGTGAGGATTTGAGCGTTTCAGGTTGTGTAATGCAGCATGGCCTACTTTTGGAAGAGTACATGGAAATAGGCACATACGTACAAAATATTGAGTACGCAGCATATGGGTCAGCCAACCAGTGTTAATTAGTACGGCACAACCAACTCCAGCAGAGCTAATCCAGCCCAACCAAGGAGTTGGTGTCACTTCTGTTGGATTTCATAGGTCATCTGGGTAAAAAAAAAATAAATGCACCTAAAATAAAGATGGTCACCCTCAGACGTGGCTGAGTCCCTCAAGCAAAGGCACTGAGGATGTTGGCCTGCCAGCAGAGCTGGCCTTGCAGGAATGGCTGTATCATGAGATTGGGGTGCTCCATGCCACCATGTGCTTGCCTGCCTTGTGGCACTGCCAGGAGAGGGTTGGGAAGAGCAAGGTGTGCTGTGATCAGACCTGAAATGGGTGTCTACAGCCCGTGCTGACTACACAGGTTACTTCTCCACCAGCTACGCAAGAAACCTGAGCAACAAGCTCTGATGTAGACATCTCGCTGGGGAGAGGCTACCTGTGGATCAGCCCCATCCCTGGTATCAAGACAGCTTCAGTGGAGCTGGGGCAGTTCGGATCCCTGGAAGAGCTGGATCATGATGTCTTCCATCAATGGGCAATGCCAGGAGGTTATGGTCCTGCTGGCTTGCTTTGGAGTTGAGCACGTGAAATGGGCTTGTGATACCAGGGGCTGGGGATTGCCTTAAGCAGAGTACAAACGCTGAAGATGTGCTGGGATGTCTAAAGAGGAGAGGATGGTGTAAGAATGTGAAAGTGTGAGGAAAGGAGGGTGAGCCTTGCTCCCTGCACCTCCAAGCTGTGCATCTGCTCTGCAGGTGTGACCTGTGCACAGGGCAGACAAGGCATGAATTATGTGATTGTCAAGCGCTTTGCCATGCAATGGCATTGACCCTGACAGTAGCATGGGTTGATCGACCGCTGCCAATCCCAAACACAGCAAAGTTGCTGTGAGGTGACTGGAAGGCTACAGGAACAACCCTGACCCACCACGTGCCAATGGAGTCCTACCAGAATTATCACAGTTTCACGTGACATGCGTAATGCAAGTAGTGCATGAAAAGAAGGGACCCCAGTCTTTTGGGGGCACTTAGCTCCTCTCCAGTTCCTTCCAGGATCAGCTCAGCTTCCCAGAATTGGGGCAGTCAGAGACCTGAGGGACAAGCCAGCCCTGTGTGTCCCAGAGCCCCTTCCCTGCCCTCATGTGCTGGTGGGACTCCCCAGCTCTGCTTGAGCCCCACCTGGATCCCAGCAGCCAACTCTGTGGCCCTTGGACCACCACAACAGGTAACCGCAGCTCCGCCAGCTCTCTGCTATTCTCTCTCTTGCAAAGGGTTGTTAACTCTTTCTAAATTATCCACATAAACCCAGTTTCTCTTCACATACAACCAGTATCGCGACTGCATCTACGTTAATAACACTCCACTATAAATACTACCAGGTGACGCTTAAATATGACTCTGAATTTTTACGAGATTTTTTTTCCTGATCTTGCTCCAGGCCAGACCCCAGCTGCCTTGCCTAGGAAAGCCCATCGTGGGCATCGCAGGGGCTCTGCCTGGGTGGAGACACCAGGCTTTGGCTGAAAGCTTTTGCAGTTGGTCCTCTGCTTCTCAGAGGGTCACCATGAGAAGTGAAAGCTCCTGGTGAACACCAAGCATCAGGAATTTCCTGGTCACCTGTAGGACACTGCATTTCCCTGCCTCCTTTGGTCAATCCTGTCTCCTTGGGTTTTGCAGATGAGCTATTCCATGTGTCTTATTGCTCTGCTGCTTCTTGCCCGCCTGCAGCAGGAGCTCGGTGGAATGGGAGGCGCGGAGCCTCTCTGCCAGCCTCCTGGGAGGCTGATGTGGGACCTGGGGTTGATCCATCCAGCTAATCCCAAACTGCTGGGTCTTCTTTGCCCTGGGAGAGGCTGCCCCTTGGCAGGTGGAGCAGGATGAGCATCCCAGCATCAGCACTGCCGAGATGGGGAATTCTGGGGTTAAAGCTGAGGATTTTCTTTGCGGTTCCTGCTCTGACAATCAGCCCTGCTGAAGTCAAGGGTGGCCAAACATGGGGACATGGCCCATGGCAGGGCACCCCCCCCAAACCCTTCCCCAACCCCCCTTGCCCTCTCCCACATCTACGCTGCTCCTCCATCCGAGCCCCCCACTCAGCACCACCGCTTGCATGCAGGGATGCGGGAGGTGTCACATCCAAGGGACAAGAGGTCGCTTTGTGTCACTCGGGAGAAGGGGGAGCTCCCAGGGATGTTCCTCAGCAGCTGGATGGGGGGTTTGGTGCTTCTCACCAGGAGGAAAACGAGCAGATGCCTGGGGCATCGTTCAGCATTAGCTTTTCTCAGGGTGAGTTTAAGCATCAGCCTTATGGGTCCCAGCCATATCCTCCCACCTCCTTTGGTCACTCCTAGATAGGCAAAACACTGCTTTTGTAGCCATCACATACGTGGCTACTGGGAGAGCTGGGAAGGGGGGCTCAGAGCCCAGCTTCTCCCCAGAAGAAATGCAATGCGGGGACTCTGTTTCCCCCCATTCAGGGTCTCGTGGCATACGGGCACGCAAGAGAGGACCTCGGGACGCCACGTCGGGCAAGTCCACTGCTGGTCCTGGCCCATTTTCTGCCAGTGGAGAACCTCTCCCAGCTCTCTGCAGGCTCTTACTCCTGGCTGTGACATTCCCAGTATTCCCCACCCCTTCGCTCTGCCTTCCCGAGCCTCCTCCCTTCGTAGCTGCATGAAAAGCCTTCGCTGGATCACGCTCTATTTTGATGACCAAACTGGTATTTTTGGGGGGGGCCCAGTTCTCCAGGCTCCCCCATCAGTGCCTGCCTGTGGGGTAAGGGATGGGGCAGGATCAGGCCGGGGGGGGGGGGGGTTAGTGTCTGGCTCTGAGTTGATCTCAATTGTATGGGTGCAGGTTGTGGGGCTGCAAAGTGCAAGTTGGGGGGTTACCTAAAAGCAGCATTTTGTCTAACGGATTTGTTTTTCAAATAACACTGAAATGGTGCAGCGCTAAGGCCACCAGCACGCGTTGCACTTTCCAAAGCCCGGGCAAGCACTGTGTCTACCTGCCAGCAGCACCAGCCTTGGCTTCTCCCAGAAAACCGATCCTAAGGATGGAAACGGGTTCAGGTCACCAAGGCCTTGGTCTTCTCCAAGGAGCGACAGCACGGTGGTGACCATCCCCACGCAACCATCGCGCTCCGGGGAAGGAGGCTCCTGCCCACACGCAGCCTTTGGAGCTGCCCGATCCTACAAATGCCGGCAGTAGAGCATCCCCAAACCCAGTGCCATGGTCATCCCTGCTGTGACACCAGCTGTGCAATCAGGCTTCTTCTCCAGGAGCTTCTCATGAACGCGTTTAACATCTAGCTGAAAAAGCACTACTGCCTCTGGGTTTCCCTTCTCCAGCAAAGCACGCTCAGGACTAGTCTCTGGTCTCGCTCCAGGTGTAAATCTGGAGTAATCCTATTGACTTGCCTTCAGAGCATTTTTGAAGTCATTAAACGTGAAGGTGCTGCTAATTTCTGGTCTCACTGCCCCCGAGGTGTATCCTACCAGTGCTGCTGCTGCCCGAAGGGTTTTCAACGTGGTGTAAAAGCAAAGCTCCTGAATGAGCGGGGCCGCCCGCGCGTGTTGGCATCGATGTTGGGGAAGGCGCCTATACACACCTGTACAGAGCCGGCGAGCCCGGCGCCAGCCCAGCCCCGGGGCCCCTCAGTCCGACCACTCGTTATCGTCCAGCTCGGAGTCGTCGTCGGACTCGCTGTACTCCACGGCGATCCGGCGGGACAGGATCGTCGCTACGTCATTGCCCACGGGCTCTTTTTTGGCCTCTTGTTCCCATTGCTCCTGGACTTTGCGGAGTTGGATTCCTGCAGTAGGGAAGCAAGGAGGGCTTTAGGGGCAAGGTGACCAGCACCCATGGGTACACCCAATGTGCAGCATCCCTCCCAGTTGAAAGTATTGGCTGAAACGAGATGGGTGCAGCCCCCTTGCAGGAGGATGCGCACGATTATAAAGCTATATGAGATAATAATGATGCGTGCAATTATAAAGCTATGTAAAGAATAGAGCTCCTCCTCCACTTCCACTTGACCTGAAGAGGTTGGACCTTCTCAAAGGTCAAATCTTCCGTTCCACCTAAAGATTTGCAGGAAGGGTAAATGGGAGAGACTCTGGAGCACTTTGCTACAGCCTGGGAGGAGGCCACATGCACAAGAGCTGCTGGCCATCCCTGTGGGGCTCTGTCCCACCTCCAGTGATGGGTTTCCCCCACCTCCCTCCAACCCCCTGCATTGCTTTTCTTTCCCTCCCCAGGTCCCACCTGGGTGCCACCCTCTTCACGCATAACCTGGCCACCCAGGACTCAACTTACACTCAACAAAGCCAACGCCACCCAACTCTACACCAAGAGGTATTTTGCCACCATGGTGGCAGCGCCGGGGACCTGTCCCCCACCTTCCTGCTGCCACCCTTGCCCCTCACCCCTGCGGATGGCTGCCAGCAGGTCGCTCCGGGCGTCGCTCATGGGCATCAGCGGGATCTGCGGCTTCCGGGGCTCCACAGCGGGGGCCGGCGGCGATGCCGAGTGCGCCGGCGAGGCGGTGACAGCGGGGGGCCCCGGCGGTGGCGGTGGGGGTGCCACCGGGGGTCCCATGGGGCCGGCCTGCGGCGGGGAAGCGGAGTAGGGGCCGGGGGGCGCGGGGGGCGGCGAGGGTGCGTAGGAAGGGGGGGCGGCCGAGCCGGGGGCCAGGGCGGGGGGAGCCGAGATGGGGCTGTCGAAGGCAGTCTGCGCGGAGGGGATGACGGGCGGCGGGGGCGGCGGGGCGGGCGGCACGAAGTACTCTGCCATCGGCACCGCCTGCGGGCTGCAAAGGGAGGGCAAAGCCATGTCAGTGGCATGAGGAACGATGGCACCCACCACCCAGTCCGGGCACCAACTGGATGAGCTGTGGCTTGGGTTGCTCTGGGTCCCCACGCAAGCTCTGTCCCCACGGGGGGGGGGGGGGGGGGGGCTCTGCCGACAGGATGGGCTATGGGGCATGCGCTGGTGGGAAGGCAGCCAACATCCCAGGGGAAAACAGTCCCATCCATCCACCTTGCCCCTTATCTGGGATGAGCTTACCCCAAAAGTGCTTCTGACTGATCACGCCTGGGGTCTCACCAGCAGTTTCGGACCATGGCGACTGCAGAGGAGGGTTCTCCCCGCTACCACAGCACCGCCGTCAGCCCAGAAATGGGGCGGGAAGCCCCCTAGCCCAGGCAAGCCTCTCCCCAAGCTCCCCTCCCCATGGGCACCCCTCCACCGGGAGAGAAGAGACAGGCTGAAGCCCTACCCGTAATCCTTGACTAAGTGTGGTCTCGGCCCGTTGAGGATGGCCTCGGGGGGCTGCGGCACGTGGGGCTGCTGGAGGCGGTTGAGGCTGTTCTGCCGGCTGCCCGCTGCTGGCGCCGGGCGGTAGACGTGCTCCTGGGGGGGGGCGGCTGCCAGCACCCCCTCCTTGTGCTCCGCCGGGGCCAGGTGGGACGCCGGGGCCAGCAGTTGCGCCGGGTGGTTGGGGCTGGCCGGGTACGAGTGGTCGGCTGCGTCCGATGCGTAAGATCTACGGCACAGGAAAACCCAACGGTTGTACTCCTTGGGGGGGGGGGGGGGGGGGGGGGCATGGATTTGGGGGTATTTTGGGGTGGAGACAACAAAACACGGCCACAAAAAAAAATACAGATGTCCAAGAAAGCAGCGAGATAGCGGAGGGGAGTTGGACACCAACAGAGCTGAGCCAGTCGCTTCCCTTAGCTGCTAAAGCGCGACGCCTTTATCCCAACACCAAGGCTGCTCCTGGAGGTCCAGGAGCCCCGGTACCCTGGGTTTATGGCTTATCCCCCCAACCCTGCTACGGGCAGCACGTCCCCCCCAAAGACGGAGAAGAAGAGAAAAGCAAAGGTGAGCTTAAGGCGTAGACGGTAAAACCTGCCTATTATCTGGGGACAGCGATCCTTCCGATGACGCCATGTGGTAGGGGGATGGTGAGAACCTGTTATCGGGTCGGAACTCTTTGTCATAGGCCATCATGTTCCACTCCAGGCGCCGGTTGCGGGCTTTCCTCACTTTCTTCACCTCCCGGGTGGAGTCCTCCACCAGCCGCTGCTCCTGCGGGCGCACACAGGCTGTGGCTCCATCTCCAGCCCGGCTCCTCCGGGCCGTGAGCGGTACCCAGGGAGCATCGAGCTGCATCCAGCGCAGCACGGGGGAGCGCGTGGGATGCAGCAGGTCCCAGGCAGCCCCAGTTCCAGCCCCGCTCCGTGTCCCCCGCCTGCCCGTTACCTTCTGCCTGCGCTTCTCCTTTCGCTTATCTTCTGTCGCCTGCAACATTTTCTCCTTCCATAAGTTGAAGAAGTAGGAGGGGTCGGTGTAGAACTTGAGGCCGTCCTTTTTGTCATCCCTGTGGGGTTGGGGAGGGAGGAGAAGGGGTTACCAGCCCCAGGAGAAGACCCCCCCCTTCCCCTAAGCAGAAAGGTTTGGTACAATCATGGTCATAAGCTGCTACTCCACCATGAACACGTCCAACGCGTTGGTCACTACCCGCAGTACCACTGCATGGGGTCACTCGTCCCAAGCACCCTACGCAATGGGGATGGTGGCACAGCAACTGGTGAAAACACCCTCTCTGCCCTCACCAAGCAGCAAATGGGGTGAACCCCTCGATGCCTCTCCTGGAAAGGGTCCCCCAGGATCCCCTTGGTCCCCCCAAGGAGCGATGCGCCAGCTGCCCTACCTGTAAGGTGTGAGGATGTTGAGCGGCGGGGGCTTGTCGCAGCGCTGGTACATCTCCATCACTGGGTTGGGGATGGAGTTGCGAGACACAACCTGCTGGTTCTGCACCGTGGAGCTCTTGAAGGCTTTCCGCATGTTGATGTCCTGCAGCGAAACTGGGGGCGCAGGAAGGAGAGGGGATGCAGGGGTGGCCTCAGCCCCCCAAAACCAAGCATGGCGGGTGGTGCAGCCCCGAGCACGCGTGTCCCACCCGCTCGCACCCAGCCGTCACCCCAAAATAGCCCCAGCCCCTCACCTTCCTCCACGGTGGAGTCCAGCTGCGTCACCTTGATGACCAGCAGGTCCACCCTCTCCTGCAGCGAGTTCATCCGCATGTAGAAACTGTTGGCTTCATTGAACAGCTCGCCGAAGATGTCCTCGGCGTGCCTGCCTGGCAGAGGGCAACAGGCGCCCGTCACGGGCAAGGGCAGCAGGCAGGCAGCCCTCTCCCAGCCCGTCCCCTCGATGCCATGCCTCCCCCCGGCTCCATGGGGCTCTCTCCCTAGCCTTGGTTTTTGGGAAGCCGAGCTTCACCCTCCCCCAGACCTGGGAAAGCGCTGCATGGAAGGAGGGGAGCACAAGCCACCTGCCCGTCTCCATGCACCACCACCCTTTTCAGCAAGAGTGGTACCCATGGGATGCACCAAACCACGGTGGTGCTCATCCGAAAAAGCCTTTGGATCTACCAGGGCAGATACACAGAATCCCAGAATGGCAAGGGTTGGAAGGGACCTCAGGATCATCCAGTCCAACCCCCCTGCTCAAGCAGGTTCTCCTAGAGCATGTTACACAGGACTGCATCCAGGCGGGCTTTGAATATCTCCAGAGAAGGAGACTCCACAACCCCCAAAAAACTACCATAACCCCCCCCGGTCATGCAGCATCACCTGCAGAAACCCAGCCCTGGGGGTGGAAACTGGAGAGCGGGGCAGCGAGGAGGGTGCTACAGCGGGGAGAACCGCGAATTTTTTTCCCATTAGCAGCTATTTCCCTGCAGCGTTCCGCGCATCGCTCCGACAGCTCGGCCTTGGGGCTGTTATTTACCGTCACGGGTCGGAGCGGGGCGCCTGGCAGAGCATTGCTGACACCTGCAGGCTACAGCACCCATCCTGCTCCAGCACCCAGCCCAGCACCCCAAGCTCCGCGGGCTTTCCTCCAAAACCACCCATCGAATGGCTCCCAAGGTCAAGGCGCTTTTGGTACCTGCTCGGCCCGACTCGGCCCTTTGGATTTGATTGCCTTTTCCCTGGAAGAGGTAGCCATTGGCCTGAGCACCCAAGGGTGCTACTCGGGCGAGCCGCCAGCAGCTCCCTCAATACAGGGTTTATTTTTCTGGGAGTGTTTTAGAGAAGAATCTAGTTCTGGAGGGGGGAGGAAAGAGGGGGGGCCCTGAAGAGCCTCTATTTTAAGTCGATATTCAGCAGTGAAATGGGTTGCCCCTATTAAACGCAGACACCGGCGTGTGCGTTGCTCTCGTCCTCCCCCCCTCTGCTGAAATCAGTCCCAGGGCAGGAAGAAAGCCAAGGATTTAGACCTTTTCTCTAGACCCCTTGTTCACATAAAGCTCTAAGATTAAAAAGAATAGGTTGGGGTTTTTTTAACCTTTGCCTGACCTTCCTATTTCTGGCCAAGTCAAGATGCAAGGGGCTCACAAAGGCTTTCTGCCCCCCCTGCACGGACTGGCTACGGGAGGAAACCAGGTCTTAAAAACATCACCGAGTCCCCACTTTGGGCTTGGCCCTGAGCATCCTCCTTTTTTTATTAGCTGGGTAATTCCCACTGAATTAGGGGTGGCTGCAGCACTCACAGCTCTCACGTAGCTGCCATTTCTCTGGGATTGCAACTGGAGCAAGCGACCATGATGTCCCACCAGCGTCCCACCAGCATCCCACCAGCATCCCACCAGCGTCCCACCAGCGTCCCACCAGCGTCCCACCAGCATCCCACCAGCATCCCACCAGCACCC
>JADKXX010011152.1:0-94718 GCA_017310255.1 Butorides virescens | reverse complement strand
CCGGGGCCGGGGCCGGGGCCGGGGCCGGGGCCGGGGCCGAGCGGGGGCCGAGCGGGGCCGCCGCGCCCTTCCAGCCCCCCGAGGGCGGCTTCGGCTGGGTGGTGGTCTTCGCCGCCGCCTGGTGCAACGGCTCCATCTTCGGCATCCACAACTCCTTCGGGATCCTCTACATGATGCTGCAGAGCGACCTGGGCGAGAGGGAGAAGGACCCCGCGCTGGAATTCAAAACAGGTACGGGCTCCCCCGGCCCCTTCCCGGCCCGGGCGGGGCGAGCGGGGGGGGGGGTCCGGGCCGCCGCTCCCGGGGCCGGGGGGGAGCGGGGCGGCGGCGGGGGAAGGTGCGGCGGCTCGGCCGGCTCAGCCTCCCGGAGCGGAGCGGGGAGGCGGCGGGGCTGGAAGCTCCTTCTCGGATGCGTTGAACCGCGGTTGCTCCCTGCCCCCTCCATCCTCGTAGCCGTGGCTATATTTATCTCCAACAGCATCATGTGTTTCTAAGCTCCTATGTACTCAATTAAAAGTAATTAATCTGAAAAGCATGCCCTTAGCTTGTCCTGCCTGCTGTGTTTCGGAGTAAGGAGAGCGACGCTGGTGAATCAGCTGGTGTGTGTGAGCCACCCCCTTTGTTTTTTATTATTATTGTTATTGTTATTTTGGTACGGGTTTTTCAAGCTCACTGCCTGTCTGCCTTATCTGCCGGATCGTGCTCGGGGGCAGCTGGAGGAAAGCATCTGCCTCGCCGACACGCTTCCTCCGAGTCCTATCCATTCAGCGGGAAAGCCTGCGTGGGGCAGGTCTGGCAGCGCCGCCTGCACGGTCCCACCGAGGGCGGTGCGGGCTCTCCAGTAGTTCGCATCCGTCAATAGCAAGACCCACAAACTGCACCCGGTTGCGTGTTTTGGTAGGACCTACGGGGGCTCAGCCAGGATCCAGGCTGCGTTGGTGTTAAGAGGGAGGTGTGTGCTGCAAAGACCCCGCTGTTCTAAGCAGGCTTGGCAGAGGGACACCAGCTTGCCAGGGCGGTGGTCCCAGCAGGCCTGCGACAGGCACCAGCGTCCCGGGTGTTGGGATCCTCCCCGGGAAGATCGTCCCCATCCCCACGATGGACGCCCCTGGCCCACCTTGCTTTTATCTGGCAGGTAGAGACAGGCGCTTGGCGTTGAGGGAAACTGCTTGTGGTGGTGGTGCCCTGCCTCTGGGTGGGAGGTGGGCGGCCGTCGGGAACCCAAGCGGAAGCGTGCTGCGGAGAGGGAAGTGCTGGGGAGAACCCGGGAGTCTTATTTTGGGGGGATCGGTGTTGCCCACGTTGCCTCCGCTCAGCTGATGACAGCGATCACGGCGAGGAGCGCGCCAGGGGGAAATCAATCCGTGACGAGATCCCCTGCATCTACCGATCACGAATTGGCCCTGCGATACTGTTACTGGAGAAACAACGCGGCCGTGCGATTGCGGGCAGTAACGGAGCGCCGCAGAGAGCTGCGGACGTGTGGCCGGTGGTAATTAGGGTGATTGATGGGCTGTAAGCGTATGCGTGTGATCCCCAGGAAGCTCATCGCGTAGCTCGCTGTTTCCTGCTCCCTGTGATCCTATCTAGAAAGCCTAAGGCAGAGCTCTAAAGGTAGAAGCCGGTAACAAAAGAAATTAAATACTGCGAGTTCTGGTGGTTTCAAGGCTCCGTGCCCAAGACGGAGGCTGTAGGAGTCAGCATCTGCCTCTTGCTCCTGCGATCTATTCATTTATGGCGCTGACCGCCCAGAGGCCTCGGAAAAGAGGGGCGTGTGGGTGTGCGAGGTGAACCCGGGCTCGGTAATTAAATTGCCCGGGTGACGAATATATGCATCTTGGTCCGGGTGCTTAATGAAGAGGCCGTTAATAACCCCTGCGCCGCGCGAGACGCCGGCCGAGCGCTGCCTCCTCGCGCAGAGGTTGCGGTGCAAGGGGCTGCGGTGGGGAGAGGTGGCGGGGGTGGAATCCCTCTGCCACGGGGAACACGGCACCTCGGGGGCTGGGGCCGAGGGCAGTGGGGGGGCAGCAGGGGGGAGCCCCCCTCCAGCCCTTCCTCCCTCGCTCCCACTCCTCCCCGCTCCAGGGTTGCATAATTTCCCCGCGGCACTCGTTTGCGTGCAAACATAATCAGGAAAATATTGTAGCTCCTTTCCGAGCGCGAAGTGATACGGCCTTCCTGAAAAGGAAGCTGTCTGTTTGTCCTCCGAGGTCTCTCTGCTCCTGCCGGCTGCAAGCAATGGCCGGACCCTGGGGTCCCCCTTGTCCCCCCCCCCCCCGGGAGCAGGTCGGGGGGACAAGGACCCGCTCCAGCACTGGCATTTGGCACGGCCGTGGGCGCCTCGCTTAGCCTTTGGGCTCTGCTCTTACATCTCCTCTCTGTTCTCGGGAAGGTGGGTTTGTATCAAAGAGGGGGGTTGGCGGCCAAATGGGGGATAATGTTGTAAGCCGGTCAGGCATCCCTTTAAAACTAGGGTTATGTTTATGCTAAAGCGGGTACTAGGCTGCACTAAACAATAGCCGCCCCAGCACTCGGCTATAATTATCAAGGTTTATTTCTTGTTTGCATTGGTCACGTTTTCTCGCGTTTGATCTTGAGAAACGCAGGATCCGCGGAGTTCAGGTTTGGGGTCAGGCTTTGAAAACAAACCCTCTCACAACAATGCATTGAATGCATAGGCTCCTTTTGTTTAAAGAAATATACTGCGCCGCGTATGTCAACAAGCAGCGCCGGGCTGAGGCGGGCTGGCCACCGGGACCACCACGTGCCCCTTCGCGGCGGGAAGCCAGAGCCGGGACTTTTGCAAGGCACACTTTGTGCTTTTGGGTTTGTTTTCTTTCGGGGGGAGCGGAGGACTGGGGGGGGGGGGGGGGTTTGCTGAGACTGGAATAAAAAAAAAAAAATATACATGGGAGTACTCAGCCAGGGGAAAAAAAAAAAATATCGGCTGCCTCTGCTGGAGAGGTGTTGAGTGATGCTTGAAAGTGTTTGCTGGGAGATGAATGGTGGCGTTTCCCTCCGGTTGTACAACACTTGTTCCGGTGCCGAGAGATCCGTGGGGCATGGCTGCTCCGGTGCTGGCCGCGCCAGGCGTGGGCTGGTGCTGAGCCGAGGGATGGATGAACCACCCCGGCACGCTCGTCTTCCCCAGCTCCAAAAGCCAATTTGAGTAGCAGAGCAGTCCTGGTAAGTATTAACCGAGTATCGACCCTCTTAAATCGATGCCTGCTCTGCGGCTTGGGTGCTCTCCCAGCCTTGGGAGAGGCGGGTGCGAGGGGAGCCTGGCCCGGGCCGGGGCTCTGCCCTCAGCCGAGGAGGTCCCGCTTGCACCGGGGAGGTCCCGCTTGCACCCGAGCCCCCCGAGGGTCCCGGCAGGGCGCTCCGGCTGCCCAGGGAGAGCCGGAGGGTGGCACGTCTCGGTGCATCTTGTTCAGACAAACACATCCTCGGAGGAGCGGCCCGTGCCTGGGGAAGCCAGGCTGGTGCATGGACCGTAGCCCTGGGCTTATCGCATCTCATTGTGCCCACGAGGCCAAGGCGCGGCTGATGTCAGCCAAGACCTCGCTGATGTCATCTTTATACCTGAATTCCCATCTGTTGCGGTGGGGAGTTTCTTTGCGAGCGCTGATTTCGCATCCTTAGGACAGGTGAACTTAGCTGGAAAAGACAATTTTCCTCCGACATCGTAGTGGAGGCTTGGTAAGGAGTAGCGAGTTTATTTCTTGGAGAAAATAAAGCGTTTCAGGGCTAACGGTCGTAGTGAAGGATCGGGAGGAGACGCCATGGACAACTCTCTGGGCTGAAGAAGAGTGGCAGGGTGGGTGAGTGTGGCTGGGAGCTGAGAAGGAAAACCCTAAGGAGAGCATAAATTGCAAGAGGTAATTCTTGGAAATGGTCCCAGCTAAATTTCAGCAATGCTTCATGGCCCAGGTGAGACCAAATAGGGGCGGCTGCCACGAAACTGCGCTTGATTTAGCCTGCTGCGACGGAGGGCACCTACCCGCCTGTTAGGTTTGGGCTTTGGGAAGGGTGAGGGCGCTCTTACCGACGCTCTGAAATACAAATTACCCACCAGGGATGTAGCCGAGACCTGTGATGGGTGTCATCGCCCAGTGCTGGCACCCGGGAGGCTCCTCCCTCCTGAAGGTGACCCTGTGGTTGTCACCTTCTCACCCAAACCTGCAGGATTTGATGCTTTTATTAATTGCCGGGGAGCTGCACCAGCCCCATTTCACAGGTGCTTTGGCCAAGGGCACTGTGGAGCTCAGCGTTCCTGGGGGCTTCCCCATGTCCATCCGAGTTTCCAGCCCTCCTCCGCATTTCCTAACCCCGCGGAGGGATGCTCTGTCATGAACGATATTTACATAGCGGCGACAAAGATGTAAATCTAGGAAAAAGAGCCAAAAAAACCCCCTTTATCACCCATCCCTGCCAGCTGGGGAGTGCAAGAGGCACCACGGAGCTTTCCCAGCTTTACTGGGGGTTTCTCGCGGTGGGGTGCCGGTGTGCCAGCACCGGGCTCTTCCCCGGCTCAGCTCCCACCATTTGGGAGACGGAGCTTGTGATCGCAGGGGTGAATTTTGGAGGAACTGGGTTTGCATCTCTTGAGGTGAGTGCAAGGTGTCCCGTGAGACAAAGCAGCCTGGAAAGCAAAGCAAACGGAGGCATGGCGTTAAACCTGGATCTTGAGGCCATCAGTAGCGATGAAGGTCATTAGGAGGCTGGAGCGCTGTTTCTAAGGGAGGTTCTTGTTTTTAAAGACTGCAGGGGCCCTCTCAGCCAGCACGCTTGCCATTTTAGTGGGTTTTAATTTATTTTTGAGTGTTCTCCACCAGCCAGCCAAGGGGATGCTCCAGTCTCAGTTGTCTTTCCTGGTGGCCGTCGTCCTCGAGCGGTGGCAGCTCCCGTGACCTTGCTGTGTGGTTTCTGAAGAAGCGATGCGTCGGGTGGTGCAAGTGGTTTGGGGGTTGGTTTTTTTTGGTCCTTTCAGTTACAGCAAAGCAAACAAAGCTACCCCACCTTGCTGGGATTTGATTGTAGTTTAAACTTTGAAGGCGCCGGGTTTCAGCTCCATCGCTGAGACTGGGCTGGGAGGAGGAGGAGGAGGAGGAGGAGGAGGAGGAGGAGGAGGAGGGATTGGGTGGGCGAAGGGGGCGGATGCTGCAGGGTGCGGGGCTGGGGTGCATGCAGAGGTGCAGGGTGAGATGGGGCACCATGTGGTGCAACGCTGCGGGGCCGGGGGGGGGGATCAGCGGCAAAGGAGCATTTTCATTTCCCCTTTTGGGGGGAAACCCAGGAGTTTGACAAGTCACCCTTTAATCCCCTTAACAACCCGCAGCAGCTGGAAGCTGGCCACCAGCCAGGGCGGTTGGTGTCTGGCACCTTAAAATAGACCTAACCCATCAGGTTGGGTGAAACCCCGTAGCCGGAAGGCGCCGCTGACCTCGCTGGCAGTGCCCGTTGGGCTGGCTGTGCATAGCTGGCGCGGGCGTTGTCACCGCCTCGTGTCCCCAGGACAGCTCCTCTGCCTCCCTCCCTCCTTATAGAATCATAGAATGTTTTGGGTTGGAAGGGACCCCTAGAGGTCACCCAGCCCAACCCCCCTGCAGGAGCAGGGACACCTTGAACCAGATCAGGTTGCTCACAGCCCCGTCCAAGCTGGCCTGGAATGTTCCCAGGGATGGGGCCTCCACCCCCTCTCTGGGCAACCTGTTCCAGTGTTTTACCACCCTCATGTAAAGAATTTCTTCTTTAGATCCAGTCTAAACCTACCCTGTTTTAGTTTAAAACCATCACCCCTTATCCCACGTGTTTATGGACGCGTCCGTCCACGGGGCTCATGCCGCTTGTGGGGCAGCACCGATGGGTACCCTGTCCCACCGTGCGCCAGGCGAGTGGTGGGAGAAGCCGTCTTCCCAAAAATCCGATGGCATGATGGAGACCACCCAGACTGGGTGGATGTGGAGCTGGGGCTGTGGGATCCCCCGTGGGGTTTGGGGCTGGAAGAGTAACCTGCGTTTCCACCATCTCAAGGCTGCGAGCCCACCAGCAGGGCTGCGTGCCGTGGGGTGGGCAGTGCCCTGGTTGCTTTGGACAGTCCCCGGGGGGACATCTGCAGCCTGGCTTTGTGTGTGCACATCCCATGGGTGCGCAGGGGGAAATTCCTGCTGGGGGCACGGGTGGCAGCAAACAACCTCTGCTCCCGCCGTGCTAACAGGGAGCTAATCCCGGTGGGACGGTGGCACTGGTACCCGCTGCGCCCGGGGAGGTCTGGATCAGCTGGCAGCATCTCGATGCAGGGCCTGGGGAACCTTTTGCTTTTTTTACCCCGGTGACTCCTTGGGACCTTTGCCAAAGCAGCGTTGGCGTCTGTGCCAGCAGCAGAGTGACAGTGCGGCTGGGCGAAGCGGCGCGCGGGTTGACGGGGACCTCGGCGGCGTTTGGGTCGGTGCCACGTGCGGTTCGCTCTCGCCCGCCGCCCCCCACGTGGGCTTCCCAAAACAGCCCCCCTTGCTGGAAACAGCTGAGGCGTCACCCCGGCTCAGTAATGGGGGCTTTACCCACTTTTGGCTGGCGTCCGGGTGCTGTAGGGAATTTTCTGGCACGTCACCAAATACCTCGGTCTCTCCCGCTCACTTTTTTGGGGGTGATGACCCTGCAGGGCTTTCCTACAAACTGGTCAGGGCACAGGGGATGATGCCAGTGTTTCCCAAGCAGGACAGCGGCCGTGCACCCACCTCTTGCAGCCAGCGGTTTCCCTGGGGAATCACTTTTTTAAGGGTGGTAAAACACTGGAACAGGTTGCCCAGAGAGGTGGTGGAGGCCCCATCCCTGGGAACATTCAAGGCCAGGTTGGATGGGGCTCTGAGCAGCCTGATCTAGTTAGCAGTGTCCCTGCTGACTGCAGGGGGGTTGGACTCGATGACCTCTAGTGGTCCCTTCCAACCCAAAACATTCTATGATTCTATGATTTTCCCCGGCTTTCTGCAACCATGAGCCTGCGTGCCCATGGCGTAACCGTACCTGCTCCGGCAATGGGGGGCAGGAGGACTGGGCACCCCCCGAATGCCAGTATAACCTGTGTGCAAAGACGCTGCTGCGCCCATTACAGCAGGGATTTGTTGGGTTTTCCCTTCCTCTTCCTCGAGGGATCGATTATTCCCTATTGCAAGGGAAGGAGATGCTGCCTTGTGGCATTCATCCCTATGGAAAAAGGGCTGGTGGAGGGGCTGGGCATCACCCCGGGGACCCTGCCCGACTCTCGGGCTGGGGCGTTGCCCGTGCCCGCCGCGGGCGCTGGGGAGTTTGGTTCACTCCGGGCTCTTTCCGTTCATCCACCCCGAGACAGTTGGGGCGGTTGCAAAACCCACATGACGTGTGCTGGGAATTGCTGCAACACGTTCGCAGGTGCGAGCCATTCCAAGCTCTCCCAGGCACCTCGTACAACAGGTCCTGCCAGCCGCCGGGGCAGGCGGGACGCGGGGCTGCCCGCAGCGCCCTGCCTGCACCGCTGCCTGCCCGCCGCACCGGCTACGGGCAGCAAAGCTCCCGCCGCCGCCGCTTCGTCCTCCGGCAGGCACAGCCCCGCGGGGCAGGAGTGCAGCCGTGGAGGGTAGCACGGCCCCGGCTTCAATTAGCACTTTTTCAGGCTTTTTTTTTTTTCCCCCCACTCCCTTGCCCTTTTATTTGTAGATCCTGAAAAAATGACCTGATGCAAGAGCTTCCCCCCCTGGCCTGCAGCGCCTCCCTTGAGAGCCGGCGCAGGGTGAAGCATCGGGGAAAGCCCTTGGGAACGGCTGCCAGGTCGCAGCCCTGTGCCCGTGGCGGGTTGCTTTGCTGGGACTCGTCTCGGGCATGCCCAGCAGCCGTGCCGTGCTGTGCCATGCCATGCCATGCCATGCCACCCGCTGCCCTCTGTGCAAGGAGCAGCTCAGGGTGCTCTGAGCGACCTCCCGGGCTCGCGTGGGACCAGCGAGAGGACGGTGGTGGCATCCTGGCAGCTCGGCCCCATCACCCCGTTGCATTGCACGCCCCAGGGGAGCTCCAGCCTGGAGATCTCCCATCCCTACATCCCTGCATCCCGCATCGCACCACCTCGCTGTAAGATAAGCTCCCGGCGCCGTGTCCTGGGGCAGGCACCTTGCTGCGAGGTGGAGATGGTATTTTGGGGTCGGCGCTGCCAGCAGCGCGGCTTTGGCTGCATCAGAACCCTACGGTGGAGAGGAGGCGAGCTCACCGGACCCCATTTCTTCCCATCTTTGGGGGATTTTTTTGGCTCTGGGTTTGGGTTTAGCAGCTCGGTGATGGTTTTTAGCTTGCTTTCCCCGGTGCAGAGCAGTGCTGCAGCCGGCCTTCCCGGGGTGGACTTGCTGGGGTTCACCCCAGGCGAATGCCGGGGCGCTCCTCGGGGAGGAGAAACCCTCCCGCAGTGAAGGAACCTGCTTTGAGCCCCCACCCATCACCCCATCCCTGCAGACCAGCTGGGGTGGGGACCCCCAGGGTGTGCAGCCCCCCCCCCCCCGCCCTGCCCAGCAGCGTCCCCAAAAGCCCCTTTCTTGGCCGTCTCATGTCAGGCACCAAAATTTTTGTTTCAAGCTCTTGGCCTTAATCTGTCCGCCCGCAGATCCTGTGCGTAAAAGGGAGGTGAAATCCTTCCCTCTCGGGGGGGGGATGTTGCGCGAGCGGGTGTGTCGGTGCTTGCCAAGGAGTTGGGCGTTTCGGCCGGAGGGTTCGTACGAACCCTGCGCGAAGCAGCGGGAGCTGGCTTCATAAAGCTGGCTTAATAAAGCTGGCTTAATAAAGCTGGAGCCCGCCGAGGTGGAAATCAAATCTAATGGCAGCTCCTTAAGTGAGGGTTGTGCCTCCTGTGCGCTGTCTGAATCGGGTCCGATGGAAAAAAGAATCATCTGTGATTAAAGATTGACGGTAATTACATAATGGTTATGCACCAGATGATGCCCAGACAAGCTCCTTCCTGGGATTTCCCAACTTTTGGAGTGTTTAACTTTGCAATCATCCTAAAGCGCTTCTACCGTGGGGGGGGGGTAATTATTGATATTACGGCAGCACCCGGCGCGATTGCGCAAGGCCGAGCAGCGGCAGCGTGGCCGCTGGAGCTTCGGGGCACTGGAGATGGAGCTCCCCTTCCCATACCCAGCATTGCGATGGCAGAAAAGAATGAAGTAAAAAAAAAAAAAAGGGGCAAAAACCTGCTTTTTTGGGTGTATTGGCGAAGAGAGTGGGGTGGCTGGGGCTGCGCGCCTGCTTCGTGGCCGGCTGGTGGTGAAGAGGCAACGTCAAGATGTTCTTGATGGCGGGCCAGCCGATAATCCATGTATTTTAGCAAACCCCAGTTTATTTCTCAAGGTTTGTGTAAGCCATGGAAGCGGGGAGCACTGGGGGGGGGAGCTTGTTTGGGATTAAACTCGCCTGAAAGCCAAGCACACCAAGCTCGCCAGCCCGGGGAGAGCTTAATTAAAGTCAAAGGAGAAGCGTTTCCAAGAAAATAATACGGGGTATTTAAACGGTGTATTTTTGTTCTGGGCCCAGAATGTCTCCTTTCCCTCTTCGGTGTCAGCTTTAATAAAACAAAATGAGATCTCCAAGAAAAACAAATTGGATCTCTTAAAAGGCGCTGCGGAGATAAAAATCAGTAACACTGTTGCTGGTAACACCTTGGGTTATTAAAACGGAAAGAATGCTAACGATGCGATTTGCATCGGCCTTTCTTGTGGCTTCGCCCGGGCGGGAGCCCGCTCGCCCCAGGAGGCGGGGCCCGGCCCCTGCGCCCCTCACCATGGTCTCTGGGCTGGGCTGGGGGTGCGGGGAGAGGGTGGCTCCGCTGGCCGGACGGATTGGGGCGTACGTGGGAAACGGTCATGCAGGCGGGATTTTGGAGGGCTTTGTTTGAATTTCCTACGGCCGGTGAATACCGCTCTGCCAAAAGCCGGCGGGGTTGGGAGCGGCGCGGAGGTCAAATACTAAAAGACTTGGGGGGGAAAAAAAAATGGCAAGAATCAGGATTCAGGGGGCACCAAACTTAAAAAAACAAATTAAATCAGGGCTGATCTTGTCGGAAAGGATGCCATAGCCTGTCAGAGCTCTTTCAGAGGCGACAAACGTGCAGATGAAAATACCGAGCTGGACTTATTATGGCCTGGGGGTGGCTTTGCTTGGCATGCTGAGACACCATGCTGGGGAGCTGGGGTTGCCTCCCCTAAAACCAGTGCTCTGGTATGGCTGAGCGTGCCAAATTCGGTACCAAAGGGCTGCTCTTGGAGTGCCCGGGCCGCTGGCAGGCTCTCCGGGCTGCATGGCCATGGGTTGCTCTCCGGGATGCTGAAGCAGGGATGGGGGGAGGGCTGGGGAACTGCTGGTGATGTGGTTTTGCGCTTTGGTCCCTTCACCACCCGCTTCTACCGTCCCGCAGGATTAAAAGCTGCCCCTTTTTTTCCATGTGCTTCCATCCTGACCAGAGCTGACCATCTCCTGGTTGGAAGCTGGCGGAGCCCACCCGGCACCTTCCCTGGGTACCACCCGAG
Source organism: Butorides virescens (assembly GCA_017310255.1). Classification (NCBI taxonomy): domain Eukaryota; kingdom Metazoa; phylum Chordata; class Aves; order Pelecaniformes; family Ardeidae; genus Butorides; species Butorides virescens. The sequence continues at coordinate 84,177 of JADKXX010011152.1, read as the reverse complement.
CTCTGCGGGGATGGAAGCGGGGTGGGCAGGCACCCAGGTTGGGGGCAAGGAAGCCCAGAACTGTCGTGAGGTCCTGTCTGTCTGTCTGTTGGCCAAGTGGGACGATGCTTTTGGACAGGGTGGCTTTAAAATCCCAGTGTGATGCCATCCACCCTGTAAACCCAACCTGTCCCCGCTTGCCAGTGGGACTGGGTGCAGAGGCCAGTTCCTGCCTCGCTGCCATGCCCCGTTCTATCAGATAAGGCAATTACAGCTTTATCGCTTAATTGCAGAGTATAATAACAGCAGAGTGTTCTTGAGATAGGACGTTGCCAAGGGGTGAATATCAGCGGTGTTGGGTTTTTGGTTTTTTTTTTTTTCTTTTTTCAAAATAAACTCATCGGGGCCTCGGTGCTGCTGGAGGTGTGAGGTCTTCACAGAGCTCCTGCCCGTACCCCACCGCGTCCCCTGCCCGTGGGGAAATTCAGCATCAATTAAAAGCCGTGCCAGCCGCCCCGATGCCGGGAAGGCTTGCCCACAGTGGGTGAGAAACCAGCCTGGGAGGGGAAAGGGTGAGGACCGGCAGGGATGTTGTCAACCACCTTCTGGACGGCTTTTCCCTTGCGCCTTGGGAATGCGGTTTCCATCCCTTGCAGGTTTTTCCTGCCCCGCTTGGCAGGCTGCAGGGTGCACGCTCGCCGCTGCACGTGGGCATCGGGCTAATGCCGGGTAGCCGGATGCCCTCCGGAGGGAAAGCCGGGTGTGCATCCCTGAAGCCCTTGCACGAGGCTTTTCCGTTCGCGGTGTCGCCTGTGAAATGCTCGACCGGTGCCCCTGCGCCGCCATGGGCAAAAGAAAAATTCCTCTTTGGCAACTCTTTCCCAGCCTGCTGGGGCCGGTGTGGGAGAGGCGAGTGGGGCGGCCGCACCAATACCCAGAGCTCTGCTTGTCGCCAACCCGCGGGATCCCGTTTTTTTCCACTGTCCCCACGGAGCCCTGCGGCCGTCGAGGTGTCTGTGCGCTCCCGGCGTCGGGATTTGGGGCATTTCCCTGCCCAGATTGGCCTGGCTGGGGATTTTCTGCCTTGAAAACGGGTGGCTTTGAGACCTGTATTGGTGCAGGGTGGGTTTCTCGCCAAGAACTGAAGTTTTGCTGTGTTCGTCCTGATGTGTCGGCAGGGTAGGGCGATAAAAATCTCAGGACATCTGGGGACAAGGGAGGGAGCCGCAGGCTTTTAGCTGGGAGAGCCTGGCCCTTGGGAGGGGGCCTTTATTAAGGGAGTTTCATATAAAATCAAATGTGTTGCCCAAAGCTAAGAAATCATGGCAGATTTTTTTTTTTTTTTTTTTTTTTTAAGCTATTAAACTCTGCCCTGCTTCAGTTCATCAACCAAAGCCTGAACCAAAGAGTGGAGGTACTTCAGGTCCTGGTTTGACCTCCGTGGCTGGCTGTTAACCCTCGCTGGCCCGTCCGAAACTACACCCGGAGATAGGATTAGCCCCGGTCTGGATTTTGGAGCTTGTTTTCCTCCCTTGGGACAGCATCCCCCTGGTCCCAGGTTTTCCAGCCTCCCCCCGCCACAGTTTGTGCCCCACTGGCCTCATAAAACAAAACGCGCTGCGGAAAAAGAGCAGAAAGCTGTTTTTACAGCAGGGTGGTGGAAGGTTTTTCTGCTCAGTGAAGGCGGTTGCTTAGATTTTTATTGTGGGTTGAAGAGGGAAGGAGGAAAAAAAACCAAACCAACCAACAACCCAAGAAGCTGTTGGGAAAATGATGCCAGGCAGGGCAGCATGAAAAGCGACGTCTTTGGGGGTTTTAATGTTTCCTCTGCTTCCAAAGCAGGAATTACTGCAAAATACCAGGCATTGCCAGGCCATGTTGGCCCCCTGGCCACATGCTGGCACTTTTTGCAGCAGGTAGCCTTTTCTTTTATCGCTTGGGCCACCTGGCTACGCCGGGGCGAAGCTCAGGCTTCGTTTCATACAATCATAGAATGTTTTGGGTGGGAAGGGACCCCCAGAGGTCACCTAGCCCAACCCCCCTGCAGGAGCAGGGACACCTTGAACCACATCAGGTTGCTCACAGCCCCGTCCAACCTGGCCTTGAATGTTCCCAGGGATGGGGCCTCCATCACCTCTTTGGGCAACCTGTTCCAGTGTTTCACCACCCTCAGTGTAAAGAATTTCTTCCTTAGATCCAGTCTAAACCTACCCTGGTTTAGTTTAAAACCATCACCTCTTGTCCTGTCACAGCTGGCCCTACTAAAAAGCTTGTCCCCCCCTTTCCTCTGGGCCCCCTTGAAGCCCTGAGCGGCCGCACTCAGCTCTGCCCGCAGCCTCCTCTTCTCCAGGCTGAACACCCCCAACTCTCCCAGCCTGGCCCCAGAGCAGAGGGGCTCCAGCCCTCGGAGCATTTTAGTAGCCCATTTGAGCATTTGAACTTGGGAAGATGATGAAGAGCCGACAAAGCAGGATGCCGGGGCCGGCGTGCAAGCGGCAGGTTGTTGGCTGGTTTCCCCATTAGTCAGGGCTGGTGACGAGTCAATCTCCTTTGCCATTTTCTTATGAATGAATCAGTTTTGGCTCGGCCTGATGGTCAGACTGGTTGAGTGAGAAGCAGCCGGTGTCAGTCTCATGAGCAATCGAGACAGAAGCGAGCTTCTCCCCGGCTCTGCCAACGCCGCGTGATCCCCAGCCGCCGTCTCGGTGCCTGGTGGGACTGGCAGCAGCATGAGAGCCCCCCAAGCCCCGGCTGGGGGGGTTCTTTGGCTTCTCCATCACCCCCATTCCCTTACACCTCCGTGCACCTCCTGGCTCCTCAACACACTGAAGCTTCATGGCCGGCTTAAACCAAGCGGCAGATGCCAACGGGGATCTGCATGCCATGCTTTCTGCTGTCCTCATACATCTGTCCTGGATCAGGGCCACAGCACAGATTTTTTTTTTTTTTTAGGGGGGGAAATTGCAGCTTCAGGTCGCCTGCGGTTGCCGCTCAGCTGTGGCCAGGGGGCACGGCTTGGCCGTGTTTGCTGCTCCAGTCCTCAGGTGGCCCCAGTTCAGAGTTGCTCCTTGACCAGCAGAAAGGGCTTGGGGTTTTGCTGTGACTTTGGCTGCAGCAGTTTGGGGCTTTGGGAGCCCTTCCTGCACGGGGCAGGGACCTGGGGAGGGGGTACATGGGCTGCCTCTGCTCGGCCCCGGGGCTGCAGACCCCGTGGTGCAGATTTACCCTGGTCTCACCAGGCTTTCATAGAATCGTTCGGGTTGGAAAAGCCCTTTAAGATCATCGAGCCCAACCATTCCCCTAAACCCTTCCATCCCACCCCCAAACCCTGGCCCTAAGCACCTTGTCCACCCATCTTTTAAATCCCCCCAGGGATGGGGACTCAACCCCTTCCCTGGGCAGCCCCTTCCAGTGCTTGACAACCTTTTTGGTGGAGAAATTTTTGCTAATATCCAGCTAGTCTAATCTTTCCTTCGTCGCTGGCACACGGCACCCACGCTTGGCCCCTTGGTGGCATTCAGCACCCCCGCCCCGCTCTGCCCGTCCATCGTGCCACCGCCATGCGTGTCCATAGAATCATAGAATCGCTTTGGTTGGAAAAGCCCTTTAAGATCATCAAGTCCAACCGTTACCCTAACCCTGCCATCCCACCACTAAACCCTGGCCCTCAGCACCTCATCCATCCTTCTTTTAAATCCCTCAGGGATGGGGACTCGACCACCTCCCTGGGCAGCCCATTCCAGAGCCTGACAACCCTTTTGGTGAAGAAACAACCCTTTTTGTGAAGAAGGGTTCTGTCCAGCAGCTCACCATGGCCAAGCAGAGCTTGGGAAGGGAGAGCCCCATGTTGGGGTCACTGCAGAGGCCGAGCCCTTCCTGAGCAATCTGATGATGCTTCAGTAAACAGACCAGCCCCAGCGGCCGGTGGGCTGGTGTCCTCCAGCAGATCGCCACAGTCTGGTGCTGGGACGAGCAGTGGGGTTAGATCCACCCTGCGCTTGGGGCTTTGCATCCTGGGGCTGCCCATGCCCCCCCCCCCTTACCCCAGAATCCCAGGGGGGCTTCAGCCCTATGCCGCTGAAGCCGCTTGGCCCCTTCTCCTCCCTTTGCCCCTGGATATGGGTGAGCTTCATGGGAGAAACTGGAGCTCGGCCGCTTGAAAACAAGCCTGGGGACTGCGGTGTGTGTTACCTACAGCAATCCCGTGTCTGGCACCTGCGGAAACGGGGTGGGTTTGATTCCTGCCCCTATCCCAAAAGGCAGTTTTTCCATGGAGGGGTAAGAGGAGGCTCCCTGGCCATGGAAGTAGGATGTATGGCTTTTAAACCTGAATCGCAGGAGCACCAACGCTTCCCCAGTAACCGACAGAAACCTTCATTAACCTGCCCCTGTTATTTATTCCGATTTCAAAGCTCTTGATGCAGCAAAAACCGAAGGCGTTTCTCCGGGGAAGCGCATTAATGGTTCACTGGGCTTCGAAGCACTTTGCTGCCGAGGCACTTTAAACGGTACCGGCTGTCCCCGGTTCCCCTCGGCCTTGTTAAACATTGCACGGCTCTGCCCGCAGCCTTCGTGTGGGCTAAAGCCCTCCGGGGGTTGCTTTTTTAATATATATGTATATGGGTGTATATACATAGATGCACACAGGCGCATATATATATATATATATATATGCACATATATGCGTGTGCGTATGCATTATGGATCCCCATTCAAGGTGCATGGGCAGGAGCTGGAGGGCTCGGGGCTGGCTGCCGAAGCCACCCGGCGTCTGAAAAACTTTCAAATGAGAGCAGGTCAGCCAAAAGTAACAGCCCATTGGCAAAGGGGTATAACCTGTTTCTTGTCGAGAGGGGGGGGAAAAAAAAATCAAATAAACCAGAATATTGCTGTTCTTCAGTTTCCTTTAGCTATCGGATTTGCTTAATTACAGCATGGTCTATTTTTCTGAGATATCCAGGTGTTCTCAAATGTGTGCTTTAATGTAAGGGAACTCCAAGAGATTAAAACCACATGGATATTCTACCCCTCTTTTGGCCTCCGGGTATTTGGTTTAATGATGATATGCAAGTCTTGCATCGTTCGGGGATTTTTTTTTCCCCCCATCGGTAGGCTTCAGGAGCATTATCCAGAGGTGTTAGTGTCTCTGTGCCGGAGACCCAGGGGAAATTCTTTGGCACCAGGGGAGGAAATAATTCCCTGATGGCCACCAGGAGAAGAGCCCAGCTCTTCCATCACGGAGCCGTTTCGCTGGAGCGGCCGGGGATGCTCCCCTGGCTGGGTACCCCCTCCAGGGCTCTGCTCACCTTGCTTACAAACAACTTTTCTTCATTTATTTTGACTTCTAAAAACATTCGCTCCACGGAGGGAGTGGTGGATCCCCCACTGCGGTCGGTCGTCACCTTGCGCCGTCCCTTGCCGCCGCAGGAGGTTTGGGCTGGGGCTGGGAGCCGCCGGTGTGGTGGGAGAGCCCAGATGGAAGAGGCCATCGCAGGGATGCCTTATCTCCTTTGCAAACGAAGCTTGGGGGCAAAACAACTTAAAAGCCGACTGGCGCAGCCTGGAGAGGGGCCCCCCTTCGGAAAGCGCCCGCAGCAGCCGCCTAGATTTTCCCTTTCATATTTCTAGCCCCGTCTATAGTCTAGCATTGGGCGGACTTTGTCTTCGGGGAAACCGGGGCCTTGTTGGGTGTAAGCAAATAAGTAACATAACTGAAATATTTTGATAATATTCGGGCGGGTGGCTCTGCTCAGGTGCCGTGGGGGAGGCATCGCTGCCACCCCAGCGCTCTCTGTTTCGGGGCGCTTGCCCCAGGGGGGCTCAGGCTGAGGTTGCCGCAGCATTTTCCCCCCCCCCAGAGCTCGGGGGGGTCCGTGGGGTGGTTACAGGCTGGGGGTGACTGGGGGGAGGATGCTGTGGTGCAGCACCGCAGTGGGGCAGAGCCAGCAGCGCCGGCAGTGCAAGGGGGTGCAGCTGGGGGGGATGCAGGGGGATGCTTTCTTCCAACCTCGCTCATCCTCGGGGTGCCCCAGGCTTGGCCGATGGGCTCTTGGGAGATTTGGCTCTCCCCACCCCATCCCCATCCCCGTCCCCCGTCCCCATCCCGCTGGAGGAAGGCTGCTGGCAGGTCCCTGCCCAGCCAATGCTCCCAGCCGGGGCACAGCCGCGCTCCCCGGCACTTTCCGAAGCATCAAAGAGCCTTCGGGGTTCCAAAGGCAGCTGGGGGCCATGGCTGGGGTACCCCGACATGGGGCTGGGGGTGAGGCAGCCGTCGGGGGTGGCAGGAGCCGTCCCTCCCTGCGGGGCTCCCATGGGGTGGGGTTTTTTGGGGAGGTGTCTTTGTAGGCTGTCAGGGTGCAGTGTGACAAGAGCCGGGCACCGCGTTGCAAGGGGCCATGAATTATCAGTCGGTCCCCAGGAGGGATGGGGGAAGGTGTCTCCGCTGGGCACCGCGCACTGGGGAAGGGTTGGGTCAACTGGGCGACGTGGAGCAGAGGAGGGGGAACGATGTGTGGTGCTGAAGCCCAGGCTGGGGTTGTTCCTGCTAGAGGAGGGAAGGTGCATCGCCGCCTTCAGCTCCCCAAAAAGTTGCAGAAAAGGTAATAAGCTGTTCCCTCTGCCCGGTGAGGGACAGGTTGCGAAGCGATGCTTTGATATTTTGCAGCAAGGGAGGTGTTGGTTGGGAGAGATACTTGGAGGGCAAGAAGACCACCCCTTGTCTAGGGAAGGTCGGAGATGCCCATCACTGGAGAGTTTGGAGAAAAGGCTGGGCAGAAGTTTGCCGGGGCTGGGAGAAGTTTGCTGGGGCTGGGAGGAGACCGTAGGTGTCCTGCAACTGCACCTATTTGTGTGAAAAATGGTGGTTTAAGTGTGTGGGCCGGGTGGAGGAGCTGTGGCCAGGGCTCCCGGGTTTGGTCTCAAGCGCGCCGTGACTTTCCCCTTAATGGGCAGGGCTGGCAAAGGGCTGGAAGTATTTTTCTTTCTGAGTGTCCCTTAATTAGCTGAAAGGGAAGGCTGTCAAGTACCCAACTGGGAGGGGAAAAAGATCTCCCCAAGCCTGTGACCAGCCCAGCATTTCGCCTCCATTTATTCTCCCCAGCCTCTTTGTTTTCCCTTTGAAAAAAAAAAAAAAGGGTGTTTTTCTCTTTCCCTCCATTTAACTGCTATTTATTTGCTGGTAAGTGGAAGGAATTCAGCTGGGATCAGCCCGGCTCCTGCCAGCAACCGGAGTTGAAAAGTTTCCGTGGGGAAGATGTAAGAGCAGAGCTGGAGGGGGGGGTTGTTTTCCACCCGCCGCCTGTGGGCCCCTGCACCGCGGCCAGCCAGGTTGGGTGGCTTTAATTCTCCTTTTTGCCTGGGATGCTGACCAGCACCCATGGGAGTTGCAGGGGAGGAGCGCAGCCCCGGGCCGGAGGGTTTCTTCTCACCGTTAATGGGAAACAGAAGATGGCTCGGGAGAAATTTGGCAAAGAGGGAAATTTTTCTGTCTCTTCCAGCTGGGAAAAAAGCATCCTTTCTCACCCCAGCCTCCCTGCAGAAGGCGGAGGGTTCCCAAAACGCAGCCCAGGCGGGGGTTGCTGGCACGGGGGGAGAGGAGACACAAAGTGCCTGGCGATTTCGCAAGGGATGGAGCAGGCTTGGGCCACCAGCCGTGTTTCGGGAGGGGTACCCAACCTGCCTCCTGCGGGGGGCCAGGAGCCCTCCCTTCTTCTCCCCAAGGCATCAAGGGCTTGGGGTGCCCCAGGTGCTTTCACCCCAGAGTAACACTGGGGATTTTTGGGGTCCTGCTGCCCCATGTGCTTTCACCCCAGAGCAACATTGGGGATTTTTGGGGTCCTGTTGCCCCATGTGCTTTCACCCCAGAGTAACATCGGGGATTTTTGGGGTCCTGCTGCCCCATGTGCTTTCACCCCAGAGCAACATTGGGGATTTTTGGGGTTCTGCTGCCCCATGTGCTTTCACCCCAGAGTAACATCGGGGATTTTTGGGGTCCTGCTGCCCCATGTGCTTTCACTCCAGAGTAATATCGGCGATTTTTGGGGTCCTGCTGCCCCATGTGCTTTCACCCCAGAGTAACACTGGGGATTTTTGGAGTCCTGCAGCCGTGCCTTGGGTATAATATCACTGTGTCGATGGAGATGCAAGGCCAGCTGCGGTGGTGGGTTTGCGCTGGGCATAGGCACCCGTAGGGACGCACATGGATGCTGTGCCTGGCCGGGAGATGAACCACTGACCCTGACATGGAGACCCCCATTGGCATCGCCCCCTCAGCCCGGCCCATGAGCTGCGGTGTTGCTCTGCTGTCTGCTCTGCTGTCTGCTCTCCCTGGCCGGGAGCCACGACCTCGGCATCCCAGCAGCGGATCAGAAAGCCAGCCGAGCTGCTCCGAGCCAGGGAAATGCTGTACCAGTCACGTGCTGGGGACAGCTGGCAGGGCGCCGGGGCGCAGGTGAGCGTGGGGCAGGGGGTGAGGTGCCCCCGGAGTCGCCCTTCTGGGGTTTTGGGTGTCCCCCCCCCCAGTGCTCACTTGGATCCCAGGCTGGGAAGCAGTGGCCGGCGCTGGCTGGGTGTATGCCCCAGCGCTGCCCCTCATGGGGCTCGTGTCCCCCCCCTTGTATCCTCCCTGCCCTCTTTGCAAAGGTGGTGGCTTTGCCTTGGGTGGCCGATCATGTCTTGCAGAGCGGTCTCTTGGTGCTGGTGGGTCTCCAAAGGGAGATAAAGCTGAGGGGTGAATTCCTGAAGCTCCCCCACCCGCCATCCCCCAGCTGCACTGTCCTCCCAGTTGTCTGTGTGCTGCAGGAACTGGTTACCGGTACGCGTCTGCCAGTTACAAGAAGCAACCACGGTGGGGATTCAGAGGAGATGACACGTTTTTGGGCTGGGGGAAGTTCCTAGGAAGGGTGTCGCCACCGCCCTGTTGGGGACGGGAGGACGGCCGTGGCAGGGCGTGAGTGCTGAGCTGTTCCCAAGCGAGCGCTTCGTGCACTCGTGCGAGCGACTGGAGGAGGTTAATCATAGCCAAAGCCCAGTGAAGTTTGCTCAGGTCACGGCATTTCCAAAGCCTTAAAATTTCAGCCGTGCAGCAGCCGGCATCCGGGGCGACCCGCACCGTCCTGCCAGAGTTAATCATTGCCATCGGCTCCGGGACCTGCCTGGCTCCGGCAGTGGGAACTGTTTCCCCAAAAACAGAGGGTGAGGAGCCAGTGTATGGGGCCTGAAGGAAACCCCAACCTGCCAGGGTGCGTTGGGCTGGGGAGAGCCAGGCCCCCTAACCTTGACCCTGACCCTAACCCTGACCCTGACCCTAACCCTAACCCAAGCCCTAACCCTGGGCCCTAATCCTGGCTCAAATCCTAACCCTGACCCTAATCCTGACCCTGACCTTGACCCTGACTCTACCCCAAACCCTAACCCTGTCCCTTTACTCTCCCTTTCATTTTATAAGGTAGATATTGTGTTTGTTGCCCTGTTGGAAGCAATGTGGTCACCCAGAGCCGGGCAACCTGGAGCAGCTGCTGGCAGCCGCTCAGGAGCCCCCTGCTCTCCCCACTCGCCCCCATGGACCCCATGCTGCTGCCTGCACTTGGGGCTGGGTTCAGGGGAAGGACCTGGTCCATCTCGGCCACCCAATCCCAGCTGGGAGGTCCCTGGGGGCTGCTGGTCCAGCCCCGAGCTGCTAAGCTAGGGAGATGTAGCCACTGCGTGCCGGGAGCATGTAAATCCCAAATTTCTCCAAATTAAGCCCAGGAATCATGAAACTTGGGATCTGGCTGACATCTGCTTGCCTCGCTGAGAGTTAATTCTCCCAAATGGGGCTGGGGGCTATTGGTGGCTTCCCCACGGTGCTTTTCCCACCCTCCCACTGCAGAGCTGCCAAATAAGCATGGGGGCTCCTGTCCTTCGGGCGAGTGCCTGCGTTGCAGGGGGGACATCCAAGGGGCATCACAGCTGGTGAGAAAAATTATATATATATAAAAAAAAAACAAACCTCACCCAAAGATGGAAAAAATCAGGAGGAAGGCCTCCTGGGGTTGGCACTGTGTGTTTGGGTGAGCACCAGGAGCTGGGGGGGGCAGCCGGACCCCGGGCTGGTGCCTCCAGTGCTGTGTTCGCTGCTGGTATTTCTGACGCGGGAAGGTTTGGGGGGTTTTTTTTATATATTATATATATATATATATATATATATATATATATATATATATATAAAAATACTTTCTTCTCCCCGTGGGTGTGTTTTGAAAAGGGGCTTGGGAACAATGAGGATTAACAAGCAGATAGAGAATTAAATGCAGGGTTTGAGTCTTCAAATGTGTGCACATTTCAGAGCGCCTGTTTGTGCCAAGATAAACTCCGTCAGGAATAAACATCGTTTTACATGAAAGGCTAATTACAGATTGGCGCTCCGGGAGCGGGAGGAGGGAATTTTCACCAATTAAAATGGATCTTTTCTGTTTTTCATCAAGTTGCTGGATTAAAACGCAGCCAGGGGCCGGTGAGGTGTTTGACAGCACAGTTGAAGCAGGAGATGCTCGCCCCCGGGCCATGGGGGTGGTTTTTTTGTCCCCCAGTACTAAAGAGGTTCTGCCAGTTCATTTGGGCAGGAGCTGCGTCAGGGCACTGGTTTTGCCCAAGAGTGGTTGAGCCCCAAGACTGGTTGAGCCCCAAGAGCTGCCCTCCAGGCGTGCAGCCCCAGGCTCTCACCCCGAGAGATGGGGCATGGGCAAACTTGGGCCAACTTGGAGTCATCCAACATCTGGAGAGGTTGGAGTAACAAGATCTCCAGCCTCCTGGAGGGTGTAGGCCGTGGAGAGACGTCTGGATGGGACATGGTGGATGGGAGCCCGTGTTGAGATGAAGTTGCTGGGACCATAGCTCCTATTTGTTGGGTAACTTTAGTGTGTGGTAGGTGAATCATCTCTCAAAAATTGTAAGCCAGAAGGCGATGCAGAGAAATAAAACCTTCCTGGCCTGCTGAGGGGAGCGCTGGGGAGAAAAAAATCCAGCCTGGGCATGTGGGGGGGGGCTTCAGCTGCAGAGCACGTGCTGCCTTGTTGCTTTTGGATGGACTTCGCAAGAATTTGCATTTCTGGACCAGCTCTGAAGCGTCTGAGGCCGAGCGGGAGCCGGGCTGGGGACGGGGAGGACGTGATGGAGCTCAGACACGAGCTCGAACACCATCTTGCTCTAACTGGGGTTGAATTTTATGGTTTTGGAATGAAACGATGCAAAATGCGGCTGGGGCTGAGTTTCTCCAAGGCATTCAGCACATGAACCTCAGGCAAACACTCTGCGCCTGCTGCTTGCCAAGCAAAACCACGGATTCGTCTCCATCTCCACTCAATGTGGCCACAGGGCAGCTAATATTGGGACTTTTCTCTCGCATAAGCTGATATCTATCACGTCAGTGGTCACGAGAGGTGGCCTGGGCATCATCTCTTAAATGTCCCCTGTGTCCTTTAGAGCGAGGGAAGGCAGAGAGGCCCGAGCAGGAGAGATGTGGTGGTTTTTTAAAAGCAAAGTACATTCCCAGCCTGCTCTACTCCGGTGCCCTGTGCTCCTGAACCAGTTAAAAATTGATTTTTTAAAAGTCTTCTATGGCAGAGACTGGATGGATGCTTGCAGGGTCTGGTCTCTGAGAAGCTGTTGCGTTATCCGTGGTCATGGGACCATGCCGTGCTGACGGTAGCTGCCACTTCTCCTACGACATTCACATTTTTCCTTCCTCCGTCCTAATACCGCCATGAATGGGACACTGAAAGGGTCTTTAGTCAGATCTGGCCTTGAATAATTCCTCTGAATAATTCCATTTATTCCAATTTTCAGGCTGTTTTGGAATTGTTTCTGAAAGAAGGGAGGGGGAGAGAAGTCAGCCAAACCTAATAAAGGAGGACTTTGTTCTGAAGCTTTAGGGTACGGCACCAAGCAAGGCTTGCGATACAATTAATGAGTTTATCTGGCTTTCAGCTTGCACGTGATGCACAGTGGCTGCCACCGCACCACACCACCACCTCCCATCCAGAGGAGCCCGGCTGCTCCTCAGCTTCGCTTTGCTGCTCCTCAGCTTCATTTTAGAATCATAGAATCATAGAAACATAGAATCATAGAATGTTTTGGGTTGGAAGGGACCCCTAGAGGTCATCTAGTCCAACCCCCCTGCAGTGAGCAGGGACACTGCTAACTAGATCAGGATCAGCAAGCAGTTTTGCTGCTCCTCAGCTTCGCTTTGCTGCTCCTCAGCTTCGCTTTGCTGCTCCTCAGCTTCTTTTTTGCTGCTCTTTTGCTTAGTTTCTGTCTCTGACGTGCATTGTGGTGGCCTCCTCAGATGTGACTTTGCGTCTGCCTTTATTTAAGCCTTGACCAATCCTCCCCAGGATGTGCTCGGTCCGCGGGGGTTGTTGAGCACATGGGGCCGAGCTGTTGGGAGCTCTCCAGGCTTCACTTTGAGCGAGTAAGGGGATGACGCAAATTGCTTTTTAAGGGCACGGGATAAAACAGCTGCTTCGTTTTCGCTGCAGATGTGCTCTGGGCAGGACGCATTAGCGCCGCGGAGGGGGGGATACGGCTCCCCGCTTCCCCACAGTGTCTGCATGGGCAGGGCCACCACGTTGCTCGGCCTCCCAAGCCACCCAAAAAGGGAGCCAGGTAGGGCTGGAAAGGGCTTTGAAGATGCGTGATGAGGTTTGTTGTGCCAGCAGGGCTTCCCGGTCCCCAGAAAGCACGAGTCAAGAAATGCCTTATTTTTTGGAGGAGCGGTACAGATGGGGAGGTGGAGGTGAATTTTGGTGGCCTCATCTTTCCTCCGAGAAATGCCAAGTGCCTGGGGAAGGTGACCCTCTGGAGCATGTCCCCATCCCCTCCAGCGGCCGCCCTGTCCCAGCCGCACGGCACGAGCGGGAGAAGCCGCGGGAAGCGAGGGAAGACACTTCCTCCAGCGGCGGATCTGAGGTCACCTCCTGGTCCTTGATCCCTCCAGCCTGGGGTATTTGGGTCAGCGGGGAAGCACGGCTGAGCGCGACGTCCCTTCCTTCTCTCTCCCTGGGGATTCATGTTTAAAGGAACAAATAGGTTCAGCCACAAGTACTATGCGGTACGATTTTTTTAATGATGTTTTTTGGAACAATGCGCTAAATGCCGGGGGGTGGGGGGGTTTGGATCTGCGTCTCGGAGCGGTGGCATTTTCCCATGGTGTTTCTCACCTTCCTGCGCTCACCTTGCTCTGCTCTGCGGCGCTCCGAAACCTTTTTCTGCTCAGGAAAATAGTGGCAAGGAAGGAGGTCTTCATCCTTTTGGGATGGCGTTGCTGGCAAGCAAGCTGATCTGGTGTCTGGCACGTGGGACCTGCCTGGACTGACCCTGGGGGCCCTGATGTGGTGCTCCTCGCCCTCCCTGGCCCCTCAGGGTTGCCAGCCCCATTGCAGGTCCTTGACCCCCTCATGCCAGCCCTCCTCTGCCACTGGGTCCCCAGCAGCGGTGTCACCCACTGCCAGGAGGACGTGGTGGCCAAGGCACGCTTGGTCCCAGAGCTCCTCCATCGTGGGCACAGCTCGATGGTGTAGGGCTGGTGGGCAAATGGGTCATGTCCCCATTTTTGACTCCATCTTGAGCCCAGAGTGAGCGGTGCTGGGGAGGATGGCTCAGCTTGGCCATGTTACCCACATCTCCTACACCACTCCATCACTGGTCCCCTTGGAGATCTTCAACCGCTGTCTTCCCCTGTCTGTGTTGAAGGCCACATTGCTTTGGACAAGCCAACAGTTTGGCTGCCTTTGTTAAGTCAAGGTGGGCAGGGGCACTTTGGGGAGCTTTAGCTGGAGCTTTACCCCCCTGTGCGATCACGCTGTGGGAGAGCTGTTGGTGGGATGCTCTCCTTGGTCAACCTTTCTGCTCCGGCAGAGGGGCACCAGCCCCATGCTGGGCTCTTCCCATACCCCAGAGCATCCTCAGGACCACCAGGCAGGTCCCATCAGCTCTGGAGGAGTCTGGGGCTGCAGGTGGCCTGGGCTTGGTGGCAGCTTGGGTTGCTGCCGTCCCCCAGCCCGCGGCTGTCCCTGCCGGAGCGAGGAGTGGGGTGCGTGGAGGTGGGGGGGGTCACGGCTCCCAAGCTGCTGCTTTACTGGCTTCAGGAGGGGCTGTGGGTGGGAGCGGGGTGGCATGAACGTGGCTGGGCTCCGTGTAACCGGCAGTGCCAAGCAGGGTCAGCGAGGAGGTGGCTATCAGGGAGGGACAGCATGCGTTGAGCCACCTCTAATGTTGCCAGCCCCCAAATCAGAAGTCATCTTCACTCCCCCTCACAAAAGGAGAGTGCTTTACACGTCTTTTGTTTAACTAAAAAAGCAGTTTCTGAAGCCTTTGGTGTTTCTGTAAAGGCATCCCTTGGAGAGGTGGTTTCTCGGCCAGGTCCCACCACGGCAGGTCCAAAACCAGCCCCTTCAGCTGGTGCTTCCAGGAGGTGGTTGGACTTACGGCACCTAAAGACTTGATCAAGTCTTAACCCGACTCCTGTCCAAATTCTGCACAGCTCTTGAGCTCCTTCCAGCCCCGGCCTCAGCTGGATTCAGTCCATCGTTTCTTTTAGGATCTGCTTGATCGCACCGCGCGGCTGATAAGGCTCCGTGCCTCTTGTGGGGGCTTGTCTTTGTGTGCTTCAATATCTCACCCAGATTATCACTCACAGAGGGTTGCGAGGTGTGGCTGGGCTAGGAATTAACCATCTCATCCAAACCCTGTGGAAATCAGAAGCAAATATTCCCCCCCCACACTTTTTTTTTTTCTTTCTCCTGTGGGCTTTAAATCAAGTCATAACTTCTCCAGCATCTGAGGAGCTGCCGAAGGGAAGCCCTGACTCAGGCTGGTTAAGCCCCGTCTGGTTTCCACCAGAGGAATGGCTGGCTCTGCCCTTCACGTCTGGGAAAGTCCAGGAGAAATTTACACAGATTGCCAAAAAGAAACCCTTCACCCCCTGGAGCGGACCGGGAACTCTGGCCCCATCTCCAGAGGGCAGGTTTGGGGCTACGCTTCACCTGAACCCCATTATTTGTTTTTTTTTTCCCCCCAACCTGGGCTTCTCTGCCACGTCTTTCCTCCAGCCTTGCCCTGACCGGGGTGAGAGGAGATCGCCGCCGCCGTGCTGGGGCTAAGCCGGGGGCGACTTGGGCAAGCTGCTCGCTGGGGGCTGCTCCGGTGCGGATCGCACGGGGACCAGAGCCGGGGCTCGGGCGGCTTTCTCCCGCCCCCAGATTTTGCCAAGGTTTCCTTCCAGTGCTGGAGCTCTCCCAGCCCTCCCGGCTTCCCGGGGCTTCGCTGGGAAGTGCTGGGAAGACAAAACCCCGCTCTGGAAGTGAGGCTATTGTTCTTACTAATTTTAACTTGATGTTCTTCCCCGAGCCTATTTTTATTCATTGCTTGTGGTAAGCCCTTTCTCCAAGGTAGAGCAATTTGCCACGGGACTCTTTTTTTTATATTTTTTTTTTTTTGTGTGTGTGTGTGTGTTTACCGATTTTAATTGAGTGATATCTCCTTTTTTACAAACCCAAAGCTGGAGGAGCTTTTAAGCGCCCGTTGCTGAGCCTCTCGCCCCAGGTTTGCTTTGATCTCCGCAGGTGAGTATGCGTTTTTGGGGCCAGAGATTGATACTGCTTATTTGCATGTAAATCTCTGGGTTATTAAGATCAGAATCTGGCCCTTTAAATTTAATACTTTGCTTTATGCTTTTATTTCCGTGTTTCTTAAAGTAATTTCCAAAAATAACAAACTTCAAACATGATGGGGCCATCTAACGTTTTTACTGCCTTGGCTGGAGTAGAAGGAACATTTCTGGAAGTATATTATCCAATTTAACGAGCCGTTCCCATCTTGGCTTCGCTCCCACCCCTCACCCCCTCTTGGAGTTGTTTTGGACGGCTCTTTGGAGCCGTGCCACCTAATCCTATTAGAAGGACTTTTCATTACACTGTGCCTCGTGTTTATAACCAAGAAAATCAGCCGGCGAGGGGGGTCCTCTCCCTCGCCCTTTCACATTTCGCCTGGTGTCGAGCCGAGAGCCCGGGGAGTCCCCCGAGGTTCCCGCACAGCCCTTGCTTTTCTTCTTCTTGCTCCGCTCGGCGTTTATGAAGGAAGACGGCGGAGTAAATTGGGTCCTTGCGAACTTATAATTAATTTGGAAGGGTCAGTTCTTCCCAGGCTAGCCAGGGCTTCTTTGTGTGGTCTTTTTTGAAAGGCGGAGGTTGGAGAGGCTGTTATATAGCCGGGATTTGCTTTTAATAGGGACCTGGCTATTTTCTGAAAGTCTCACGGCTCTTGAAGGACGGGGTGTTTTTGTGCGGGGCTGTGCTAAAAGGGTTTGCAGAGTGCTCGGTTTGGGTGCAAAAAATAAAAACAACCTCAAAAAAAAGGAATTAAAAAGCCCAAGGGGCACATGTCCTGGGGTCCGTGCAAGGCAGATCGTGCTCGGCAGCCCAGAGCCAGCGCCTGAAGCTGGGAGATGCTCCAGGAGGTCCCCCCGCTTGGCTGCCGGGCAGGGCTGGGGGCCCCTTGTCCGTCCGTCCGTCCTGCCCTCCACCCCGTCGAGAGGACCTCTTGCTTCTCCTCAGAGCTGGTAGACTGAGATTTTTTCCTTACCACATTGCTTTTCTTGAAAGCCTGCCTTTCCTCCTCAAAATAGTCAACGAAACCATTAAAGGCTGAAATAAGCTGCGAATAATAAAAAAAGTCTCTGAAAAAAAGACAGCCAGCCAGACAGTGGTTTTCTCCAGAGGTGGGTTGGAAGGAGACATGAGATCATGGTCCCGCCTGGGCATCGCCCGGCAGGGCCGGGGACGTAATCAAACCTGGCACAAGCCCTGTGTCCCCCATCAGCTCAGCTGCGACGAGGAATCCCCGCTGAACGTGGGGTGAGGGGGAGGTAAGGTGGTCCCGGCTGTGGGGAGCAGCGATGGATGAGTGTGGTACCTGGAGAGGCAGAGCTATAACTCGAGATCAAAACTCTTCATAGCCAAAGCCGGGGAGCAGAGGGCTCTGAGGAGCTCGAGGGGCTTTTGGCCATGGAGATGTCCCCTATGGAAGCGGCGTTGGTGGACGTGTCATTACAGACATGGCAAGGGCCATTAGAAAAAAGCGTTGAAAGCTGGGTGCCTTCCCTAGGACACGGATGAACCCAGCGGAGGGGAAGAAAAGGAAAACCCGGCCATGCCTCCACCGCACGGGCAAACAGCAAGATGCTGCGGGTGGTAACCGTGTTATTTATGAGCTGCGCTGTTAATTAATGGTGCGATGGGGCTGCCTCTCTGCCGAGACCACTTCCGAAGCCGGGGTCGGCCCCTGGTTGTTCTCCTTCTGACACCTCTTTGATGTCCCACCCTGACTGTCGCCTTTTTTCTCTCTCTCCCTAGCATGGGTCGGCTCCTTGGCCATGGGCATGATTTTTTTCTGCTCTCCCATCGTCAGCATCTTCACCGACCGGATCGGCTGCAGGACCACAGCAGCCTCGGGAGCTGCCATCGCCTTCATCGGACTCCTCTCCAGCTCCTTCACCAAGTAAGGCTGCAGAGGAGCCGGCCAGCTTTTCAGTGAGCTCCTCTTCCTCGCTGTTCCCTGCAACCCCCCCCCACCCCCCACCTACACATCGCTGCTGCCTTTTGGGGCAAAGCTTGTGGTTTCCATCCCCATGAGAGGTCTCCTGGCATCCCTACCTCCCATGTGCAGCCCACATGCGCGCGGCCTGTTTCTCTCCAAATTGAACCAAGTTGCTCTTTTGTCCTTATATCACAAGAGAGTGAATTTTTACCTGAGCGAGGGAATTTATTTTACGGGATTTCAGCCCTCGGGTCCTTCATTTGATCTTTAAAACAGGCAGCGAGAAGTTGGCGTGCCTCTTGTGGGCAGCTCCAAAGAGACGCTCGTGGACAAAACCGGTCTCCCTTTGCAACCAGTTTCACATTGGGTACTGAAAGTAAATTAATGCTTAAAATAATATTTGACGGGTTACACCTGGCAAGAGAGAGCTTCCATGCAGGGCAGACAGGGAGGGGGATGCAGAGTGGGTTTGTGCTGTTCCCGTGCCGGCTCGGGCGTTTGCGGCAGCGCGGGGCGATTGCTGCTCCTCGTTTTCCACGGCTGATCCCGTGCCATGAGTTTCTGCTGGCAGGCACTCGCCGATGTGCATTTGGATGGCAGGTGTACCTGGTTCGATGTGAAAATCTTTCCAACCCAAGGCATTTCAATCTCTCTGGGAGCAAAAAGAGGTCACCTCCGGGGTCCTTTATGCAGCGCTCGCTCAATGGCGGCTCGAAGGCACCGTGAAGGCACCCTCCAGAGCATCACTTGCCCCAGTTTTTCTGAGTAAAACCATTGCTTTGGGTTGGATTTCAGTTAAAGCCAACATTGTTTTAATTAAATTGCTTCAAGAAGTGGGTTTGCTTTTTTTTTTTTTCTTTTTTTTCTTTTACAGCAAATACACACTAGTTTCCCGGAGGGTGGCTTGCCTGCGCTCTGCTCCTCCCTGCCCACCCTGGGGACGCCAGCTCCCTTTTTACCCTGGTCAATGAGACCTTCATGCTCGCCCCAACCCTGGTTCCTTGGGGGTGCGTGATGGGTCCCCGAATCCCCAGCTGCGGGAGCCCCCCATTACGCCGGGAGCAGGGAGGCAGCTCCTGGCAAAGCCCCAGGGATGGGGACCGATTGCAGCCAGGGGACTTGGGATGCTAAAACCATCTCGGGCAGCGGCGTGGAAGGAGCCACCCTCTGCGACTTCCTCTGCAGGTGCCACCCCTTTGTATTTCAAAAGCTAATAGCAATCAGAGGAGGTGCCGTCGGTCCGGGGGGAAGGTGTGCCCAGGCTCCTGGCAGTGCACATCACAGGCGCTTCCCATCTAATCTTGCTTTCCTTCTAATCAACAAAGCTTGGACTTTTCCCCCCCCCCCCCCCCCCTGCATTGGAAAATGTTCGTGCAAAGAAAAAGAGCTCTTGGGACCACATCGCTGCCAGTGGCTTGTTGTGTTGGGCTTAAAAAAAAAAAAAAAATAATAAAAAAAAATCAAACAGTACAGGCAGAGAAGATTATTTCCAGGAGAGCTCCAGAGCTGAAATCCCCATTTCCTGCCTTCTTGCTCTCGGTTCACATTCCTTTGGCTGCCTTTTAAGGGAGAAAGGAGCCCCTCCGCAGCTGGCCCGAGGCCAGGGACGCTGCCTTCGGCACAGCCGAGCCGGAGGAAGAGCAGCGGGGCTGCAGGATTTGGCAGCGCTCCATCTGGACGGCGAGAGGCCGGTCCCGAAATTCGGAGCGTCGCGGCTCCGGCTTACCCAGAACAATGGCGACGCTTTTTGCCAGCTCCCCCCCGGCTGCAGCTGGAGATGTCCCACCGATGTCCCACCCCATGGGCTGCGTGCGCCGCCGCAAAAAGGGAGCTGCTGGGCGGGAGCTGCTGCTGGACAGGGTCTAAAGCCGGGGCTTGGTGGGCTCAGGCAGGGCTGGGTCAAGGCTGGATCAAGCCTTTAGCTCCTGGTTTCTCTCCGGTGGGTTTGCTTTGCCCAAACAGTGGAGCAGCGGTTCCCAGCACTGCCACCGCGCTGATCCAAAAACCCCCCAGCGCCCAGCTCCTGCTCAGCGCCTCCTGCTTTCAAAGTACTGGGAGTTTTGTATGAAAACCACTAAAAAAACCCCCCAAAATCTGCTGAAAAGCAGAGCTCTAGGGAAGGCTGAAGTTTTCTGGATGGGGTCGAGGTGAGGGTTGTCCTCACTTTGCTGCCTTGCACCGGGGTGTCTCCTGCACCTGTAATCGGCTCGAGCCACCCCAGATCTTATGGGCCCTCAAGAAGAGAGAAATCCCAGTTGTGTTAAGACTTCACCTGCCCTCTGGTTTTCAGGGGGATGTTCTAGCGTGAGGAATGGGAGATGGTGGCTAGTTCAGCAAGGCTGTCTCCATCCGCCCCCCAATGCCCTCCCAGCCCCCCCTCTTCTGCACCACTGTGTGTTCTGTGGTGGGGTTCGAGTCCCTTTTCATCCTTCCCCTCCACACTTTCTGCCTGGTTTCTCCTGCAGAGAGAAATCCCCCAACCTTCTGCCAGCAGGGCTGAACCAGGGTCGTTCCCGTTGTGAGCTGTAAGTGAGAGGCAGCCGTCGGGGGGAGACCCCCTTGTCCCAGGAGATGTTGTTATCCATGGGAGACCTTGTTATCCACAGAATCCCAGCATGGCAAGGGTTGGAAGGGACCTCAGGAGATCACCCAGTCCAACCCCCCTGCTCAAGCAGGTTCTCCTAGAGCATGTTACACAGGACTTCATCCAGGCGGGGGTTGAATATCTCCAGAGAAGGAGACTCCACAGCCCCCCTGGGCAGCCTGGGCCAGGGCTCTGGCACCCTTAGAGTAAAGAAGTTTTTCCTCGTGTTCAACTGAAACCTCTTATGTTTCAGTTTGTACCCATTGCCCCTTGTCCTGGCGCTGGACACCACTACAAAGAGTCTGGCTCTGTCCTCGTGACTTCCATCCTTAAGATATTTGTATGTGTTGATGAAGTCCTCATCAATACATACAAATACCTACAAATATCCAAGGGACACGATGCCACCCTTCCCAGCAGGGAGCAGCTGGCCGATTCCCAGCAAGCGGGGTGGGAAATCCTTGCTAAGAAGCGTGGCTGAAAGGAGCCCCCGCTCAGGCAGGGGTGTCTTAGAGTCAACGGGAAGCAGATGGGAACCGTGGCATTTGTCTCCACTTATCCAATACGTCAGCTTAGCTGCAGAACCAAAGCTGGTGTGACCCAGCTGAGATGGCCAGGGCTGGTGCGTGGGAGGTCGGAGACAGCCTGCGTAGCTCAGCTGCTTGTCTGGCTCCTGCGGAGGGGGTTTCTGATGTGGCTTCAGCCTGGAATAGCTGGAAATTGCCTTTCATGACAGTCATTTGTCTTGGAGCCGTTGGGTACAGCAAGCACGTTCTGCTTTCTGCTTGGCTAGCTAAAGAGACGAGCGTGTAATGGAAGAAATGATGGGCTTGTAAACGTTTTCTGAACTTCAAACTGCTCCGTTAGCTCTGGGCTGCTGTCCTCTCGCTTGCTTCGTGAGCGGTGCTCGGGATTTCCCAGGAGTGGTGGAGTAAAGACCCCATTTGTGCAGCGTTGCTTGCCCGCTGAGCTGCCCAAACGTTTCCATCTCCTCCCATGCAGTATTCTGTGGCAGGCTTCTGCAGCTGAATGTATTGCACGGGAATGAAGAAAAAAAATCCTTCACCTGGAAAGAAACGCAACGGGTTTTTTGTACTGCCTAACTCGAGGCTCCTTTCTCAGCTGCTTCTGTTGGGAAAACCAGGCTGGCAATTGGGAAACGGGTCCTTCCGTGCGCTCTCAGGACTTTTCTACCTGTTCTGTAGAGCAGCCACTTCGCTCCCTCCTCAAGTGCAGCCACCAACGTAAGGTACAAATGAGATCTATTAACTGTCTAATTGAAGCTCCCAGAGGAGCTTAAAGAAGAAGAACTTAATTAAGCAGCCTGGAGCCTGGGCAGAAACGCAATGTTCCCTTCCTAAGTGCCTAATAACCAGCAGGGTTGGTGCCTTCTGCTTTCAAACGCTGGGTGCAGAATGTTTTCAATTAGTCTTTTCAGTGGAAAAAAAAAAAAAAAAAGGATTCGTAGCTAAAAATAACCCACCCTGCCTACCTTTAGAAAATCTTGCTTGCTATAATTTAAAAAGCTTTCAAGTTAGGTCGCCTTCCCAAGGAGGGCAGGTTGGCTGCTGCCTTCTCCTCTTCACAGAAAGCACTCCCCAGCTGGACTTCATTTTCCCGAAGATTTAACGTGCCAGCTGTGAGGATAAATGAGGATAATCCTTGCTTTGGCTAGGGACTAAGCTCCTGGAGGTCAGGCTGTCTGCGTAGCACCTGTGGTATGTGAGACCTAGGCCTTGACTCCAGGTTTTGCAGGACCGCGGGGCAGAAGGCTTCATTGCCTCTGCATAACAGAACCACCTCAATGTGTTTTGTTTTTTTCCCCACTAGGTCTCTGGAAGTTCGTTATTTCACGTATGGGATCCTCTTTGGCTGCGGCAGCTCCTTCGCCTTCCAACCCTCGCTGGTCATCCTTGGTCACTACTTCAAGCGCCGCCTTGGCTTGGCCAACGGCATCGTGGCCGGTGGCAGCTGCCTCATCTCCGTGCCGCTCCCCTTCTTCCTGAAGATGGTCGGGGAGGCCATTGGGCTGGCGCACACCTTCCAAGTACTCAGTGCCTTAATGCTCATCCAGATATTCTTGTCCCTGACCTATCGGCCCATCTTGCCTCCTTCTTGTGACTCTCAGCACGATGGGCAGGACAAGCTGGGCAGCCGGAGCGTGCGGCAGCAGTGCTGGTCTCAGACGCGCAAGTATTTCAACTTGAGGGTTTTCCGGAGAAAGACCTATCGGATTTGGGCGTTTGGGATCGCTACCGCTGTCCTGGGATATCTCGTACCTTACATGAACCTGGTAACAGCTTTGGCTGGGACTGGAAGGGGAGGGAGGTCCCTTTGCCCAGGGTGAAAGGGCTCCTCTGTGCAAGCGAGGAAGAGGTGGGAAGGTGGAGATGGGCGGGAGGGACAGAGCCACCAAAAACCTCAAAGCTAAGAAACTGCTGCAGGCACGTCCTGTAAACAGGAATAGTGATGGGAGGAGGCAGCTTGTTAATGCTCCTGTGTGTCCTCTGCACCAGGAGGGGCAGAGCGGCCGCTTCCCGCGGCTCCCGAGGACAAACCTCAGCAGCAGGAGAGGAGGGGGCTGTCGGGTTCGGGGTGGGCGGAGGTGGTGTGTGCAGGTCAGCGTGGTGCGGACATGAGGGTCACACAACCACCCCCAAAGCCACCAGCCATCTGCGGGAAGTCTTGTCCCTTTTGGGAATATGAGAGGGATTAATTTATTAAGGATTTGTGTTCTTGCGCCCTTCCCTCCATCCTAGGTAAAATACGTGGAGAAGCGATTTCAGGAAACCAAAAAAGACTGGATCCTCCTGGTTTGCCTCGGAGCCATGTCAGGGCTGGGGCGCTTGGTTTCAGGCCGCATCGGCGACTGCATTCCTGGGCTGAAGAAGATTTACCTGCAGGTATGTTGTGTCCCACCTTCCGTGTAGCTGCTGGCTAACCACCATGGGTCAGGAGGTAGCATCTCCACATCGGCATCGACGCTCTGCTTAATAACTGTCAACCACAGATAGCAAATCCTTTACCAACCATTACCTAACGCCCTTGTCTGCTGGGAGGGAAGAAAATGTATTCTAGAAGGATGTACAGAGAAGTTCCACACTTGATCTGAGGTCTCGGTGTCCATTCAGCAGTCAAACTCTGTGGTCCCCACTCTTCCCAAACTGCTGGACACCCTCTCACCTTCTTGTGGTTTTTGAAGAACAAACTGCTGAAATCTAGCAGCTAATCCGGCAGCTAATCCTTCCTAAAGCTTCTTAAAAGGTTATTCTTAAGGGCCTCTCCGAGACGAGAGCAGAGGATGGATGGCATTGCTGGGTCAAGAGGAGGGGGCAAATGTCGTTGACCTGCTCGATGTCATCTTCATGCCTCTTCCTGCTGCCCATCCCCACTCATCCTGCACCCCAACGACGTGCCCGCTTTTGTCTCCCCAGGTTGCGTCCTTCGTGCTGTTGGGCGTCCTGTGCATGATGATCCCCCAGTGCCAAGGGTTTGAGGGCGTCATTGTCATCTGCCTCTTCCTCGGCCTTTGCGATGGCTTCTTCACCACCATCATGGCCCCCATCGCCTTCGAGCTGGTGGGGCCCATGCAGGCGTCCCAGGCCATAGGGTACCTCATGGGGCTGATGGCTGTGCCCATGACCGCGGGTACGCCGATAGCAGGTTGGTAGTGCCGTGGGGCCGGACCTGGACTGAGCTGTTGGGAGGGAGAAGATGCTTGTGGCGGCTGCGGTGATATTTTGGTGTGAGACCAGCCATATGATTTTGAATTTGCCGGCTTATCGTGTCGCATGGGGGTTGAAGTATGGGCGTAGCATCACTCCATGCTATGTCCTGTAGCATCTCAGGGTCTTCCTCCGGGCTGATGAAAGGTAACCAGTGGGGGAACAGTGAGAGCGACCCGGGAGAAAACGCAGAGGGGTTTTCCAGTGCCGATAAACGGCGATGCGTTGTTCTCCAAGGATGCCTGGCTGCGTCAGAACTTGCCAAACTAACAAGTGCAACACCTGACTGGTTTTTAAGGGGTGGGTTCTTGTTTGTAACTGGCAGCATGCATTTTTCAGCTGATATCCCCGTGTAGATAAAATATCTGTAAGCAAAGCGGGGTTTCCAGGTGGAGGCAATCTGCAGAGGAACAGCCCCTGCCCGCTTTTCCTATCCCCTCCTGGCCGGCAAAGTGCTAGGAAGAGCCACCTGAGATATTTGGGTGTTTAACGCTGTCTCAGCTCGCGTTTGGGATTGTTTGGGATGTGTCTGGTTGCCTCCTGCTCTGGTTAAATGGGAAGGATGGCTGAGATTTTCTTCTTGGCTTCCTTGCTACACAATGTTGGCTGCACACATCCTTTAATCCAGGACGTACGGACTCCAAGGAATGCAGCGGGGAAAAATAAAAAAGCTTGGCTTAAAACCCCAAATCTCCCCAAATCTGGTGGTTGAAGCAAGCTGCAGCTCTCACTGGAGGGAGGAGACAAGTCGGTCGTGAGACTGACGTGGCTATAACCGCCGTTGTTGTTCTCTTTCAGGATACCTCAATGATTATTTTGGGAATTACGACGCGGCCTTTTACTTTGCCGGAGTCCCCCCCATCATCGGCGGTTTGGTGCTCTCCGTCGTCCCGTTGGTCCATCAGCGGATGCTGAAGAAGCAGCGCCTGGATTCCGGCAAAGACAAGATGCTGGTCTCGGAGGCGGTGGTGAACGGGGAGCTGCTGCCGGGCTGCCCGGCCTCCGAAGCACACATGTAACGCCGCCGCTCGCCGGCACCACCAGCAGCCGCTCTGTAGCCCAAGCACAGGCCCTTTTCTAGACGGACCATAATTCTCAATGATTGCAGATGCACTATGTTTGTAAAGGAAAAAAACAAACAAAAAAAAAACCCAACACAAAAAGTTCTTCTAGTTAAAGGCCTTTAACTAGCAGAAACGCTCTTTTTCGGGACAGTTTTGATTTCAAAGCCGCCCTTTTTTTTTTTCCCCCCCCCCCTCTAACCATTTTTCTAAGGAGAACTCTCACCAGGATTCAAACCTGAGCGATCTCCCGCTCCTCTCCCCCCCCGTTTTCTGTACATCCCGACAGAGGTTTACAGGTAATAAATGCCTTTTTTTAAAGCAGGCCACAGACAGAGCTTGTTGAACCTTGCAGCCATCCATCCTTCTCCTCCGGTGTCACGTCCAAGCGAGACGGCCCCCTCCCCATCCAGCACCAGCAGCTGTTTTGGAGCCAGCAGATCTGAAGGAGGAAACGCTGCTTTAGGCCAGTGCACAAACCAAATAAATGGTCGGCGAGTCCCGCTTTCATCTTCTTCTCTCCTCCTTTTCCGCTGCTCTCCCACGCACCCGAGGAGCCG
This sequence comes from Butorides virescens, assembly GCA_017310255.1. NCBI lineage: Eukaryota > Metazoa > Chordata > Aves > Pelecaniformes > Ardeidae > Butorides > Butorides virescens. Next base: position 58,697 of record JADKXX010011152.1, on the reverse strand, counting down.
CAGCTGGGATGGTGGGGAGCTCGGCTGGCTCCAGTCCTGCCGTCCTCATCAAACCGAACCACGCAGGAGCAACCCCTTCCTCCAAAATACGCCTTAAAAATGCCGGGACAAGGCCAGCGGCTCCCTCGGCCACTCCGTTTTCTCAGCCAGCGACAAACGATTGGGCTTTAGAGGCGCAAAAGCGAGGGGCAGCTCCCAGGGCGGCTGGCGCCGCGAGGCGAAGACCATCAGCAAGCCACCAAGATGGGCGCTTCGGAGGCGTCAAGGCACGCAGGGTTGGGACAGAGCCCCCTGTGTCTTGGGTCCTCTCCATGCTGGGAGGCAGCTTCCCTGCACCCGGGGATGCGGGGATGGAGCCGGCTTCGGGGCGCAGGGGCAGCCAAGGATGCGGGGATGCAGTTGGCTGGGGGCACAGGGTGCCATCGCTCTTTTTTTGGGGGGGGCGGTTGTGTATTATGCAGCAATAACCACAAGTCAGTATTGGCAGGGGAAGCCCGGTGTTTCCGAAGGGTTGAAAAGCCCTGGCAGCGTCTCCCTCGGAGCCTGTGTGTTGCCGTGCGGAGCCGGTGCGGGGTCAACGCCATCCCTGGGAGGGAGGGAAAGGGAGAGGGGCCAAGGAGAGCCCGTGGGTACCCACCCCGCAGAGCCAAGGCAGAGCTCAGCCATCTGTAGAAATTTGTCATCTCCTGGCATCGCTAATGAGAGGTTGGCACAGTGCAAGGGAAGTCCTCCTGCCCCCGCGGGTCCCTGCGAAAATGAGGTACCGGCTGGGCCCGGCGTACCTTTTCCTGGGACTAAGAACCCAGGAGAGAGCAAGAAACAAAGCTGGCAAGTGTCCTGGCTGCAAAAGCATCTTTCATTGGATTTTCATTATTTTCAGCTGCCATTCAAAAATGAGAAGCCTGAAGAGGGACGTGTGCCGTGGGAATCATCCCGCGGTCCCTGGGTGAGTGGGGGGTTTTGTAGCACCAAGATAAATCTTTGCTGTGGAAGCTTGGTTCCATGGAGGCCCCCTCCTGCGAGCAGCGGCGGGAGCTTTGTACATAGGCTCAGGATCCTGCATGCCCCTCTCGCCCTGTTTTTAATCCGCGTTGGCTAACGCGTTGTAAGGTCTTGTGGTCTTGTGGCCCTTCTGTCCCCGTACGAGCCGGAAAATTAACTGGTGTGTTGTGATGTGTCTGTTTGTAAAACGAGATGTCCGTTTGTCTCTTTCTTTGATATGCTTTTGCTGTGACTGTTGGTCCCCTTCGTTGCCCATCTTGCGTCGTCTGCTGCGGCTCTGCTGACCCATCGCTTGGCTTTGGAAGCCCCCCTGCGCTGGGGGAGCCAAACCATCGTGCCCTTGCCCCGGCACCGGTGGGATCAGCCAGGTTCAGCCTAGGGCAGGGCATTAAAGTGATGCTTTCCAGGCGGGAGCGTTGGCAGTGGGGCATCTTCAGAACCATCTGACAGCAGAAGGAAAGAAATAACATTGCGTTGTAACTCCCTTGGGGGCTTTTATTCACATTGGAGTTCGATGAGGGTCTTGAAATCCTGGTTTTGACCATAATGCCCCCCGAAGGAGAGCTCATGAGGGATTTAAACGTGAGAAGCAGCTTCTTCAGACCAAGAAGAGGATGAGCCTCAAACGCAAGAAGCAGCTTCTTCAGACCAAGAAGAGGATGAGCCTCAAACCCACGCCTGGCCTGAGCGAGTGGCTGCACGTCAGACCCCACCGACGGCTGCACCCGGCTTTGCGTGGGGCTTCGTGGCGGTAAAACATCATAAGGCGATTTCTGGGGCAAATCCCAAAATTCTACAGATTTCCACTTGCCTTCAATGCTCTGCCTGCCTGCGAAGAAGGGCTTTGCCCCCCGAGGAGCCTGCATTCGGTGCGATGGGCGCTTAATGCTGCAGCGGCATCGGACTGGCTCTGTGTCAGCCAGGAGCCAGCTCTCTTCCCAGGAGGGATGGTGGTACCCACGTTCATCCCCCCTCAATTTTTTTGGCTCTTACGACCTACCCTCTAGGAGATGTTGATTGATGAGATGCATCCATGGGCCACCCGAGTTTGGTCGAAAGAATCAATCCCTCATCCTATCCTGGACCAAAGTCTGGTACCAACCTCCCAAACCCACCCTCAGCATCGTTGTCTGGTCGAGATCCTGCCCTTGGTCAAATTCTGCAGCGGGGACGGCTTGTTTGTGCAACAGCAATGAAAGGTTCACCTCGTCCGCAAACACAGATGGGAACGGGAAGGGCAAAGGTTGGAGCAGCCTGTCAACATAAAAGGGAGTATTTTTAGGTTTGTTTGTCAGCTGAACGCCGCTGCTGTGCCTCTGGTTTGTCCCTTGGGTATTGGGCGGCTTGCAAGGGTTCGTGCAGACTGGTGGCATGTGGGAGGTGGGATTGGGGCGATCTCAGCATCTATAAACGGGGGAAAAATCGCATTGGTTTCCGAAACATCCTTTTAGCCTGTTGTAGTCTGGTGCTGGGATGCCGAATAGGTCCCTACCTGTTGCAAAAAGCTTCGTCCTAAAACCCCTCCTGTTTCTACCCATCAGGATCCACTCGCCCTGGCCCAGCGCACCCGTGGCCTCCTCTGGGCGGGCGAGGGCTGAGCGGGGAGGCGGCGTTTGCGGCCAAAACTGCCTTTAACTCAGTTTTCTAATTAAAAAAAAAAACAACCCCAAACTTCTCCCTCACCTGCGAGTCCCAGGCTGTGATTTCTGCCCCACTCCCTTGCTCCAGGAGGGGAAGCGGAGCCCAACACTCCGGGCTCGGCTGGTTTGGGGAGCTGGGGAGGGCGCGGGAGCGGGTCGAGTCCCTCGGGGATGGGAAGGGGTTGGAAGGGAGCGGGGAGGGAGCCGCTTCGCTTGGTGCCTGGGGTGTTTGGAGAGCTGCAGGCGCGCGCGTAGCCTTGTGTAAGCGTACAGCAAAGCGCGGGACGTGCCCCAGCAGCACCCTGCTCCGGGCTTGGCTGGGGCTGCCTTTCTAAATCTTTAGCTTGAGGGTGTTCAAAACCCAAGTTGTTGTCTTTTCTTCTTTTTTTTTTTTTTTTTTTTTTTTTTTTTTTTTCTGCTACAGAGTGAGGCACCGGGTTTAACTCCTCTCTCTCTGGCTGAGGGATGGAGCGGGATGGCTGAGCTGGAAGGGTTTTGGAGGGGGTGGTGGTTGTGTTTGCAGCTTTTCAGAGCTGCCCCAGCGATGGGGAGGCTGCGGGAGCTGCCTGGGAAGTGCTGTGATTCACAGCTTGGAGTTTTTTTGAGCTGTGGAACAAAGCTGGAACCATCTGCTGGAGTTGCTTCATTGCAGCGTGCCCTGCCCTGAGGTCCTGCCACCAGGGAAACACAAGTTTCTAAGTCACATATCTTAAATCTAACGAATTCCGGCTACTAACTGGCTGGGGTTGAGGTTTCCTAACCTTATCCTGCTGTGGGAAGGCCACATCCCAATTGCCATCAAAGCTTGAAGGCTTTTGCAGGTCTGCTGCGGTACCGTGGGGTTTGGGCACCCCCAGTTTCAAGACGTTTTGGCTCTGCCTCCCACCATCGTGGTGGTTTGGGGTTGCCAGTTTGTCCAGTTGAGAGCTTCGTAACCCTCTGGGCTGAGCCGCCTGGTCTGGAGGAGCTGGGAGAGGGAGGTGGCCTGCAGCTGGGCAAGGACATTCCTGCCCTTCCATGCATGAGGGTGCCACAGGAGCATTTTGCGTGGTGGTAGAAGGTCCCTTTTGGCATTGGTACATTGGTGCTAAGAGCGATTTGCTCTGGGCAGTCTGATTTGGTGCTGAGGATCTCGTCTATGCTTGCTTGGATCACTCCAGTTCATCTCGGGAGGCTTAGGGTGGATTTTAACCCTGCCTGTGGCCACACAGTCCTCGGAGTAACAACCTGCATAAAGGTGAACTTGGACCAAATCCTCTGGGTGCAGAGGGGGATGGATCCAGCGGAGACCCTTGCCATCCCTCCATCCTTCGCTGCAGACCGTTACCCAGCTTTCACGGGCCTCTGTACCAACAGAGTTTTGTTTGGGGGTTACCTTGGTTATTTTAGCTTCGATAATTTTCATGCTGGCAGAGTTTGCTTCTCCTTATCCAGCTGGAAGCAGAAAACTGGAATGACTTTGAAAGCCCCGGCTCCTTTGCCAAGGCAAGCGGGGCAGCCCCTTCCCACCCCCAGAGCCGCTGCCTCTGTGCCACAAAAACCCACACTTGGGCAGCTCTTTGGGGCACTTTTGTTTAAATCTCAGCCCCCTTGTAACCTTTGGAGAGAACGATGTGATTGACAAAAGCCCCTTAAATACTTCTCCAACCTCCTCTGCCTAACGCCAGGCGGGGATGGAGCTGGCACCGTAGAGGGGCTCCACTGGCAAGCAACAAACCAAAATAAAGCTGTTTCCCTTCTTTTTGAGAGCCCTTGGAAGGAAAGCAGACGTGGGAGATGGATGGAGCTGCCTTCCCCATGCAGCTCCGAGCAGGCTGGGCTGGGGGTGGTTGCAGGGGTGACCCTCCCCGTGGCCGGGGTTGGGCGTAGCTCCGGGCACTTTATCAGCTTGGCACAGCGAGGTTATCACTGGGCTCATCCTTGTTTTGTTGTTTCATCTTTGCAAACATTGCAATGCCCTTGGTCCTCCCACCAAGGACAGCCGCTACGCGTGCCCCCATCTCTCCTCTTCCCGCCGCAGCCGTGGCAGCAAAAACACCGGCACCACCGATGGCGGGCGCGGGACTTGGGTCCCCGCTCCTGGCGGAGGTGAGGCAGGAGAGGAAAGGCACGCAGGCCCTCCCATTTTCTGCGAAACGTGGCTTCGGAAGGAGGTTTCGTACCTCCAAAGTTTCTCCTCTTTTTGTAACGTACTTCCCAATGCTTACCCTACATCCACCTCCAACCGTCAAGGCAAGTGTAGCTCTTAACCGTAGCATTAGAGGCAAGACTTCAGTGGCTATTTTACTAAGGAATGAAGACTTTTTTTTTTTTTTTTGTACATTTTTAATCGTGGCGTGTAAGACGAGTTGTTTACCAGAGCAGTTTTTTGTGTAGCGTTGATGCTCCGCTTCGGGTCGGTGACAGCCAGATTGCCTGAATGCAGTTGGGTTTTTGGCTGCCGAGTGCATTCAATCCAATCGTTTCGGAAAAGGACACGAGTTCTTGAGGCCTGAACTTTCCCAGCATATCCTGTTGCAGCCATTTGAACCCATTAAAGCAGGGGACAGGACTTTATTGGGGAGGCTGAGGACAATTAGGAAATTACCCTGCTCTCCCGCCCCTTCCCTGCAATCCAGCAGGACAGAAACCAAATATTTGCTTTCGGATGGGTGGATTTTGGAGCCACATAAGCGCACCAGGACGGAGGCTTGAATTTTGCCCGCTTTGGGTAACTCATGAGACAGCTTGTTTTTTAAAGCGGGCCCTCCAAGCCTGCTGCCATCACCCCCCCCGTTCGTGGCTCCCGATGCCGTGCCTTTCTCCAGCCCTGCCGCTCTCCGGGGCCCTCGCGGTCGGCATCGGTTCCATCGCTGGTGGAAAAAAAATCCAGGGAGGGATGCATTGCTCTGCCCTGCTGATGTGCTGGTAACGCTCACCCTCACGCTGTCCATACCCGCTCGAAAGACGCAGTAAAAGGCTGCAAGCACTGTTGGTAGCTTTGCAACCCCTTTTTTTTTTTTTCCAAACCAGGTCCTGCGAGGTGCCCGGGGCTGCTGGGCAAACCAGCAGAGCCAGCAGCCTGAAAGCAGCTGCTCAATTCAATGCAGAAGTCTAAAATTATTATTACTTTTTTTTTTTTTTTTTTTGGGATATCTGCTCCTCGTAAGCGATTTATAGTCCCTTATAATTTTGTATCTGGAAGTAAATATTTGAATGTGTGTCTTAAAAATATGCCTATCCTTTCAAAATGTGAATTTCTGATTGTTGGTATACAAAAAGAAAAAAAAAAAAACAAAACCCAAACCCTACCCCATATTAGCACATTTTTTTGTAATTAATGTTTTATGAATGTTGTTTAAAAAAATTGTGTAGAATAAAACCAGTTTAAAAAGAAAAGGGGTCCGTGCCTGTGTCTCGCCAGGTTTGCTCTCCCCGTGGCCGGTCGCAGGCGCTGGTCCCCCAAAAGAAAAGGGGCTGGCGAGGTGGCAGCTTAACAGGGGAATTTTATTTTTATGGAGTCTTGCATACAGCTCGAGGCTGTGCCGAGGTCCTGGCACCCAACGGGGGAGAAGAGGTTCCTGGTGCGATGCAGCAGGGCAGGAGCTGGAGGTGGTGTCGGCGGCTGGAGGAGGGTCCTTGTCCCACCCGCCGCATCGAAAACTCAAAATAATAAAGAAAGAAATCCCTGAGAGCCTCTCGGTGCCCAAATGGGTGTCAGTGCTCGGGGTGAGCCCCCAGTAACCTGGACTGGTTTCCCCTCCATTCCCCCTGGGCACAGGTTTGGGTCTGGCTTTTATCAACCAGCATCTTTGGGGGAGAGCAGCAGGGTGTTTTTTTTTTAATTATTATTATCATTAACAGTATTATTTCTTCCTTTTGGCAGTGGGTCGGGGGCACGGTGAGGCCTCCTGTGTATTAACGCTGGCGATGGGAGAGATAATCCTCTTTTTTGTCAATAAGAGCAGTTATGGGAGGGTTGAGGGTGGGAAAGACCGGGGATGATTACTCATAAGTGAGGTTACCGTGACTGCGAGATACTGAAAACAAAGCTTTTATCAAGGGCTTTATATTAATGATTTGTTTACGTTAGATGCTTTAATTGACATTAGATGAAAGCTGACATATGCATCAGTTTTATATAGCTCAGGCTTTTCTTTAAGTGTGCGTCTCAACCCCTTTTCAAGTTGGGGATTTTTACTGCAAATAGTATTTGGAAAAAAAAAAACCAAAACCCAAACCCCACCAGGAGGTAAGAGATGGTAAACAGAGGTTCAAAGGGAATGAGGCTACGGCAAGGAGCTCCTCTGGGGGGACGGAGCAAGGCGGGGGGGGGCTGCATCCCAGGCCTGGGAGTGGAAAGCGCCGCGCGCAGCCACGGAGCTGTGCAGCCCCTCATTTACAGGCAGCAAAAAAAAGCAACGCTAGCCTAAGAGCACAACGGTCTGGTTGGGATGGCTGCAAATTTGGGGGGGGGGGCCTTGGGGGGGGTGGGGGGGGGGAATGATAAAAGTGGGGTGCACACCCACAGGGATACCCAAAGAGGCAATGGGGGGGGGGGGGGGCCCCCCCTGCCAGGAGCAGCAGCTCATCACAGCTCATCTCCCTAAGCTCCATAGAAATAAATACATACATTAAATACCTACATGCATACATTTCTCCCTAGCTCCATAGGTTTGTGCGGGCGCCCACGGCATGGAGCGGCAGCCGCCTCCCCCTGCTCTGCCGGGCTGCTGGAGCTGGCCCTGATGCACAGAAAGTTTAAAAGGGGGGTGGTGGTGGTGAATATTTTGGATCAGAGCAAACCCCTGGGCTTTCCAACAGAAAGGCTGCAAACTAGAAAAGACCAAACCAAGCAACAACAACAAAGAGGAGGATGTTTTCATTACTGTAACACAACAGTGAAGTATTTATATATCGATTCATACATTAAAATTGGAATATCATGGATTAAAGCAAGCTGGTTATATATAATACTTTACAGCGGCCCTTACAAAGTGCAAAGCTTACATGGATGTTTTATATATTAAATATGAACCGCACGTCAATGCTTTGTATTGGTTTAGTAGCTATAAAGGACATGTATGCTTTAGATAGAGATGTGAATGGCATATAGGATATCTATAGTCACATTTAGTTGGGTTTTTTTAAATTTATACATATATATGTAGGTGCATACACATGTATATGTGTGTGTAGAGGCTGCCATGGGGTGAGGCTGGTTCATGGGCAGCGCGTGCTGGGCCCAGCCGCTCCTCTGCTCCTCTCCCCGCCGGCTCCGGGCTGGGTTTGTTTTCTTTCATTGTCTTCTTCTCCATCTGTTTTCTTTTTGCAGGACTTAAATATTATAATCCTTCAAAAAAAAATAAACAAAAAACAACCAACCGAAAACCACACACCAAAGGCACCAAAAGTGCCTTTGAAGGACTTGAAGGATGCACCGACGAGTGGCAGAAGCTTTTCTTTTTGTTTTTTTTTTTTTTTTTTTTAATCATCTCTGCAGCTAAACGCAAATCTTTCCTAGAGCTGTTGCTTTGCTGTCGTTATTTAAAGCAATAATTTGGAACAGATCCCTTCCCCAGGCTGTTCAGCCGCACCCACGCTCTGCAGGGCTGCCGGGGCAGGAGGGCATCGAGCCGGGGGGGCCGTGGCACCCTCTGCCCCGAGAGCGGGGTGCCCAGCACCCATGCTTGGGTACTGGGATGGTCACCAAAGGGGAAAGGGGAACATGCTGGAGGGCGGGGGTAAGTGATATGGGGGGGAGAGCTCAGGATGTGCTTGCTTTCCGTCGGGTTGGGTTTTAGGGGCTTTTTTAAATGCAATATGGGAAACCACTTAATACTGGCAGCAGGGCAAAGCAAGGGAGGAAAACAGCTACACGCTTAGATCTCAGGCAAACACAGCGCAGGGGAGGGGGGAAAAAAGGAGGAGAGGGGGAAAAGGGAGCAAGAAGGTGTGGTTGTGGCTGGGAGGGAGGCGAGAGACCGGGGTCCCTGTGGTGCCGGGGATCCACTGACACCAGTGATGCTGGATACTCAGCATCCCCGCGGCGGGAGGCAGCCGAGCCCCCCCCCGCCAGGGTGGGAACAGGGCAACAGGTTGGACTGCAAGAAGCACTGATTGCTTTTGGAGCCGTGCGCTTGCGTTCGCTTCATCCCGGCCGAGGCTTCGGGGTATGCTTTTTTAATCTTTTTTTTTTTTTTTTTTCTTTCCTGGCACAAGAGCAGCACTAAACAAGTCTCTCCCAATCACCCACAGCCCCGCTCGATCCCACACTGGAAACACAAGCAAGCGGTCGGGGGCTTTTCGGCGAGGTTGTGTAAACAGCCCCTCCTGCAGCTGCGGGGCCCGTGCGTGCGTGTGTCGTCCCCCCCCCCCCCCCCCCCCCGCCGCCCTCGCCCGCCCCAGCTATCGTTCTGGCACGCACCTCTTCCGCCCCGGATTGGGATTTTATGGTTATAAATCTGTCATCGGCTCATCTGGAGGATGGTTCAGGCTGGGCCAGCCCCGGCGCACGTGGCCAACGACGCAGCGGCGCCGGCCGCTCTCCTGCACGGCCCCTGGACCGCGGTCCCCACGTCCCTTCGGCTGGATCTGCTCTGCGTCCTCGCAGCCAGACCCCAGGGATCCCCATGGCTTTGCACCCACTCCTATTCCTCTTCCACCTGTGTTGATGTTTTTACCAGTCCCACTCAGACAAGCACAGTTCAAAAGCCTTTTCTTTTTTTTTTTTTTTTTTAACCTTTCCTTAGTTTGCCTTCAGTTCAGTTCACCTCCTCTTTCCCTTTCCCCCCTCCTCTGTCCTTCATCCCTTTCCATCATTTCCCCCCTGCAGCGTGCAGGGAAGACGGAGGAGCAGCACTGCCCGGACGCCAGCCGACAGCAATCAGCTTCCAGGGCATTTCCCAGCCGCCCCCCACCCACCAAGTATTTCCCTTTATTTCGATCCATCTTTACAAATGAGAGCGAGATCATCCCAAAGGTGCCAGCAGCAAAGGCCAAGCCGTTTCCAAGTTTATTTAGGATTTATTTAGAAGTCAGCAGTACCTACAGAAATTAAAACTTCTTTCTTCCACTGTGTATTTTCCTGCCTTTCACCTGCCTGGCACCGCCTTCCCCTCGGCCGGCAGCGAGCCATGCTCAGGGCAGGCACACGGCGGTCCCACCACTGCCCGTTCCTTAGCATGGATCCCTGCTGCGGGGTCAGGAGATGAACCCCGTGGGCTCCTGAAATAGCTTCGTTTCAAGAGCTTTTGTGTCCATAACACCCTTCAGCATCAGCAAAACCACCAGCTGGACTGCGGGCAAGGGCTGGCTTTGCAGACGCAGGGCTAAAACGTGAGGTTTTGGTTGGGGGCGGTGTTGTCGGGGCCATTTCAATGCTGTGGAAGGAAAGACTAGAGCGGGTATTAAAGTCAAGAAACCAAGGCAGGCATTCTCTGCTTCACGTCATTTCATACAGGACCCATCACAACGAGCAAAGCTGCTGCTCCAGAGCAAAAAAAAAACAAACCAAAAACCCGAGCAGCCTCAAACTTTCAGCCTGGAGAAATCACGTTCTGCAAATCCATCCTGAGAAATCAAAGCAGTGCAAAAAAAAAAAAAAAATCATCTCTGCTGGCAACCAGGAGCCCGGCCGGCTCCCCTCCTAGCGCTGCACAGGGCATCATGGCTCTGCCGGCTGCCGGAGCCGCAGGGAACCCACCGGAGCCGCAGGGAACCCACCGGAGCCCCCATCCAGCTCCCACCGCCTGAATCCCATTGTGCTATCACAAGGATGCCACCTCGTAAGCTTTTTCCTTGAAAAAAACCCAGGATGGTGATGGGCGTAGGGTGCCAAAACTGGGGAAACCCTCAGCAAATATGGGTTGACTCCCATTTTATGAAGTAATCATTGTTGCGGGGACCTGACGCCTGGATTTTCACATGCTCGGCTTAACAGGGGATTTATTCAGGGGAACAGTTGGAGCATGCAGCACCAGCACCTCATTAGCATCAGAGACAATGCCCCTCCAGTTTAAGACTAAAAAGTGGGTTTAGTTCTCCCTATGCAACTTTATTGTAAGGGTTTAGGGAGTCACAACAGAGCTGAGTTCAGATTTGTTCTATTAAAAGCCCTGAAACGGGTTCAATCACACTCAAAACAGCTGGGAAGGGCAGCGAGCAGCAGCCAGCCGTCGCTTCTCTCCCCGCCTCTCTATTCCCAAACACTCGATCCCACCGAGGACCGGTCGGAAGAGCCCTTTTGGAGGTGAGAAGCCCCCAAATGCATGGTTATTCCCGCACCCCCATCGCTCTGGGATGGCCAGGTTCGCCCAACACAACCTTTCTCCTCCCACCCAGCAGCAGGACCGGCAAAGCGGGCAAACACATTCCCCTGTGAAGCTCTGGGTCTGCCGTGGAAATCCACCCCGAAGGGAGGAGTAGGACAACGTAAAAGGTTACAGGGTTTAAGCACCGAGGGGGAGGAACAAGGTTATGTAAAGTTCTACAGGCCAGAACAAAGATCTCGAATATATTAAAGAAAACAAACATAGGGATGAAGTCAGCCACATGCGTGCTCCGAGGTTGGTTTGGGCTCTTGAAGCAATTTGGGGGGCGATCGACGGTTTTTAAGGACAAACACAGGGCTACCCAAGCCAAAGGATTTCTTACAGGGAGATGCGGGGCTGGAGTCCGCGCCCTGGCAAAGAGCTGCCGGTACAGAAAGTGTGGGAACCGCTTCCTGAATGAAGGCACCGAAATAAAAATGAACGCCTACGTTAAAGACTCGAGTTGGGATTGAACTCTACGCTTGCAGAGCAAGACAGACCATGGAGCTTGGCGAAGCATGTGGGAACGGGGGGGATAAAAAAACCCCCCACCCTTATCCAAGAGCTCTTCCCAGGGAGGGGGAAGCTGGAGGGGAATCGGGACACGACGCACCCCAGGAGAAGCCCATGACTTCCCTCCTTAGGGAAGAAGAGCATCGCCCTCGGAGCTGCCAAGCACCTGGTGCTGCGTCTTTGCAAGCTATCCATCCCCCTTCTACCCCGGCTTCGGTTTCGACGCCAGCACACCCCTCTCGGGGAGCGGCTCCCGCTTCCTACTCGAGGAACGGAGCTGAGGGGAGGGAAGCGCTGATAGCAGCTTCCCACGCCCTAAAAAAATTCCCTTTCCGCTCAAGTAAGCATTTGCACGCTCATCAGCTACTGATCCGAGGGCGAATCTTTCAGCCTTATGTGAGAGCTTCTCGTGAACACCGCGGAAGCGTATTTCTAGGGAGACTCGGCCCTGGTGCTGACGGGCACCCATAAAAGTCACAGCTATTACTTGAAAAACAACTTGCAGGCGCTGCTTCGGTACCCCACATTATCCACTGACGGATTTACGGAAGTCTGGGACACAGTGAGATTTATTGCTTCAGTTTTACGTACTAAGGAGCAATAAATTCTTCCAAGACGTTAACTCTCTACCATTCCGGCTCTTTCCTTTCTGCCCAGCCTCAAGGGAAAAGGCATACGGAGGAAATAAATTCCTACCACATCCCTCATCGGTTACTCCAGCGCATTCCCACCCTAAGAAGAAGGAACCCAAGGAGTGATGATCCAGCACAAAATGAACACTTCATGCATTTTATTGAGTCTATTGAAATTTGCATTATGACATCTTACATAGGGAACAAACTCCTCCTAAACGTTAGCTATCCAATCCGGTCAAACTGTTGTCCAATGACCTCAGAGTACCATTTTGTATTAAACAAGTCCAGTATAAACAGATGTAAAGCACTGTACAAAAAAAAAAAAAAAAAAAAAAAAAGAAAAAAGAAAAAGAAACCTATTACATTCTCAGTTGGATTCAGGGCTTCCCAACCAACAGCCTTACTAGCAGGTAGTGAAATTCAGGAAGGGGGCTTGGGTATTTTAGCTTAAGGGAACAAAACCAGATCAAACAATCAAACCAAATTCAATGTGTGTTTCCCCATAAGAAGAGAAAAACAGAACAAAACAAAAGCTACCTCATGCCAAAAAGAGGTTGGGAAGCCCTGGTGTAACAGATGCAAACTTCTTTTCTTTTTTAACACGACACAACTTACACGTACTTTGGGGAAGTTAGCGTTGATTCTGTCTCTTCACCCTCCCTTCTTCCCTCCCTAGTCCAGGATAAACAAACAAAAAGCCCAGTGTACGTCAAGGTTGGAAATATTTCTGAATTTGTTATAAATTCCCTTAACGTGGCTCCGAGCCAGCCCTTGTCCAAAGCACCTCCTCCTGGGCGAAGGCAGAGGAGCTGGCAGACGTTTCTGTAACGACTGCCGACCTCGTCAGCTCTGCACTCCCTTCCGTACCCTTACTCGAGCAACACGAGCCCCCGTGGTAGGAACAAGGATGACCGGGGCAAAACCCAAGACATCAGACAGCTACACGAAGGGACACGTTAATGAAAAGGATCCCAAACTAAAGATGAGGCTGTGGTTAAGCCGACGGATGAAGCTTTGTATTGCGGCGTGGCGGCGAAGAGCACGGTAGGAGATTTGAGACCACCCCTCCTCACACTGCTACCACGGTCAGCCTTAAGTGCGTTTTTTCTCGCCTTCACATTAGACCCTCATTATTCCGAGACCACTGGGAACCTCCTCTTTGTGTAGGCAACCATAGCAAGCCAAGGACGGGCTGCAGACACAGCAGGGCCAGAGTCCTTTGGACTCCCTGCATTTGCATAACGCAGCCAAGTGACAGGAGCCTGGGATGACAGTCATTACCGTCCTTTGTGCCAACTTGGGTGGGAAATCCACTCGTTTTGCAAGTGGACACAATGGACAATTCCGGCTCCTTCGAAACCGGTGGGGTATCAGGTCAGCGCAGCTGCTGCGCCCGCACATCAGCACCTCTCCCAAAGCGTCTCGCAACTTTTAGTGAGTAATTTCTACGCATGCGGTACCTACACTCATCAAATCAGTTTTAAACCAGGTCAATTAACTGCCTACAAGTTCTCTGCAAAAAAAAACTTGTTTGAAGAAACAAAAAAGTGCACGTGAAAGGGAGATCTAACAAACCCCGGGAATAACTCTTCACAGTCCTTTAACGGATAAAGCCTCAATTAAAAGAAAAAGAAAGTAAGCACTCACCAACTCTGTATCGGTTCACGGTCTGAGTTAAACTATCAAACGCGCTCTTAAATAAAAAATACTGCGTGTTCTTCTAGGTTTTGGCCTTAAGACTGCTTTAATTGCTGCGTATGGAGGCCCCGCGGATACAGGTCTGCCCTGTTGGAAAGGAATTCAGCTCACACACCAGGTACTCACAGTAGGAGCTTGGGTGGTTTGAAAAAAACCCACCACGACAACTACTGAGGGAACCTCCTTCAAAAATAAAATAAGGCAAGAGCTTTCAATGCAAAAGAAAGCGCGCTGCTCCGAGCGGGGAGATTATCCCGAGTTATCCCGGCTGGGAGGGAAGGCTGGAAGAGGCTCCCACACGGTGGCACTGCGAACCAGGCAGCTGACGCAGCAAGGCTGCCTCTGCCTCTTCAGACGCCTCATTTCTGCACAATCAGGCCTCTGAAAATGAAAAAAACGGCCAGCGTAACCCTTCGTACGGCTACAAGCACCAGTGAAGCGGCTGTATCCCTCCTGTGATACCAAGAAAGCGTGAACCGAGGGAAGCAAGAAGGACAGATGCTCAATACCAAAACGATTCATCAACTGCCCCTTAGGCTACTTGCGAACCTTGTTAAATCACCGTCTTCCGTGTTTTGTTAGCAACCCCAGGGTTAATATCGGCTTTTCCTAACTCCAGTCTGACTTTAAAAGAACCGAAATTGAATCACCACAGAGGCCGACAGATGACTCAGCTACGTAAAGAAGTCTTTGCTGCATCAGCAGTTTCATTTCTGCCAACTCCTCCAGACGTCAGGCAACGAACCCCCAGCGCCTTCGGCACGCTCCGCATTGGCAAAGGCATATAAAACATTGAGAACATTCAAGGTCTCCTGAACTGAGGTTAAATTATTTGTTCCTGGTACCATTTGGGAAACCTCCAACGTTTTATTAGTCGCTATTGTTACAGAAATATAAAATGTTAAGGCATGCCACTAGTAAGCTATAACAAAACCATAAAGTTGACTCTACCGACGTGAACAGTTACTGGAAACTCGGAACATGAAAAAGAAAGCTCTGGCGACTGACACGTATCGCAGCCGTGCTTCACATTAATTAGCACTAGCGGGCTCCTTTCTGGTCACCAGCCTTAGTCCTCAGAGATGGGCATCAGATTTTCAAAATCTAATGCGGTATTCACGTAGAGAGGGTTTGTTTTTTTTTCTAATTCCATGCTCCAGTAAGTCAGTAACGCTACTGGAAACGGCAACTGATCGCATGTATTTGCCATGTGAACACTACTGGAAGAAATTCAGGAGTCTTATTTCGTTGAGGAAATTTTGGCATCGAGAGTCCAGCACCTGAAATTAAAAGCTAACTTCCAATTTTACAGTGATGCATGCCAGAGGGAAAAAATTGAAAAACATGAGCTTATTTATTCTTCTGGTCAAAAAGAATACACATAGCCCTCTGCCACGATGGTGTGTCCCACCAGGAGGAAAGCGAGCTCAATAGCAGTCAGGGTTTCCCACTGAACCAAACATCACAAAAATGCACACGTAGAAAAAATTTGGAATTTTGGGACGCTGTGGAATCCTTAACTAGCTGATGAGATGTCAAAATGGCTTAGAGCAGAGACTATAGTTTATGCAACCACCACTATAAAACACCAAAAATGTGTTTTAATTAGATAAAAGAGATAGGCCAGCTTTGGTTTTGTCATCTGAGGAACAAGCAACGTTTCCCACACAGCCAGCAAGAGCAGTTCATATCCCTTCAGAACTACAGCCCTGGAGCTGAAATAAATATTGCTTTCCCTGTTGCACATGTAAGCTAGGGGAAAAAAATCATTAGAGAATAAAACAACGGGTCATTGAGGGGGAGGGATGCTTTCCCCTGACACTGATGAGAGCTGAGGTACGTTCTCCAATTCTCAATTACAATATCCCACGCACATGATTTTAAAAGGTAAATTCAACTCATTTTAATCTGCCCAATAAGGAATATAAAGAGTTTGCTGGGGTTTTTTAATATTATTCTTAGAATTGGCTACACACTGAAGTGTACTCCCATAATCAATTTTCATTTTCAAATTTAACCTAGCACCCTAATAATCTGTGTTCCAGTTAATAATACTGAAGTTACTTTTTCTGTGGCACTCGAGTCACAGGCTACCAACGCTGGACGCAGCAGCGTGTTCACTCCACAGATGCAGAGGTTATCAATACAGGTGAAGCTGGTGGGGGAAGAAAAAGAAAAACCTGTCACTACTTGTCTGCTGAATAATTACTCAGAGTTGCCTCAAAAACGGAAAGTTGATAGAAAAATTGGGGATAAGCCTCCCTGAATGAACTGGTACATACCAGTTTGTATTGTTACATATCAGCAACCACACCAAGAAATAACCAGCCGTTAGAACAGTTTCTAATTTTTATCATCTTTTTTGGTGGCATTACTGAGCCAAAACACTGCAATTATAACATTTAATTTCCTTTTTTTTTTTTTTAATGCAATTAAGATGTCTAATTCAACTGTTTTTATATTACAGTAGCTGTTCACATAAATAGTACAGATATGCACTGCTCTTGACAGGTACACAGTTACAAAAGCAGCTCTCTTGTATTTAGTTTGCTCTCTGTGTGGTGGGGTTTGTATGAAAAGCATTCTTGATTTCTAAGCATGGTACAATTTTAATTCTTAATGCGTTAGTACAACAGTGCAGTGGAAAAGTACTGAGCTTCTACAAAAAAGCTTTACAATTTTAAAACAGATTTTTTTTTTATTTAAACAAGCATAGGCAATTCTTATATTTCCACAACAAGATAAATATCCCAATTAAGCTAACAGCTCATCCTACAGCGTGCCATAGTGATGGGGAAAGGGCTAACATTAGTGTTATTTACACAGACATGTCCAATATTAACCCGGTATGAAAATTAAAAGTACGTTCAAGTGTGCAATTAAGTTCATATTATTTTTTCAGATAGTTGGATTCCTTGCAAAAATTCCTCTTCGACTCATGTACATTTAGCTGGGACGACTTCTCAAAGAACTCCTCATAAGCACAATCTTGAGGACAAAATGTTTATTGGACTGGGATGGCAGGGGCTGGGTGGGGGAAAGAACTTAATACTCTTCACAAAGGAAAAAAAAAAAAGTATTTTTAAGTGAGTAGATGTCTTTGGACAAGTGAGATTTAACACCCAAACTGACTAGATCTTGAAAGCCCTAATTAAAGAAATTTTCCAATTTTAAAAGCTTGAATTCAGAGAAAACGCTTTCATGAGGGAAGATGCACTCCAAGTCATTACTATACATTGAGGTACCACTCAAAAAGTGGCCATAAAGGAAGTGACTTCTTTGCCCATCACTATCACACTAGCTGCTTGGCCATAAATCCAGATCTCATTTAGACAACACTCTCTCTGTTACCAGAAGCTAAGACTGCTCTGCGACAAATGGGACAAGTGGAATTTTCTGATAACCAGCGATCAATGCAGTGGACATGATACTCGTGTGAACAAGGCAATTTACGGAGCTTGTTGCCTTCCGTGTACTCTGTAATGCACACACTACAGGTTTTCAGAGCATCGCTCTCACCAAAATTCCTCATCGCTAGGTTGTCAATTTGTTCTTTGGTGAGTCCTCTTGGTTGGTCATCGTCATCTTCATTTAGTAGGAAAAATTGTGCTAGGCTAAGGAATGGTAGAGAACCACTTTCTTCAAATGTGACCGATCCCCTCGTATTCCGACCTTCCCGTCTGGCACCAGATGTCGAACCACCTTCGTTACCACCTTCATACACCTCCCCTGAGCTAACATCTGTACTTTCATTGCTTGAAGTACCACCACCTCCGTTCTGTGGCTCAGATGCATCCACGTTCTGATTTGGAGTAGGGCCGCTAGGATCCGCATCACTATCACTATACATAAAGTAACTCAGCTCTCCGAAGCCTGTCATTATCTGCCTCAGCATAGTCTGAATAGCAACTGATGTAGTCTCGCTCAAGCCTGTGTTTAAGATCCTACGGATAGGAATCCTAATGGTACTGACGTAAGTTCTCACTCCAGCCCGTTCTGAACGTGAAAATGTGCGCCTAAACCCTCCCCGTTCACTTTCGTAAGTGACTGTGTTGTTAGGTGTCTGGGACCTGGACCGAGTTCTGTTGGCTATGCTGTCTCTTTGCCGGTATTCTCCTGGACGAACTCTTCTCACCTGAAGATCAAGTACTATGGTAGGAGGCCTCTGCCCAGGAGTTGCGGACTCACTGGTGCTGTTAGTTTCTGAAGAACCTGCTGCTTGAGGGACAGGTCTTGTTTCAGGGGTTGAAAACAGAACTGCATTTTCACTTGGCATCTCAGTCCCCACTGTATGCTGCCTTAATGTCACGTGCTGCCTAGTTCTAGAGCTTCCCTCGGCTTCATTCACTGCGGAGTAGTCAAGTGTTTGAGATGACGTATTGTGATGAGACCTGCGAGGAGTCTCACTCACTGGATTAATAGGTGACCTACTTCTATCAGTCCTAGCCCGCGTTCTCCGCTGTTCTGGACTCCTACTTCTGGCTCTCCTCTGCCCTCTAGGAGGGGAAGCTTCCTCAGTTGTTAGCTCCTCCGAAGTGCTCCTTTCTGATCCAGGCTGCCTTACAGATGGCGATTCAGACCTTGGAATTTCAGAGTCACTTTGGCTGTTTTCCAAATCCTCCCCACTGGAAGGCTCTACAGATGGCTCATTCTCAGTTTCTGGATTTGTGTTCCCATTATTACGGTTGACATTTATTTCCAAACTGAATCTGAAGTCACCACTATTTGGGTTAGTCCGGCTCACTGCTCTCCAAGACTGGTTTCCTCGTTGCCCACTTCGTGTTGTATTTCCAGTCTGTCGGACTGAATTAAGCCAGTCTATTATAGAATCTCCATTTGAAACATCTTCTGCGGACTCTGCACCTGCGAAAAAGACAGGGAACTACCAAAATTAGAGTACTGAGCTAATTTTGGAGTGATATTTTCCAAGAACATAACTGCTTAGTTTAACAAGTGACAACTTAGAAGTGCTTAATCCTACCAAGTGCTATTGTGGTTTCACACGTAGCATCACAATTCTTATCTACCAGAGCTCTTCTAAGGGAGCAGGAGTGGACATTTTTCTAGTATATACAGATAGGCTGCAGCCATCACATAGCAAACAAGTCACCAAAATAACACATACTGTTTATTGTAAGTAAATGGAAAACCACATTTCAGGTGTCATAACACATCAATATTCTGTGTTTTCCCTTCCAAATGATTAAGCGCTCTATCAGCCGCTAAAGAGAGAACTAAGTTTGTCTCAAGCCTTCACTTGAAGAATGGCTTTGTAGCAAACCTATCTCACTAAAGAATGAATCCTAGTGGTAAGCTCCAAGCGTCCTCCACCAATCTCTATAGCAACATTGGAAGGGAAGAATGGTGAATTAAAAGAAAAAAAAGAAAAAAAAGAGAGGGATTGCCAAAAAGCATCCCAGAAGGGAGCAGGCAGGAAGGCAATCTTAAATAAATAAAAAAAACCCCCAAACTTTATCTTGATGAAGATAACAGATGTGTTATGAGTGAAATCTGTCCCAAACTGACCTCTGCAGCAGATAACCAGACATAACGTTCACTTAGTTTTGAAACAAAGCTCACCTTGCACCTGCCTAGGCTTAACTTGTTCCACTCCTGCACTCAAGTTAAGGTCCGTATGGGGTGCTAAAGTTAAGAGTTTTCACAAATACTGTATATACCTCTATTCTCATCACTGTTTTGCTGTGGCGGACCTTCTTTAACTTGGTGTAGCCTTCTCAGCAACTCTTCTTCAGTAATTTCACCTTAGAAAATAAGCAAAATTTTCCAAAAATATTTCCAAATCATATGTATGGCAAGCATCATCAAAAGCTTCTAAAGAAGGTACAAGCCACTGCTTGTCTTTTTTCCTAATTAAATCCTGCCATAATGAGACTGCCAAACAGGTTGCCAAGGGGAAGTTCAGACACTTCAGCACCATTGTCCCAAGTAAGTTTTGCTGAAGCTGAAAGATCCAACAATTTCAACCTCTTCACGACAGACGTGCTTTCTGGTTCTGTAATCTCTACAACATATCAGCAATTTTCATCATCCTATACCAAATCAAATGGCTGTCCAGAGTAAAATATTTAAGATAACACCTTCACTAGCAGGAAAAAAGTTTAAATTACTTGAAATAAAGTTTTAAATCACAACTGGTTTGAATTAGGTATCATCCTATGAAGATTCAATTTAAAGTAATAAGTCAATTGAAAACTGACAGAAAAAGGCCCATGCAGAATCTCGCAGCAGGCTACTTATCCTAGATACAAACTCCTAACCTCACCAGCAGGAAATTTTCACACAGATGCTTATGAGAGATTCTTTCTTGATCAAAAATATCTAAGGGTCCATAATAGGAACTGGGTCAACTCTGGGTGTTCCCACCAAGTTGCGTAAACACTAGACTTTTATATTTGATGAATCCACAGCATCCTACCTCCCTCTCCACTAGTCAAAGGACAGCTCAAATTTGAGTATGCACAAATTAGGAAGAAGCTACTTCCTACCATGGAACACAACTGCAGCACAGTGAAACAGTTTCAGGAGAACAGAAAATGACACGAAACGCCTACAAGCAATTCGAGTAAGATGTACATACATAAGCATTACCTACCTGGTGTTCCTAGCAAATTGTTATCTCTCATAAGCCTGTAGTCCTCTTCACTCAGGTTGTTTACAAACTGATAGAAAGCTTCTTCTCGATCTAACCGATCTAGCTGACTCTGACGTTGGGCTTCCGATTGATCAATATTTCCTTTATCACTAGAATCTGAGCTTTCCATCTTGATGAGTGGAAGAGTACCTAAAAAGGAGAAAATAATCCTTCATCCAGTGCAGTGAAATATAGCATGAAATTTAGGTATGTTTAACCTGTACTACATCCTTCATTGTTATCCTTAAATTTGGCAAGGGGGGGTAGTAGTTTGCTAATGAAGCTTCAGTCAAGATAAACTGCACAACCACAGGAGTCACAAATAAAATAATTCTCAAAGCACAAACCTCTTCAAGAAGTACAAACAAAATCTATGCCCATCATTATCAAATACTCAACAAAGTAGCAAGTACAAACACGTGGAATAACATTAGCCATAACTCTTAGTCCATTTTTACATAGTTGACTCAGTGTCCACAACTATCCGCTTTTTAGTGTAAAATATTCCTAATACTGCAACTGCCTGACAAATAATCACACCATCCTTGATCATGCCCTCTAACTGTAAACGAGCTTGGGGTTAAGTGTCCATCACTTCTTCCTGCCCTGTACTACGGTGAGGAAAGCAGGAATCAATCTAACACTGCCTGCTATGAGAAACGCCCCTTCCACATCCAAGTGAATTTTAACAGAATGAAGGGGTGATGAAGAATTCAAATATAGAAGATGGAAGATGCCATGGAACACCATGTGTGCAAACCACCCCAGCAATCCAGACTATTAGCTTCCTCAAAAAAGGAAAAGGGTTTGTAAAATCAACTTTGTAGTTTTACGTCAAGAGAAGAATTTGCCTGCAAGTTTCAGCATTTACTAAATTACTGATGTTGATGACTAGATTTCCAGGACAAAATTTCACAGTGCACACCAGGTATAACTTCTGCTATAAGGAGCTGTCTTCCATATTGTGTATTTTTTAATATAACCTTCTCCTCATAATGTTTTTCATTTGGATGAGGTCCTTGACAATGTCTCTGTCTCAAAAAAAAAAAAAAAATTCCATGTCTATATTTCATAAATACTATAACAAAATACGTGCAAATGCAGAAGAGATTCTGGCACTACTTGCGCCATGCAAATATATCAAATGAATTTAAAATAATAACTAGTTTCCTTAATCACTATGCCTCGCTACTCACAACATCAAGATTTTTCCTGTACAACTGGTAGAATCTAGTTACTCGGAGAGGTGATTAGCAAGCTAATCCTCCGCATGCTAAAAAGCTCTGCAATAACATTCCCCATCAGAAAACATTCCTTTCATTTAAACCATACTTCATGTGACATGAAAATACTGGAAGAATAAAGCTTTTCTGCTTCTCACTGGAAAATTTCCAACACTTAGACATCTGTCTAGTGCAAAAAGCATCTTTTTTTGGTTTGTCAGCACAGCTGTCAAGTGAAGACTGCCCACAGTTTACATTAGTGCTTCTCCACAGAAGAGCAGCACTGCATGATCTCCAGGGGTAGTTTATCTCAGCCACTGTTGTGAAAATTAAAGTGCACTGACAACCTCCGTGTATAACAGCAGAAAATTCCACAGGATAGGACATCCCATTATTGCAGGCTTGCAGATTATAAAATAGCTACTCCAACCCTCTTTGCCTTGAACTCTGATGCAGTAGAACTTATTTTTAAGGTAGTCACATTAAGGCACAAATGAGTTGTTGTCACTTAGTAACACGGTATGCAAGGCCACTGGTGTTATTTGGTTCTGTGAATTTCTGCCATTTTACCAAAGAAATGAGGCTTCATTTTCACCTTTTTATCAGTAAGCAGCAGCAATCACTAAGGTTACTGCCGTTTCAAATGGAAGCCCATGAGCTTTCTCTGCACTGCTAAGTCTCTGGTGCAATCTAGAGACTGCGTGGCCAGTATGAAGACTTGCATGGGACATGCTGTCAAATACACTGATAAATGAAGCCATTCACGGTGAAAGTTGTGCAATGGACTCGGCAGGTATGTTCAACTTGGACTGGGCTCAGTTACGAAATCTGTATGCCCTTCAAACCTCAGACATTTATTTCTAATGAGAACATAGCTTGCTTGAAACACACAACAACTTTTTACAAGCTTTCTGTAGCAGAATTATGATTCCAAGTAACTTCACTTAAAGAGATATTCATTCTAGAGAAGAAATACAAAGACAGCTGCTATTAAAAGAACCATCTGAATAAAGCCTCAAGTAGAACAAGAGACTTGCATCCAAAATAAAACCTTGAAAGATGCATTAGTTCCTGGGGATACTCATCAAAACTCTAACTGGCATTCCCTTTTTTAGGACAACAATGAAACAAAGCTGATGATTAAGAAATAAGGGAATGTATTTAGATGCTAAGGGACAGGAGCAGCATGAAGTTTTGTGAAATATTTTCTCCAAAATGACTGCCACCTTGGTATTTACTGACTTCGAAATACATAGAACGTCTTTGTGAAGATGGTATTATTAACATATTTGTAAGCATTAGACTAATTCTACAACAGCTTTTAAAGAAGAAAACCGCACTATGCATACAAAGCATGACATTTGTTTACTGCTTATGCTTTGAAATTTTCCTTTTAACTGCAATTCCAGTGCTTGCAGGCACCTTAGCCATATAATGCCTATTTAATTCAAAGACATTCGCCCATTCCATTCCAGAAGACGATGGGGTATTACTCTTGGTCAGAGGGAAAAGGAGGAGTCAAAATAAGTGAAGTGGGAGGGGAAAAAATAATCTCCTCTTTACCAACAGACTGATGTCAGTGTTACTTACTTCCAGGTTTGCTCCTCTTCTCTATCATCTCATATCTTCCCTCCTGAACCATAAAATCAGCCATCGGTCAAGAATGAAAAGATGCTAGTGCTAAGGAAAAAGCCTCAGAGGCGGGATCCTGAATTAAGAATTTAATTTGCATTAGGACTATTCCTATTAGTCACAAACTCACTGTGTTTTCCTACTGCAAGCTACTGTAACAGATTACGCTGGCCTGCTGTACCCCAATTTCATGCTGTTTAGATTCATAGCATTTCTAGGATATTGAAGCTATATGGAATGTTTACATTGATGGAAACACAGATGGCAAAGAAACGCATAAATGCACATCACATTCTCCCAACCTTATTGTTGTCAGCAAATGGGACAACACTCTTCAAACTAGAGCTCTGATATTATAGCCAGTAAATGGAGAATAGGATTTCTACCCCAAGACTTCTGCTACTTTTTACCTCTTCACTGTCCGCTCAGCTCATTGCCCACATTGTCCATTTGAAGCTTCACCTCCCACTGCTGAGCACTACGTTACCAGACTGAACTTACTAGAATATTTAGACTACTACTGCCTCAGCACAACTCCGTAGGTCCCATCTGGCTGTACAACAGGATTTCCAGGGTGGCAGTTACTACGTCACCTCGCTCCTATTTCAGCATGGCAGGGTGTTGCAGAAATAACCTGAAAAGCTCTCCCTCATTCAGGATTCTGCTCTCAGTTCATTCACTGCAGAAAATTTAAGACTGGTTTAAGGAAGCTGAATACAGCGACACTAGGAAACCTGATGAGGGGAAAACCAACAGGTATACTATCAAGTTACAACAAAATAACTAACATTTGATTATCTAATAAGCAGGTGTACTTCAACTCTGCTTCTCTTCCTTCCAATGCTTTAGTTCAACTCCAAGTAAGACTTGTTCTTACCCAAGTTAAGAGATTCAGAACTTCCTTCTTTAGGGTCCTTCCTTGTCAGTACTGAGTTGACAAAGGGTGGGGAAGGTTACTTCTATGAGCAGGAAGTTCAGATCTGCTGATCATTGCCAACTTCAGCAGAGATATCCAGCAATGAAAATTTCTCACTGGGAAAATGGGGTGAGTGGGGGTGTCACCTAAAGGCTCCACAAAACAAGAGAATCATAGCTAGAATAAACAATTTTCTCCTTTAAAAAAAAGAAATGAAGGGACATAGTCTTCAGCAGCTGAATATCCAGACACATCAACTACAGTGAATTCTTAATTGGTGTTCCCATCCTTCCACAAGTCAGCAAAGTATCTTCCCTGCAGTTCTGCTCCAACAGTCTCGGAGATTTCTGAGCACAAATGACTAGCTGTCTCTCCACTGCTGCTAGTGACTGCAGACACAAAACCAGTAAGCCCACACAAAGTATGCTTGTTACGTTCCTTTATTCAAGAGGAAGTAATACTGTGCTCTTTTGGATAGGAACAATTTAAGAGTACCAGATATTCCTTCAATAATGCAAAGCTATCATTCTTACAGCACAAGAAATATTTTTACATTTTCCCTTATGCCAAGTCATGTGTAAACTAAATCCAAACAGTCAGGAATTTACTACTGCTTAAAAACAATCTAGTGGGACAGCAAGCAGTGATAAAACCTTGCACTGTCCATTTACCTTCAACAATAACGCTGTGTAACTCCATATGTTTAGCACTTACAGACTACAGAATTCTTCCCAGAAAAAGTACTAATGGACCATAAGGCACAGTGATAAATCACTAACTCTTCCTCCTTCAAAAGTGTGTAATATCTGACATTAGTTCTCTGTATTGAATACCAAGATGCTACCTTAACCTGCATTCCCAATTTTTAATTAAAAAAAATTACATAAAACATTAAAACTCTCATTAAACTAAGTAAAACTTAGAAGATCTGACAAACTCAGAAATCACTCATTTGCAGGGTTCGAAGTAAAAGCAATACCTTAAAGTTAGAATCTCCCTTAGATTTATGAGGCAAGTCTCACATTTTAGCAGGAGAAAAGCACTGAATTAGTTAAACTGCAGAAATAACTCAGCTGCTCAGGAGCTAGTTCTGCAACAATATTTACTCTAAAATTCACCCCATCTAGGTGTTACCGGTATTTCAACGTTACATGTGAATTTGTAGCACCCTCTATGTTAGGAACATTTCCTGAACTACCTCACATCCCAGCAACATAATTAATACCTTTGTATAAACAAGAAAGACGATGGCAATATGAGTAAGTGCTTCATAGATGTGCTCAGCAGAAGGCTAATTTCTCATTTATGATTCATAACCTCATCTTAATTAGGTACTTCAACCAGTAGAGCACCTTGCTTACTTCCAGTCTGCAGAAATTAGCAAACCCTTTGACTAGAAGAAATGACTCAGTAGTGGAAGCCAGAAATACTCATTTTTTGTGTTGGGTTGTTACAGATTAACTATTTTTCCCCCCCTGCTATCACTGAACATACCTCAAAGACATTTTAGCTCTACAGCAGAAGTACAACACAGCTGTCTGTTCGAAGGGCTTTCCATGAACTCTGACTTCAGCAGCTCTAACATACCGTCCCGTTTGGCAGGCCCGGCCCCAGCCAGCAGTCTCTCCAGTTCCATTTCTCAAATGACACAGGAACAGCAGCTAGAACAGGCAGTCCTGTTACCCTGGGTTCTTTAAGCACAATCAGAAACAACTTCGTGTGCAGTATTCATCTGACCCACCCCACCTCCCAACTACAAGATTTTCCTAGAAGAATCAAATGTTGAAAAATAGTTTCCATGCCAGTCAGTATCCAATTTCTCAATATTCAAAACTAGCAGAAAGTAAGACGTAACAGAAACTACATTTTCATCTTAAATATTTCATCATTCAAGCCTGCGAGTTCAAAAGCAGAAGTAAACACTGACTGTCAGTGAATCCTATCATTAAAGGAAAAAGATTCCATAAACCAGTACGATTAATCAGCTATCTATTTGCATTATACATGGAGCTTCATTATGTCAAGTTTGGGGGTTTTTCTTTTCTTTTTGTGCAGGTGCACAAGTTTCCCTTTGAGATCACACCGAAGGCTTTGATAGCATAGGTACAATTCACTCATCTACAACTTAAACAGTTAACAAGTAACAAACTTTTCTAGTTTTCAAAGCTGCATCATGAATTTTGGATATGCTCTCTTTTTTTTCCTGCTATTCTTGCTTTCTATTGACACTCTGATGAACAACAGATCTATGCACTTACTAGATTTCTACTAAACGTACCACAGATTTTAAACACTCAAGAACTCCCTATGTCCTCTTTGCCTCAAAAAATACCATGGAACATGTACCACTTTTGGAAGGCTGAAAGAAAATTTTGTCTTCTATGAAGTGCTCCATCTACGCTGCTGTAAAATTTAAATGCCAGCTTAACAAGGAGTGTTAAACATCGATTCAGCTATTTCACTACCCCAGTATGTTTCAAAGCAAAGGCTGTAAAAAAAGATGTCATTCCGAACATACATTTTAAACAACAGAAAGCAGATGAATACTTTTGCAGAACAGTTGCAGAAAATTCCACAGAATTAAAAAAAAAAAAAAAAAGAGAGGAAAACATTTCAACAGAACCAACTGTTGAGATGAAGAGAAACACTTAGATGTATTATCAACTCCTGAGAAGTCAGAAGGAAGTGAGGAAATCAGGGTACAGACTTCCAGCAGTCTGCAACAGTCCTACAGTATCTAAGGCAGAGTAGCCATCTTACTGTATAAATTCCCAACTCAAAGAGCTCTAGTTAAAAAAGAAACAAAACTCATTACAGCTTTCCAATGTTATCTTCCATACAGAAGGGCAGAGCTTAGCAGTTCCAGAATACTGAGAGCATGTAGAATGGAGATGGAGCTCTGAAAATAAAATGCAGTAAGAACTGCCAAAATCCAGGGCTTTACATTTTATCATCTGCACTTACTAAAACAACACTTTTCACATGCAAGTTGGAAGTAAAATTAAGATAGTATGCCTTTTGCCCTCAAATTCAGATGATACCACAGAAGAGAATGCTTAGCGTATACAAGGTGTAACAAGTTCCCAGCACTTGTGAAATGGTGCTGTTTCCCCCCCAGAAGCGAGCTGTCAGCAAGCAGAAGACCCACTGTGCAGCTCAAAGGAAGAAGTCATGCTGTACGCAAGTAATCAGTGTTGACGCTGAAAGACAGCGGTATGAACAGGACTGACATCCAAGGAAGTTCTACCCACAAAACCACATGATGACCATCACGTAGTGTTTTGCTTTCTGAAGAAAAAGAACTTCTGGTTAGTGAAAGCACTAAGCCAATCGTAACTCAGTGAATTTCAATGAAAAAAGAAAAACCCATCTTTAAATTTACTACCAAATCTCACTGTTACCACAGAACTGCTGCTAATACAGCTACTACTGAAAGAAAGGCCAATAAAACAATGACAATCACTACCACCGCAAGCCACACAGGAATTCCAATACATGGATTTTTGTTGTTGTTTATGTCTAGTGCCCAACAAATACAGAAGTGGAAAATAAAATTAAGTAAAATCTATTTGAATTTAAATAGATACCTGTAAGACTAGAATTCCATTTCTGATCATTTACCAAGGCAGGCAAGCTCAAGCCTTTTAACAAGACTACGCGCACATACATCTTGCATACTGAAATAGAGCACTCTAAGCAAAATGTTCTTAAGTTACTAAATTGAAGAGAAATGTGCGCTGATTTTTCCTACATAGTCAATTATCATTAGATGATTTTATGAGACCGTACAACTCTGCAGACCTCCTTGAGTGAAAAGCTGAGCTTCAACACTGCACATTGGCAAAAAATTACTAACAAGCACCTTGTTAATATAAATATGAACAGTTTGAAGGAGACACAGGCTCATGTGTTTCTTATGATCTCAACAGCAGCCAGGAACTCGTGCAAAAGCAGAATGGAGTCTTCTGGCTATCCCTACTCACCATACAAAGGTCCTGAGTCTAAGTTATTACACCGCTACGCTGTTTAGAAGCATTGGTTTTTGAGATGCACAAGACCGCTGTAAAAATATCTTGAAGACAGAGATGTTCATGTTTGGTTTTATGCCTTCAAGATTAATTTTTGCAAGCTCAGGAGTTGGGAAGTTTTCACCAAGACTGAGATTAAGTCACAAAAACTTGGATAAATACCCAACGATCTTGCTTGGATTCAACTGTTTTAATACATGGAAACTGAGTTCTCTACCAAAAAAACTTAGAACAGTCTAGTAACGTGTTAAGCTATATTAAATTGGACTTAAATGCAATCTTTAGACTCAAGTATATGAAGTCATAACATTATGTTATGGCTGTAAAAAAAGTACAACACCTCTGCTGCAATTAGAAGCATTCTACTAAGATCAAGGAATTTATTTTGATACATTCTCACAGGGAAGAAGAATAAAGGAACAAGCTAGGCAGCTATATTAATATATAGGTGTTTTGAAAACATTTCCATTTAAGGATCACATTATCCATTCCCCTAGAAATACCAATACAAAAAAAAAAAAACAACCCCAAACCAAAAAACCACATAGTGGAGACCAGACACTTATAACACTGTTTTTCCAGTACACATTGGCACATCTATGAATTCAGTAATATGGAAAATAAATATAATACAGATGACAACCACTACATGCTTGAAAAATGCTGGTGTGGTTATTTCAGTGACAAACATTTATGTAGTCAGAATTGCTGATGAAGAGAACACTGTAGTTGTTATGCTTTAGTGGTCTAGCATAACAAGAAGCCCTTAATTTTATAATGTGTGGTGTGTTTCCCCTTGTCAGGAGCAGGCAAAACATAATTCCAAGCTATAATTCTTTAATTCCAAAATGGTAAACCTGTAGATATAATGTAATATAATACAGTCAGCTTAACTGCTAGTTGACCACTACAACAAAACTAAGCATCTGACTCTCAATTAAGATAATTAACTGCACAAGCAGCCGCCAACTGTTTGTTTTTTTAAAAAGACTTGACAAGTCGCCGCAATTAAAATTCAGGGACAAATTGGTGTCAGAGCTTCTTCAACATTTTGACAACGATTTACAACTTGAAATTAACCAGCACTGCCAATATGGGCAGGGAAAATAAATCAGATGTGTGACGGTACTATTGGGTACAATTGAGTTTGAATTGTTGTTTACAAGCTTTTCTACATAAAGACTATATCCTCCTGAAAAATGGTGAAACAAACAAAACTATTACAAAAGAAAAAAAATCTGTATTTTTCGCTGTGGAGCCTTCTGTCAAGCTCCTTCTACCACACACTAAAATCAAGACACGTAACAAGCCTTACTAGCTACATTATATACATATGATACACAACCTGATTTTGCTCCTCCATTAAAGCAGATCACCGAAGATAAAGCCATACATACACCTGGACTTGACAATGGTTTTGAAACACAGTAAACAGAAACCTTAAATGTCAACAAACAGTATTCAAAAGGGAAGGAAAAACTAGCACAGGAAACTAAGGTGACAGAGCAAAGATGACATAATTAGCTGGAGACAAATTAATAGGCTAGGAATAGCGAATATCACAGCTTTTAACAGGTCACAAGCTGATCCAGACCCTTACAACAGACACAGCGGGATATGAAGAGTTCCTCTTGCCTGTCTCCCACAACAGAGCTTCTTGTCTCAACTCATGGGAAGAACAGACTGAAAACACGGTCCTGAAGAGCTGCGATTCCTTAGGTAGGCAACAAACAGTATGGCGGGGCCCAAGATAGGGGCTATAATTGCCCCCCACACTCCACTCCTCCAAAACGGGGCTAGTTTAAATTCCTCCTGCAGCCGAAGCGGCCGCCTAGAGGGTGAGGGGCCCAGCAGCCCTCCCCGAGGGGGGAGCGCAAACCCTCCTCCAGCTCCAAATGGAGGAACAGGTTCGCCCCGCTTCGGCTGGGAGGCCCCGCCACACGGCCCGGGAGAAAAGGGAAAAGTCCCGAGGGTGACAGAACCCGGCTCATCCGGGGGAGACGGGGGCCGAGGATCCTCGCAGTGCCCCGGGCACACCCGCCCGCAGACCGCCATCACCGCCCCCAGCTCCATCACGGCACCCCGCTCCGCCTCTGCCGCGGGGCGGTTTCGGCCTCCCGAGCCCCGCGGAGCCAGGAGCCGCCCTGCCCTACCAGGGACGCCGCAGCTCGCACGGCGGAGGCCCAGAGCAGGGACAGAGGGGCCCTCAGCCGCCCCCGGCTCCGGGCGGGGGCCGCAGCCGCCGCCGCTTCCCCTGGGCCTGGGCCTCTCCCTTCTCCGGGCCATTTTGAGAGTCCGCCTCCGGCCTCGATACTCACCGCCCGCCGCCGCTGCCCGCCGCCGCCTCCCCAGCTCTCGGTCCGCTGCTCTCCCCGCTCCTCAGCGGGCTCGGTCCTGGCTCGCCCCGCTCCGTCCGTCCCCAAACAGCCGCCGCGTCGCCTTCCCTCCCCTCTCAGGCGGCCATTTTCTGCTCCATTGTTACCAAGGAACGGGGGCCCGGAAGCGGCCGCCGACAAACGGAAGTGAAGGCGCACGCGCCTCTGCGCAGGCGCCGCCACCGCCTCCGGGGTGGGAGGGGGGAGCGCGGCCCAACGAGAGGAGCGTGGAGGACCGCGCGGGTAGAGCGGCCCCGGCGCCGAGGGGGCGCCGCCATTTGGAAGAGGGGCAGAGGCCGAGGGCTGTGGCCGGGTGGCATGGAGGCGGGGTGGCAGTCGGGGTCTTCCCGGCCACCCGTGGCCTCCTCTTGCCCCGCGGGGATGCGGCGGGTCCCGGGGCTCAGCAGTGCCTGCCTGCGGTGCCGTTAGGGCGCAGCAGCAGTAGGGCCCGCGTCCCCACAGGAGCCAAGCCTGTCAGTGCGGGGGCCATTTCATGTCACCTCATGGTCTGCACACCCGAGGCTGACAATGGCCAACGTTTCCAAAAGGTGAGGATAAAATTGTGAGAAGCAGTGTCTGTAGGTACAGGCAATCGCTCTCCTCGCCTTCTAAGCGTGGCAGCATTTCCCTGCTGGGTTTCCCTCAGACTGGGTTTTCTCTGCTGCCTAACCTGGCATTATGTATTAAAGACAACTATCACCTATATAAAAGCTAAGATGCTCCTGTTTCCCAGTATGAGCCTGAATTAATTGAACACCTGGCTTCCCATGTTCTCCAAGACCTGTTCTTAGGTTAATTTTTTCTGCAGTTCTTCCCCTCACATCGAAACCGTAAATTGCAGCTGCGTTACCTCCAGGGTCAGCCCATCTCCCTCGTGGCATTCTGGAAGAGAAGCAAAATCAGGAATCGATAAGACATAATGGGAAGAAAACCCTGGCTGAAGAGAAATAGTTAGGAGAGAGCCAGGAGAGGAAAAAAACTGTCTCAGTTTTGAACCCAAGTGGGCTCGTGCCGTACTGAGTGTCAGTATCAGTGCTAGTTTGAGGAGAGGGAAAGGTTAAGGCTCTGCAGACTTGTCTCCCGGAGGGAATGAAAGGGATTCCCTCGGAGTTTGGAAAGATCCCACCATACTGCCTGAAGACTCTCTCTTGAAAAGGACTTTAAGGAAAACAGGAATGATTTCCAAGGAAGTCATCTTCGTTTTCAGGCAAGATCCCATACATAGAGAAAAAACATCTTTCTGAGGATTTATGTCATTTCAGGAAGTCCACAAGACCCCTTTGTTTCTCCTTTTGGCAATTTCTAACAATTACCGTCAAGTTTAGGGGTGGGTTGCATTTAAAGTTTGTTGAACCATAAATGGGTAGAAAGCTACAAGCCCAACTTTTAATGTAAATGAAGTAGTTTTAAATATTAAGAATTTAAATGCCCCCCTTCAGACTTGAGGACTTAAAGGCAGCTACAGTGTTCATGCTAGAGAGAACGGAGGGGTCAGGTACAGGGCACATTTCTCATCAGTTTTACTTGCTACAGCATAGGACAAAGAGAATAAGCGGGTTAGAAACTCACTGAACTGAAGGCCATGATACAGAATCATTAGTAATGGCGAGCCGAAGCAGTCCCAGTTTCATCTGGAGCAGGTGTAGGTTCCCAACTATATTTTTGTTGCATTAACCAGAGCATAAAGCACAGAAGTTTATTCCAGCTGCAGAAAGACAGATGCTACTTGACACAGCGTATCGTTGGAGTGACGGAGAGGTGATACCTAATCCAGCATAAAAATCACTTGCAGGAGGTTAACCTGTTGCATTTTTAAAAGCAAACTGGAGTTGGGAGAGTGAGTTTAAAGCAGATCAGTCCTTTGCAGCATTGCTGCAATACAGATCCTGCATTACAGTCGGATTTACTGTAGGGTCAAACCATGACCTAATAGATCTGGTTTGACTGCTCAGTGTGAGTAAAATTAAAAAAAGAAAAACCAGGAACAGTAAATACAATGTCACAAAGGACTTGTGCGGTTTTAATGAACCAAAATATTTGTCGCTGGGAAAAGTTGCCTTGTTCCTGACCCATGACAAACGGATCTTTTTATGTAGACGGTGCTTCTACCTCTGACAGGTTCCCATGGTTGGAGAAACTGTTTTCCCCAAAGAGAGAGACCCTGTGGCGATGTGCGCATGTACACTTTCATTTTTGGCAGACATCTTTGAAGCAGGCAAAAAATTAATTCCGCTGTCAAACATCGATCATTCAGGGGGGTAGATGATCGGCACACAACTGACCCACTTTAGCATGGAAAGCCTCGTGCCGACAATTGGTAAGACCGCCACCAAGTGTGAGTATTGGCAATTAGTAAATCAGCAGGACGTCCAGCAGAGCGCTCCAGAGGCAGACCTCAAAGAACTGAAGAAACGGGAGGCGATGTGCCTATGACAGAGGGATTTATGCATGAAAGTGAATCCTGTATTTTCTCCCTACCTTTTCTGAATACCAGGCAAGGTCAGAGCAGGATACAAGCAGCTTTGTTATACACCAGTAACCTGAGCAGCAAAACATTAGGGATTATTGAGCAAATGGGAGGTGGAGCATATTCTACTGTTTGAACAGAGGGATAAGATGATGGTGTAAGCTCCTGGAACAGCCTCTTGGTATTTTATGACAGATGACAAGTAGTAGTTTTGTTTGTCTCTTTCTCTTCCCCCCCCCCCCCCCCCAAATACTTTTAATTGATTAATCTTACCCAAAGTCCTGAAGATCATCAAATAGCAAGTAACAGATGAATAAAACACATTATTCTTTACCTCTGTGGGTGAGTTCAGACTCTTCAGGCAGATATTTGCCAGTTTGCTGGGAGATGAACACCCAGCGATGCGTAGAGATGGCAGCTGGGTTCTGCTGATTCATGCCTTACTTCAGCGGTAAAAAACTTGTAGCTGAGGTTCGGGGCAGACAGCTAAGGAAGAGTACCTCCCCCGGTGTGATTTGGGGGAGTTTATTTGCAAACGCCCTCACAGGGTTGATCAGGTGCAGAATAAGCTCTGATTTTTCAGAACCACTTAGTGGATTTCAGTATCCAGTTGACATTAATAACAATTAATGGCCTGTGCACACATATCTTCTTAACAGCTTTGAAAAAATTAGGATTGGTGTATCACCATATTTCAAAAAGCTTGTAGAGGAAAATACATTTGCATAGAGAACTTTGCAGTATAGGGAAAAAATCCAAAATCTATAGCAAAAGCATGGTGTAATTCATACTTAAGTGTTTTCAATTTGCCAACGTATGTATAGCGAAGGAGAATTACAACACTTTTCCGTGGTAAGTTTAATGTCGTTTCCTTCGATGAGGGTAAATAAATTTGCTTTAAATCCCCCAGGGTCTTGAAACTGGTTATTTGGTATGCAGTGATAGATGTGAAAAATGTTGGTGGTTTTTTTCTAAAAAGATATTAAAATAATTTATTCACAATATAGATAAGTAATAATCCAAATGCAGTGAGGTGAGAAAAATCTGAATCTCTTGGGAGCTTCTAAACCTGAAGCAAAAAAATAATAAAAAAAAAAAAGACCCAACAAACTCAAATCCCTAAATATTCAAAGTATTAGCAGAGCCCAGGTACTGAGCAGGCAAATGAAGCCAATTTACACTAATGTACCATCCGGAAACAAACTGGAGAGGAAACCTAAGGATTTAATAATTCCTACCAGTCTAACTTTGCTCTTTTCTCCATCTCTGTGCTCTGCCTACGTTTCTGTACTGCGCTGGAGACAGGCGCTCTCCTTCGGCAGGCAGGCGGCTGGAGGGCCCCTGCTCTTCCAGTGGGGAGAGAAGCCCATATTTATGTCTTACACAACAAAGTATTTTACGTTCAAACAATATCTCAAGAGATTATTTTTAAATCAGCAGGTCTGGCATGCTGGAGTTTTAAAGAGCTGGAGGAGAGTTTTGCACCTTGAAGAGGCATTTTTTAATAGTGTTCAGTAATTTGCTAAATTCTGATCTAGGTCTTGTTTGTCTAGCAGTGCTGTGCTCTCAGCAGAATTTACATACTCAGGTACTGTCCTTCCACATGTGAGCTTTTAAATTCCCAGCCTGTTTGGGGAGCAGGCAGAATCATGGAACTATAGAGTCATTTAGGTTGGAAAAGACCTGTAAGACTGAGCCCAACCTTTAACTTAGCACTGCCAAGTCCACCACTAAACCCTGTCCCTAAGCACCTACACAACTTTTAAATCCCTCCAGGGATGGGGACTCGCCCCCTTCCCTGGGCAGCCCCTTCCAGTGCCTGACAGCCCTTTTGGGGAAGGAATTTTTCCTAAACATCCCCTGGTGCAACTTGAGGCCGTTTCCCCTCGTCCCGTCGCCCCTTCCCTGGGAGCAGAGCCCGACCCACCCCGGCTCCCCCCTCCTCTCAGGCAGTTGTAGGGAGCGATGAGGGCTCCCCTCAGCCTCCTCTGCTCCAGGCTGAACCCCCCCAGCTCCCCCAGACACTCCTCAGCAGCCTGGGGCTCCAGACCCCTCCCCAGCTCCAGTGCCCTTCTCTGGACACTCTGCAGCCCTCCAATCCTACCAATGTAAACCTGTATTTCTAATGTAAATCTCGTGGTGGACTTTAAGCTGTGTTTGCTGAACGATGGCAGTAGAATTCATCGCCTCATTTCTGGCAAAATGCGCTCTGGAGGGGGCTCTGGAGAGGAAGATGGCAGCTAAACACAATAGGAAATGCATAGGAACTCAGCACCCACAGAGGTGCTCTTCGTGCCTTTCAGAACTCTCAATTCCTTGTGTATAGAACCAGGAAGATGATTCGGTGACTTTCTGCTCCATTCTGTCAGCTGAGGTGTGTTTTTAAGGCAGGAATATCAGAGCCGTGTCTGAGGCCGTGGGGGTTTACAGGAGTTTTCTGAGCAGGTTCTTTTATCCTCTCTGGATTTGGTTCTGTTTACAGCTGCCTCGTCCTTTCGGCGCCGTTTCTCTGCCGCGCAGCAGCAGCGCTGCCTACGAGATCTGCAGGCAGCGTCCCTGCCTGCTGCCGAGCCGCGGCACTGCTCGTTAGGTAGGATGTCAAATCAGGGTTTGGCTTCTCATTATTATTAAAACGGGTGTCTTGATGGTAACGCAGCTGTCCAGCTCGGATTTAGAAACGGCTTCAAAGGTTTCCCAGTGACTTGCTCTGACTCTGTAACTTTTCTTGTAATTAGTTATGGCCAGTTTTTCCCTTTGCTTAAAAGCAGCTCAGCCTCGCTTGGCTGTAACAAACTCCTGTCCAGGTAGAAGCAATAAATAGGTTGATCGCTTCCGAGCCACTTCAAATCAATATTCACGCGTCAGATTTTTTGAAAGCTTCAGAACGAGACGTGAAACAAATACAAAAGTGGTGTGAAAACAAGGCAGAACAAAAACGTGGACAAACCCGCGTGTCTGAGTGCCTGACCAAGCTCCATTCTGGTCTCTTCTGCTTGCTTCAAGGAGATCCTTGCGCTACGCCTGGCATTTGCGGTGTTTGTGCTGCGTTCCAGAGCCGCAGAATAGCGGGGCAGGTTCCTGGAGCGGAGCGCGGGAAGCTGCGGTGGGAGGTGGGTGTCCGGGAGCGCAGCGTCAGCGCGGCGTGGGCTGAAGACATCGGGCGTCCGTGCTCTTCAAGGCCGCGTGTAAATGAGCAGCCAGATCCCAAGGGGGAAACTTAGTGTTGCTCAAAATACTGATGCTGGGATCTTTTTGCTCGGCGCGTTACTGCAGCTCGTGCCGCAAACGTGATTGCAGCTGGCCTACTAAGGAGAATACAGTTTTCCCAATTAGTAGTTTTGGCCTTTCAAAAGGCTGTTAAGTAGAGATCGGGGCAGTGTAAAAGCAGTTAATTGTGACTGCACCCTCTGCTACCTGTGCTTTTAAAGCTGGGCTGCTATTTACTTTTTACATGGTCTTTTTTTTTTTCCCTTAGCTTCCAAAAGAAAGTTGCATACAAAGAATGTGGTAAACGCAGGATGCGGAAAGTTCTGTCCAATATGCAAGGTAAATGCAGTGGAAAACAGAAATTCCTCAGGCTGTCTGTAGTCAGTGCTGCAGGTAACAAGAGATAAAGCATTCAGCTGAGTGCGTGGTAGGTTTTTTAACACGCAAATAGCTCTCTAAGGGGTAAAATCCATTTCCACTTCCACTGGTGCAGTCTGTAGGATAGATCTGTATGACGCATTGGGGAAAAGGCCCAAAGGATTTCTCTCATGACATTTACTGCCAGTCTCTACCTAGTTAGGTGCTGTAAATCCAGTTGCACCCAAAAAATTCAGGCTATAGAAGAATAAATAAGTTAAAGCAGAGAGCGTAGCGATTTATAGAACCCCGACACTGAGCTGCTTGCCTTTGCCATGACCGAGCGCGTTGCTGCTGTACCTGATGCAGCGTTCAGGCAGTTACTGACCAGAACCAATCAAGTCAAGTATTTCCCCCTTTGGCCAAAAGGATTTTTAAACACGCCCTCCACCACCTCAACAATGATAAAATGTAGAAAGAAACCTCTTGTCACATCACAGTCATGTCTGTTTGTCCCGAGCGTGTCAGTCTGTTCCAAAATACTTCTGTCCAAAGTGCGTTGGTGCAACGGGATGAACTTCTGTGGTTAAAATCGTCATCTCTGGGAATTCCTGGATGATGGATTTGGGACCTTTTGAGAGAGGGCAAAGACCTAGCTTACGGTGCGGTGTGGAGAACAGGCTCAGCAGGATAATGACGCTGGGTTGTACGCCGTGTTCTACGAGAACTTTGACAGCCTCAATGACAGTATAACCGGTACCTACAAGGGCAAACAGTGAGATTTGTCTTTTTTTTTTCTTCCCCGGTTGAAGAACTTGCCCTAGGCCACCCAAGAATGTCGATGTTCTCACTTGTGAGTGACTGAATGGTGATGCTGTCCTTTCCCACTGGACACCTATCACCTCGGTGTGTATTCATCGTAGAAGACTTTGGTCTCGTGATGAAGGAACTGCAGCTCTGCTCCGAAACGGCCAACTCTGCCAGGGGTTAAGCACTGAAGTCGGTGGATTTTATTAAGGCCCTGAGGCAAGAAAGCTCATCTAAAATAGTAAAATGGCAATTAAGAGTTCCATGTGTAGAACCAGAATTAAATCTTAGACTGGAAAAGTTGCTTCATCCTGACAAACTCCTCACCACACTTATAGGTTTGGGGTTTTTTGTAGCATTAACTGTATTTAATTTAAAATCATTTACTTCTAGGATTGTCATATTAATCCAAAAATGTCTTTCCACAGCAGGAAAAAAATACTGTTTGAGTCTTTTCTCATGCCAAAATTTAAAAAAATTAGATTTCTATCAAGTCCTAATGCTTCAACCTTGCTCACAAATGCCCAAATGATTTGCTCTGTGCTCATGCTGGTGCTGGCTGACTAAAATGTCCTGGCACAGCCTGATAAATGTCAACTAAACCAGGCAAAAAGACCTAATCAAAGCCCCTGAAATTTGGACGTTTTCCTTTAAATTCAGCACACTCAGTGTGCAGATGAGTCTGACTGTGCAGAATGATGAACGGCACTTACTCAGGATTGGGTACATGAGAAGAACCTTCCTCCTGTAGATGTCTGGGGGGAACTTTGCGTAGTACACTTTTGCTCGTTGCGTCTCCTCATCGCTCTGGATCAGGATTTTTCCGATGCGGATGGATCTACAGCAGTCTCGTAATCCTTGTTCCATTGCCTCTCCTCAAAAGGAGCAGAAAAAGAAAAACAACAAATTGTTACATGCTAAGAAATGGCACAATTGCAAGATGCTGCAATTAAATAGAGAGTCCCAATACCGTACTGGTGAAGCATTCTAAAAAGGAGATTTTATTTTTTCCTCTCAGTTCTAAGTGTTAAAATACTTGAAGCTATTTTCCTTTTTTCTCTGTTTAGACAGAAAGCCCAGTCTACTTGGTGTTACTTAGCTGCTGGGTATTAGTGTTCCCAGACACCGGTGCTAAGCTCTCAAAGGCGAGAGCGGGAAACGTCAAAGCAAAGGGTTGGGGTTGGGAGAACATCTCCGAGCTCTGCCTGGGGACACCACGGTGCAAAACGCAGCGCAGGAGGCTGTGGAGCCACTGGATTTGACATCACGGGTACAAAGGTTTCCACAGCGTTGGGCAAAGTGACGGTGACTCTGCCAGCACGGCGCGGGGTTGGTTTGGAGACCTCTCTCTGAGCAGCGGCAAACGAGGCCGCAGAGTTGGCCCAGCCTCCCGCAGTTACCGCTTGCAAGAGGAGAGGCCAGAGGAAATCTGTTGCAGCTACTTGTGTCCCGAAAAGTGAAGGAAAGACCTGACTGGACATCCTGTGATCAAGGATACCCAAGGGTACCCCAGCAACCGGCAGGTCGGGGTGAAACTTTGCGGTAGGGAGGTGGTGTTGCACATTTCTGAGAGGAAGTTGCTGACGGGTTTCCAAAAGGTTTAATTCGTGCTCATTCAACAACCTGAAGCTGCCTACCACTTCGCATTATGCTGACTCCGCAGTTTCCCTTTTCAAATCTGACTCCTTCGTACCTGTGTCCTGTTGGAGTGGTCACCAACATGCACAAGCCTGCCTGCAAAAGGGGTGGTAGGGATATCGCAATTTTGCAATAAAGCAGGGCCCTGCAAAAGACTCGGTTGAAGGCTGAGCCCACCTTGGGGGGTGGAGGTGGGGGGAAGGTATGGACTTTACTGGGGTAAGCATGGTCTGTCTCTGTCATGCTGACAGCAATGCCCAGCAAAATAATGTAGAGTTATACAGGGAAGAGGCCTCGCTAATAAATCATTTCAAGATGATACTGGAACATTATGAAAAGTGGGGTTTGTCAAATTAACCAGATACTTTCCTTAATGTCATGGTTTAAAGTAGCAGTGCTGATAGAACAAACCGTCAGTTAGGCAGACATCTGATCTTGTCTTTTACGATATTTTGATTGAGAAAGAGGAACGATGGAAGTCAATATGACAAATATTAATTGGACTGAAACCCAACTGATAGGTCTCCAAGTGTGACCGTAAGCAGCAGCATCGCTGATCAAGGCATGGCTCCCTTCCTGTCGGTTCTTGACCCCACACCGCTTAATGTGTGGTCGGTGACTTACAAGAAAATATAAAATCATTACTGGTGACCCGCAGGTGCACAGAAGTTAGGGGCAGGTCGCTGATACCAAACCTAATCTGGATGACTTAATGAGCTGAGCTTACGTAAACAACATGTTTTTCAATGCCCCCAGATGTAAAGTCATCAGCCTAGGAATAGAGTGGCAGCTGGACTACGGGGCGGGTGACAAAGTTGTAGAAAACAGTGATTCAGAAGAGGAATAATCAGCTGAAGATGAGCTCCTAATGAGATGCTCTGCCCAGAGGAGCCCATGCTTCCATGGAACCAGAAAGGGAGACACCAAGGAAGACAAGGGGGGGCTTTATTGCCTCCGTTGTGGGCTCCAGGAAGGCTTCCCCGAGGGCTGGAAAATGCACCTTGAGGAGAAAACACCCAAGGAACACAGTTGATTAAGAAATGAAAGGTTAAGGGACATTTTAAACGCAGTCTCTACAAAGTCACGTGGCCGATTTAACACTAAAAAGGTTCTTAATCTGACAAAGGGGTGTTTGGGCACTGGACATCAAAATAGGCTGCTGTGTATTTTTAGCAGCGAGGAAAGTTGTCCTCTGGAAGCGTCCACCCACAATTTGCCGGCTGTGGCAGACTGCCTGTCACTGAAGAATTGCTGCAAATACTTAATGAGATTTTTTTTTTTTTTCTTCTTCTTCCAAAGGAAACACTCTAGTTTGAACAAGAATTAATTCAGAGGACTCCGGCAGCCTTCATTAGGCTGGAATTGGGAACAGGTTATTAGAACAGCTCCTGCTAGATTTCTTCGGAATAAATACAGGAACGCTGCGGCTGCCGGCAGGGGCGAAGGGAAGAGGCGAAGCAGGCAGGCACGGGCAGCCTTAGCTGCAATACGTCCGTGCTCCCAGCTAGGCAAAAAGGCCATTTTGAGTCATCTCTCCTCCCTTTGCAGATTTAGGCCCTATCCGCAACGGGCTACAGCTTTCCAATGCTTTTTTTTTTTTTTTTTTCGCCCGCGTAACATTATCAGTGTAAGCCATAGCTGCCCTGAGCAGCACAAGCCGCAGGGCAATCAGCGTTTGCAAAAAGACAGCTGCCAAAACGTGCCCCTCACAGTTTTACTGCCGTGCCTTTTGCTTTAACTCCATGCTGTAAGAGCAGTATTCGCCACTGGGAAACTTAAACCACGTTACCAGGCGCGAGCACTCCCAAATAACATCAGCTTTATTGCTGTCCCTTGGCATTTTGAAAGTATTAGGTGCCCGCTGGGGTTTTGTTATTGTTTAGGGGAAGCAAGGACCCTGGGCAGGCTTCACCTTTTCATTTATTTGTGTTGAGAATCCAGAATGGAGATTTTTTTTTTTTTTAAAAGCGTCAAAGTCCTTAAGAGAAAAATGGGGCGGGGAGAAAGTGGGAAACACAGGATGGGGTTGGAGGGAGCAGAGATCTTTCAAAGACATTTTCTTATTCAGTGTTGATGGGCGTCCTCCTGTTTACATCCAAATCACAGTTTTGATATTCACTCACTGCCCCTTACCTCCGGGCGTGATTTGTAACATCTCCTGGGCAGCTCGAGCGTGTGTCGGTGGCTTTGGGTACGGCCGTCCGGTTAACTGCAGGGCTAGCGGGGGGAACCCGGAGTGGGTTTCTGCCTCTTTTTTTTTTTTTTTTTTTTGCAGCTGTTTCAGCAGCAAATGCTAATTCCTCTCTCAATGTTTTGCTCTTTCTGGGAATTTAAAAATAACTTGCCTAATGAAGCAGTGCTGAGCAGCTCATATGTCCAGACAGATAGGAGTGAAATGCTTCAGTTCAGAAAGCAAAGCCGTCCGCAGTGGCAGTGCCTTTGAACAAGTCCCCCAAGGCCCTTTTTCAAATAATCCCCGGACTGGCTGAAATTAATGCAGGAAGAAATTCAGAGAAATGAGGGGAGAATCACGTCAAAGGGCCTGGGACTTGGGAAGACATTTCTGGGTGAGCTGTAATCAGTCCCATCCTATGACAGCCCTTTAGCAGTGCCGTTTAATTACTCCATTACGGGCAGGGTTTGATGTATGTGTTCTGTAGCACGGACATCCAGAACATGAAAGAAAAATGTGGCGCTTACTGAATGCTTTACGAAGATCAATGAAGCTCCTTGTCCCTTGTTAGAGCAACGAGAAGCTGAGCCCAGAGTGACAAAACTGCCTGTCCAAGGGCAAGCACAAGCAGAGGCACTTCCAGGCTGTGGCCGTTTCCAGTTTCTCCCTCAAACCCACCTTGCTTTGGTGCTCATCTTTGGTTTTCTCTCTCCTGTACCTGGAGATCCCCATCCCCATTTAGGTTTACCCTGCCACGAGCACATCTGCCTCAACAGGACAGGACGTGAGAACGGCGAAGGGTGAACATCCCCGTATTTCCAAGAGAAGCTGCAAGAGTGATCACAAAAACGAGCTGGGCGTGATATGCTGGGAAGCAAAATTGCTATGGAAGGGCAGGAATAGGGTCCAGGGAGATAGCTGGCTTCTTACTTTGGGCCAAGGCTGGAGTCAGAAACCCTTCCCCTGCCTACTTCTAGCTGCTTGGATTGATTTGCAACATTATTGTTTTCTTGTTCTTTAGAATGAAATCATTTACGGTACAAGTCCTTGAGGTATTCAGACTTACTTCTGTGGGTGCCATAATGCTTATCAGAGAGTAAATGTTACTCTTTCTAATATATCAATGCTAAAATCCTTTTTTTCTTCCCCAGCTGGATGAATGATTATTACATTCTTCAAATCAATTCTCATTTTTCTTTAATTGCTTCTGATGCTCTTGGCACTCCTGAATGACGGGGTTTGCACTCCGGCCTAGGAGGCTACTGGGGTAACTCAGCAAGCTCTTCGTCTGCATGAGAGGAGAATATTGATCCGAAAAGGCTGGTGGTTTTATCTGGGGCAGAGAGGATGAGGAAAGCATCTGTCAGAAGAATTTGCCAGGCAGAGACTCATGCTACTACCCGTGTTAACCCTACGAAGAATGTAAGAGCTATCTCATATGCAGCATATCCATATGTTTGTATTGAATTGCCGTTAGGAG
Organism: Butorides virescens; assembly: GCA_017310255.1. Taxonomy (NCBI): domain Eukaryota; kingdom Metazoa; phylum Chordata; class Aves; order Pelecaniformes; family Ardeidae; genus Butorides; species Butorides virescens. Next base: position 15,963 of record JADKXX010011152.1, on the reverse strand, counting down.
ATGCCAGTTCTAGAGTGCAACTCATCACTCCCTCGAATCTTGCATCAAATATGCTGTACTGTAAAAGGATGAGATGAAGCCAAAAGAGAAGGATCGTGTGTTACTTCAGCTCTGTGCTTGTGTCAGGGAAATGGAGGACTTCCACTACTGCGATACAACTGCGAAAACCCAGGAGCTCCTCTCCCTCTGTACAGAATAATGAATTTCATCGCCATCCTTCATCCTTCAGCAGAGAACGTAGCCTCTGCGATGTCCAGAACAGTCCAGGCAACAGCTCATTTCCTTTTTTGAACCGAAATCTTAACCCGGTTCATAACCGTAGCCCTGAAGTTAAACTGGTGATCGCTCCTTGCTCAACAACACAGCAGGGGTTCTCCGTAACCAACGGGAGCCTCCATCTCCCCATGTGTCTTGTAGGTTAGCAGGCTTTACAGACTTGGCGATAACAGAGATTTTTACCTTTCTGTTCCCAAATCCTAACCCTAACTTCAAGCAACCCCCACCGAAGCTGTACAGTCTCACTTGCACCAGGAGCTCCCTGAACTCCCTGGGCCTTTCAGACTCAATAATAAAACTTATTCTTCAACCCTTTGATTTCAGTAATCCTGGCATCATAACTCCAACTGAGACTGGAATTTCCCACCCTCCAAGAGAGAAATTCTCCTTCGCTCTGCCCCCCAAACCCCCCTGAGGGTGTTAAGCCTGTTCATAGAGAGGGTCTACAGCAGTGCAACCCATCCCTGTCGCATCAGGGCGCATTGCAGAGGGGTCATGCCAAGCACCCACCTTCAAACAGAGCCAGGGCCAAATCCAGCACGTGCCTCAAGGGGAAGACTGTGTCCTCGAGGGACTCGGGTCGATGCTAAATCTCGGCCACAGCTCTGGGCGCCGCTGGACAACTCTAACCAAACACCACGCCAGGGGCTCGTTGCGAAAAAGAAAGATCTTCAATAGCCTCCAGATAGCCAACGACAGCACACTGCAGCATTACCCCATGGGAGATGAAGGAGGGATAAATTTCTTAAAAATAATCCTCCTGGTGTTAAATAACGTGATTAAGCAGGCTGCCTAATTCTCCTCCTTGGTATTAAACCGTCCCGTTTACCACGGCTTTCGGCTCTGCCCCCCTCTCTGCCCTGTCCCGTGCACCCTCCTCCGCTGCAGCACGGGGCCGATGTGACATACCAGCGCTTTGGCAGCTGCCTGCCGTAAAAATGTGCCCTTATCTCTCAGTCTGCAGTTTATGCTCAGTCTCTTTATTTTCCTTCACGGAATCATCAGACATTGCTGCGTTTCGTCGTGATAAATACCAGACTGTTGAATCTCTGGGGCTGCCAAGAAATGCATCTCGGCATAGCACAAATAGAGCGGCTGCGGGTTTTCTTTTTTTTTTTTATTCCTTCCTTTAGTTTAACATTTACTCCTGCTATTGTTGTCCTTAGAAGGATAAATAGGGCTGCATCTTGCTAGCAAGTTGCTCCAAATACATTAGATGAAAGAATAAATAGCATGATGTACCGAAGGCTACGAAGACTAAATATATTATATTGAGAGAGTCAAGCAAAGGCTGTGATAACGCGCTATTCATTATACAGCTGCACCCGTGCTCACTACAGGACAAAATTAGATTGACTCGTCTGTAGGTCGTGTACCTTATACTGGCTCAGAACTGGCAGAGGTTTCCTGCTCTCTGTACTGGTAGGGCATGGAAACAGGAGCACGTCGGTCACAGCCCTGCGCTCCAAATAAAGGGTTCCATGATCACACCGTGTCGCGCAGCGTAAGGCACGAGGGATCCTGGTCATCACGGCTTCGAAGACATCCTTTCCATTTCCACTTTTCAAATGCCGTAGGTTTCTCTTTCCCCTCCTCTCAAAGAAGAAGATAGATGATGTGCAACGTGCAAGAAGATAAGAAACACGCGGTGCCTGACAGACAGGTTGGTGTGGCCAGCGTCGCCCAGGTTATTTGCTCTGGACCATCGTCGGAAGGTGCGGTCAGTGATGCTGAGCGACCCTCTGAAGTGGCGATGCTTCGATAGGCAAAAACCAGTGGTGCCCAATGCCAGGACAAGAGGCAATGGGCACAAACTGAAGCAGAAGAGGTTCCAGTTGAACATGAGGAAGAACTTCTTGACTTTGAGGGTGCCCGAGCCCTGGCCCAGGCTGCCCAGGGGGCTGTGGAGTCTCCTTCTCTGGAGATATTCAAAGCCCACCTGGATGATGTCCTGTATAACATGCTCTAGGAGAACCTGCTTTAGCAGGGGGGTTGGACTGGGTGATCTCCTGAGGTCCCTTCCAACCCTTGCCATTCTGTGAACCAACTCGCACAAGCAATCGCAGTGCGCTGCTGCCGTAACCGGTGCTGCGTTTCAGACAGCGGGACAGACCGAGCGCTCAGTGGGGCTCTGCGTTCCCTATTTCCCTTGACACCTGCATCCCCACTTCACCAGCGTACAGCCACCGTCCTTGAGACGCTTCTGCCGCCCGACCTAGCTATAAAATGTCTTGCGCTCCAGAGAACACGTCCCTTAAGTACTTGTCTCTTTGCAAGTGGATTTGCTGTCTGAAGCTGCCTTTGTAGCCACCCACCCCTATTGTTATTTCCATTACAAGGCTGGAAGCCTAATCTTGCGTAATCACGCAGTCTAGAAGATCTCTAAATGAATTCTGGTGGTAGAGGAAAAAAAAAAAAAGGTGCAGGCACAGACAAGAAGAGGTAGAGGCGTCTCTTATGCTTCACGAGGGAAACAAAGAGATGCAAGATGCAAAATTCCATGGAAAATCACGTCTGTGTGTTTAAGTCCTTCTGTCCCCCGAAGACAGCGATCAATAAGAGCCTGCAATGTTATTTTGGCTGCCTGGGTGATCTCCCTGGGCAGCTCATTCAAGGGGGTACCCTCGGATGGGTACCAGCTGCTGGCTGGTTTCTCTCCAATTGCTTCCCCTTCTGCGTTTTAAGACGGCTCAATAGATAAACTTCCAAAGAAAAAATCTGGTCAGGGCTTGCAATGCCTTGTGGTATGACACAAAAAGACAAGAAGACTTCAGGTTTAGCACTGTTCAGCTTTTAGCAGCCCAAGGGCAGACCCAAGACTGCCGCTTGCTGACTCAGACTTTGCTTTTCCAAGGAGGCCGGCAGCACCAATGAGAGCGGGGAGGGCAGCACGCAGGCTTTTCCTCGGAACCGGGCTCGCCATGGGGCAGGAAGCACAACCACGAAGGGAAAAGCACTGAGGAAGAGCTGGATTTAAGCTTTCCTTGCAAAGAAGCGGGATTTCCCTCAAGAATACCGTCACAGCCTAGAGGAGCAGAAGCTTCCCCTTTCCCACCAGTATTTATGAGATTAGTTCTCACCCAGTGCCTGATCTCCCATTCCTGAGCCATTTCCAAGCGTCACGGTCAGCCGCTGCGCTGAACGTTGCTGCAGCTAATTATGGGCACTGCAGCTAATTACAGGCTGACCGTGAAGCCCTGCCATCCCATCCCAGCAGGACCAGTTGGCCCAGAGCACGCCACGATCATTTCTGAGGCAGCACGCAAGGCCGTGGCAGGCTGTGCTCTGCATCTCGGGTACCTTCGCACAGCCAGAGCCATCTTCTCCTCTGTCCATAAGCAGCAGCTATGGGTAACATACATCTTCTTTGCTTGTTTGTTGACTCCTGCCAGCAAAAAGACATCGCTGTTGCCATATGAGGAGTCCATATGGCACAAAACCCCCCTCCATGTCCTTAAACACAGAGGTGGATGTGGAGCAGATTAGAGAGGCTTAGGAGAGCAATGTTACAGCATCACCAGTGCCGGTCCTCTCACCCAGTGGGATGCCTCTAGAGTAGGAGTGAAATGAGACAGAGTAGAAAGGACATTTTAAGGGATGCTGCAGAACAAACAGCATTTGCATGGCTGGGATTCATCACTTCCAGCAGCCAGGAGCCCAGCTAGAAGATGCAAGAGGAGGCTGGAAGTGCACGGGGACTGGGCAAGGGGGTGAGCCAAGATGGGAGCCAGCACGGGGAGGCGTGGGGAGCCCCGGGGTGCATGGATGGTGGGCAGGGATGGATGGGACCAACGTCCCGGTCCTCCCACAGCTGGGAGCGGCGCTGTGAAACACAAGAAATCACCAATACTGACAAGAAGGGCAAGTGGAAAAGGCGAGCTCGTATGGCAAGGAGCGAGGCAAAGGTGGGAAGTGATGAAAACCTTGAGGTAGTGATAGAGATGAAGATCAAAAGGGAGGAGGGCAAATGGTTGGCTGAAGGCAATTTCCAAATTTGGGGGTCAATCAGCAGAGGGATCGCTTTTTTAGACACGGAAAAGGGCCAGTGTCGCGCCATGAAGGATCTGGGCTCTTTGCCCTCTCCAAGATTGTCCTCTCCCCAGCACAGTAAGGCCACCGATGCCAGCCCAGAGCGCGTAGCCGTTGTTCGCACCAGCACCTTCCCACGCTCAGCAAAGTAAAGAGAGAAGCAGCGCAGCCACTTAATAACCACTGTAGCTATACCATGCTTAATACAAACCTGCCGTGGTCTCATGCCCCGCGTTGGGCACCAGAAAGGACTGTGGTGGGTTGACCCTGGCTGGACCCCAGGTGCCCACCAAGCCACTCTATCACTCCCCTCCTCAACAGGATGGGGAGGGGTGGGAAGAAAATAAGATGGAAAAAGACTTGTGGGTCAAGATGAAGGCAGCTTGATAAAGCACAAGGAAAGGCCGCATGTGGAAGCAAAGGAAAATGAAAGATTTATCCTCTACTTCCCATCAACAGGCAATGTCCAGCCGCTTCCCGGGATGTAGGGCTTCAGTAAACACAGTGGTTGCTCCAGAAGACAAATGTCAAAATAACAAATCCCCCCCTCTTCCTTCTCCTTTCTCTTAGCTTTTATTGCGGAGAAGATGTCATACAGTATGGAATATCCCTTCGGTCAGTTTGGGTCAGCTGTCCTGGCTGTGTCCCCTCCCAAGATCCAAAACACCGGTGACTTATCAGCACCTTTCCAGCTACCAACACGCAGCAGGGCGCTAGGAGGGCTGCCATGGGGAAAATGACCTCCATCCCAGCCCCATACATGTACGTTGTTCCTTTTCTCTTGGAAGAAATCAGAAAGATGCTTTGCAGAGACACAAGTCCAGGCAGAAGGAGGGGAGTGCTTGAGAAATAAGTTTTTAGGTGGTAAGAAAACGGTGGGAATTGGGGGTGGGAATTCAATGAAGTGGGAAAAAAAATGGAAATTTTGCATCTTTTAAGGTAATGAAACCAGAAAAGGGGGGCAAGAATCTGACCATCCCAGTTACTTCTTTATACCCAGGACCCAACACCATATGGACACAACAAGCCTTACTGTTTTGGGAGACATCGTGAGGGATGCCACCGAAGACCTTTCTTCCATTGCGCGGATTTAGGCTCGTTCCTTTTTCTTAATTTCCTCCAACCCTTCTGCATCTCAGCTCCTTCTCTCCCATTCACATGTGTTTATCTCTTCCAAACACTTGTAGACAGCTACCACGTCTTTCCTTGCATGGCTGACGATGTAACTTTAACGAGGGACAGTAAAATGACAAAAAAACCTGAGCAAACAAAAAAGGCGAAGAAACGACAGGGGTGTTTTGCTGCCTGCCGCAGTAAAGCGCCGCGACACCCGTACTTCCGAGCTGTATTGCTATTGTGTATTTAAATCATACATGCCTTCCAAGCATGCAATAAAATCATAGAATATTTTGGGTTGGAAGGGACCTCAGCCCAACCCCCCTGCAGGAGCAGGGACACCTTGAACCACATCAGGTTGCTCACAGCCCCGTCCAACCTGGCCTGGGATGTTCCCAGGGATGGGGCCTCCACCCCCTCTCTGGGCAACCTGTTCCAGTGTTTCACCACCCTCAGTGTAAAGAACTTCTTCCTTAGATCCAGTCTAAACCTACCCTGGTTTAGTTTAAAGCCATCCCCCCTTGTCCTGTCCCAGCTGGCCCTACTAAAAAGCTTGTCCCCCCCTTTCCTCTGGGCCCCCTTGAAGCCCTGAGCGGCCGCACTCAGCTCTGCCCGCAGCCTCCTCTTCTCCAGGCTGAACACCCCCAACTCTCCCAGCCTGGCTTCAGAGCAGAGGGGCTCCAGCCCTCGGAGCACTTCCCTCTTTATTCTAAAATAAACATCCTAACAAATAATTCAGGTAGGGTTGCAAACCCATCTGTCTTCCAAGCGCGCGTTAGCTTGGTGAGCATTTGTAAGGCACCGACTGTGTAGGAAATGCAGGGGCAAATGTCAGGGTGGGCACCATCCACCTTCAGTCTTCCTTCCGTCCCAGTGCTGGGATGGAGAAAGCTCTCCAGTGGCAGTGAATGCTCCTTGAGAAACAGAAAACCAGTCGCTTGTTTGCATTAAACTTGCTGAAGCTCGGTATCTTTGGAATCTTTTTTTTTTTCCTTCCCAATTAGATTAAATTTATCACAAAGTTCAAAAGTTATGGAAATGGCCCAAAAGACGGGCCATTGCAGAAGCTCACTTTCCGTCAGAAATCAGCTTAAAACCCCTAACGACTGGCGAAACGGCCTCACAGCCCATTATTTGGTGGCCATTTACATTTCAAGGTTCCCATCTCCAACGAGGGAGAGAGGATGTCTGAATCTTTCCTTTCTCATAATTAAAGCTTACGAGCTAGAGGCTCGTTTTTTAAGGTGCCCCTTCCTATTGATCTTTAATGCCACTTTAGAGGTTATAACGAATAATATTAGATTTTAATCAACTCAGATTTGGTCGCAGATGCTACTTTCAGCTAGAGGAATCGAGTTAACTGCCTCTTGCCTTTTTCCTACTCATATTTTAACCGCGTTGCGCGAGAATAACGTAGTGTCTCCGTTCAGACAGAATTAGTCATTTACTTTATGTAGAAATCTTCAGCACGTAGTAATCTCACCCATATTCAGCCAAGCAGGTAAGCACATACTGAAGTCTACAATTAAAATCCTTAATTAAATCCTTAAATTAAGCACATACTTAAATGCTTTGCTAAAGAGGGATATAATCTCCAACATGCTTAAGATAAAGTGTGTGTTTAAGTGCTTTATTGAACCAGTGCTTTCACTGCAACACAAAGTATATTTGCGAAGCAGAAGCTATAGGTGTAATCCCACAAAAAACCCCGGCAATTTGACGGGGGAAGCCTGCGTGCGTTTATCAACGTAAACCACACGTCGCCCGTTCTGACAGTTCCTACCTGGAATTTTTTGACGTGTAAAAAGCCATTTGGATGTGGTGTTGCCAGGCCAGTGGAAGGCGATCAGCTGTGCCGGGACCACAGCAGCGCAAGCAGCGGCGTTCACAGCTTGGCTGCGGCTTGGAGAAAGGACAATCCCAGCTTGGGGTGCCGGGCTGGGTTTTGCATGGCTTGCCAGGCCGGGGAGGTGGTACTTCCATCCGAGATTTGGGGCAGGTTTGGTCTCTGTCTTGACTTCGGGGGGAGCATGAGAGAGGGAGGCAGAAGGAAGATCTCCTCTACTCCACCGAGCACTGGAGCCAGGACGCTGCAGTGGAAAGGCGTATTTGTGGGGCAGGAGAAGAGACAGGCTTTGGGTCCTGGGTCTGAGAGGGAAGGCTTGGGCTTTGGAGGCAGCTTCAGGTCTAAGGCTGGGTCCTGGGTCTGAGAAGGAAGGCTTGGGCTTTGGATGCAGCTTTGGGTCTAAGGCTGGGTCCTGGGTCTGAGAAGGAAGGCTTGGGCTTTCTACCAGGGTTTCTGAATGGGATGAGCTGAAGAGTTTAACTGCTTTATCTGCAAAGGCTCACTGGGTGAAGGTGATGGTTGATTTTGGTATGAAATGGCTCTTGTTTTGGGGCAGGGGTCTGCCAGCTGGCTGCTATTAAAGCTAAGTTAGGTTGGGTTTAAAGCTGACCTTTAGTAATCTCAGGTTTGAGTATCCTTGGTTGGTAACTGGGGCCAGGGTGAGACCTAATGTCCTGAGCGCAGCTGCACCGCCTCCTCCCCACCAGAAAAATCTGCCAACAACCCCGGTGCCAGTAGCTTGGATCTGCTCCAAGACAAGCCCAAGGAGATCGGCCATTTGGCCAGGGGGGACGTTCAGAGCTACAGCAGGACATTAGCCGGGGACGTTAGTCTGGCTCATCGCCTAGCACCGCAGTGGTTGGACAGCAGCTGAAAGCGGAAAGGGAAAGCAAAAAGAGGAAAAGCAATTTTGTTTTTTGGCAAATAAGGAAAAAGGGGCTGGCTCCCCCAAATCTCCTCACCCTGACAGCCTTCAGCCCACAGGCGCGTTGGGCACTTGCCCAGCTTCAGGCTGGCAGCATCCAGTCAGACAGGAGCAGCCCGGGCAAGCTCAGTCCTGGGCCAAAAAGGAGACAGACACATCCTCAGGCCACAGTCAAGTCCTTTCCTCGCAGACTGGGCTTTGCTAGACCTGGCCTGCAGTCAAACACGCCAGCAAGACTCTGCGAATATCCCCTCGCTCCTGCCAGAGACGGTATTAAAAGAATATCATGAGTTGCAATTACCGTGGCATGCGCTATTCCCGCTTCAGATCCCAGCGTCACTTAGCGCCCGGAATGGCCGCTGCCCAGCTGATGAGCTGCTATTTTGGTATTTTGGTTTAACCTCATGGCCGCTGGGCGACTCCCAGCTTTATTTACGGCCCGTTCTCCAAACCCAGCTCCAAAGATGAGGGTATTCGTTTCCACACATACTTTCCTACGGGAGTTCATCGCTCCAGCGCGCAGGAGCTGCACGCGTATTAATGAACTTAGCGTTGTGGAAGGGTGGGGGAAGGATTATTTCCGTGTTTCAAATTCGGAGCTTAACTGTCCTCATTTGAAAAAACCTCTCGTTTTGGATCCACGATTTGCAACAGCCAAGACTTTGGGTTTATTTCATTTACAGCAAACATGCAATACTGTAGAACAGTTGAATCAGGGAACAGAATCATGGGATGCTTTGGGTTGGAAGGGACCTTTAGAGGTCACCTAGCCCAGCTTCCCTGCAGTGAGCAGGGAAAAAACCATCATGAAATCAGAAAAACCCAACTCCATAGCATATGGGTGTTAGCACCCCAAATCCTTAGGAGGAACGATCGCTCCAGTGGGCAGAACTCAGACACATAACGCATTTAACACAGAATAAATCTGTAAAGTTTTGTTTAATCCAAACCCCAATTCCTGCTTTGGGTGGTGCAAAGCCCGCAGACACTCTTCCAGCACCACAACAGGCATCCTAACCCATCATTCCTGGAAACACTGTCATTGCTAAGTTCAAAACATATTTATGAGAAGCACTTACGGATACCCAATGCAAAACAATTCCCAGGTTTTTTTCTATTGACTTTTTTTTTGCATGAAGAGAGAAAAACACATCCACAATTTCAGCTCATTTACCTGACACCCTCTAGAGGCCTTCAACCTGCAACCACTTCAGCACCAGCTCATTTTATGAGGCTGTTCCCACCTTGTGCTAACGCGTTCCAGCTGATGAACTCAGGAGGGCCAGCAGCAACCTGGGGCTGGTGGCCAGGCTGGGCCAGGGCTGGCAGCGCAGCAGGGAAGGTTTCGTTAGCAAGACAGACACCAGCCCAGAGGCATAGGTTTGGGGGAAAAAAAAAAGGTTTCAACTCCTCTAGATCATAGAATCATAGAATCGTCTAGGTTGGAAAAGCCCTTTAAGATCATCAAGTCCAACTGCTAACCTAACCCTGCCATCCCACCATCCCTAAACATAAAGTGAGCCCTTGGGATGCAGCCCTGGGCCTGGCTGGCTGGCACTTCTGACCCTTTTTGAGTGTTTTTTCTAAGCTCGCTGGGCAGTTAAACCAAGTTTCGGTGCTTTTGGATTGTTTTTCCCATCATGGCTTCTCTCACACTCCAGCTTCGTAGGTTTTAGCATATTGCAAATCTTCCCCTGGCGTGCTCTGCAGCAAAGGATGGATTAGATTAAAGCAAAAACCAAGCAGGAAAATGTAGAGTGAAAGCTCAGCTTCCACATGTAATTCAACCCATGCCGTCCCCCAGCGCGTGGAAATCCACGTGCAACCACCTGGTGTGGTGCCTGTAAGCGCCGCTTCACAGCACGGGGCCGAAGCGGTCGGAGCTTCCCAATTTCTCATTGCTCTTCATGAGAGATGGCGCAAATGGCATCGACGGGCTTCAACGCAGCTCGCACGCGCACAGGGAGAGAATCCAGTAGCTCAGTTACCGGTCAGGGACCCGGGAGATGGAGGAGCAAATCTTCCTTCCATCAACCGCTTATCATCCAGTTCAAGGTAAGTTAAAGATGTCCTGAGTCATAGAATCGTCTAGGTTGGAAAAGACCTTTAAGATCATCACGTCCAACCATTCTCCTAACCCTGCCGTCCCACCACTAAACCCTGTCCCTAAGCACCTCATCTGTCCTTCTTTTAAATCCCTCCAGGGATGGGGACTCGACCACCTCCCTGGGCAGCCCATTCCAGAGCCTGACAATCCTTTCTGTGAAGAAATTTTTCCTAATGAAGTGTCCAAAGGTTTTGGCAGGGTCACCTGCCTCCATCCCACTGTGTCACCATCAGAAAGTTCACACCTAATCCTGTCAGCACCGTATTTCTAGACATGCCGGAGGCGTTTTGGTGCCAAGAGGTTCAGCAGTGTCTCGGATCTCATTTTCGCTGGGGTTCCCAGGTTGGCCATTTCCCAAATGAACCCCTCTGAGGGCTCAGCCCGTACCGAACTGCAGCATCAGGGTCCACCCCGAGCCCGGGAACAACCGATGCATCCCTGCTGGTGGCATCCCCCCCTTTCTGCATGGCCACCTGGGAACAGGAGACCCGAAGGAGCCCCTCGTAGGCAGGAGAGCTCGTACATCCTTAGCCATGGCAGGAACTCCAGCAGCTGGAAAACAGCACAGCTGGCGTTCCCAAAACACATGCGGCCACATTTAATGCACCCCTCTAGTCCCAAACCCACCCAAATGGCACCCAAAGAATCTCTGACCCCTCGCAGCAGATCCCCTGGGTAATATTCCATTAAACCATGCTGACCCTACCCTTCAAAGTAAAAGAGCTTCTAAGCTTTGGCAATACGACAAGAAAAAAAAACCTCGCCGCGTTCATCGGACAACTGATCAACTTCTCCGTTTTCCGTGCCCCGATCCAGTAAAGACCACCGCAGTCCAGCCTGGTTGAATTAAAACTGGACGACTGCTTGTGAGCACCGGCTTAGCACCGAGGGAGCCACACCGCAGGAGCCTGCCCGGGTGCTGCTCTGCAAAACTCGCGCCCAAGCCCGTGGGGTTTCCCTGAAGGCGGTGAGAAAGACAGACAGCAATCCATCGATGCAGCTCGATGCCCTTGTTCAAACCGCTCCGGAAATCTGGGATGCCTTGTGCGAATTCCTGCCTGGATTTGGATGAGTTTCGTGAGCGTACCCTGCTTAAACGCGCGGGTTTGCTGGGACCGGAGGGGGACCTGGGCAGGCCTGTGCCCCACCGGCGTCTCCGCTCCACTCCCTTCCCTGCCCAACAGCAGCCGAGCGCCGCGGGAGAGGCAGAGAAAGCAAGGAAAAGCGCCTTACGGCATCCCATTTCCCAAGAGTTTAAATAACAGAATTCCCTGTGGAAAGCCGGGGTGGAGGGGCAGGGTATTAGGGTGGCTTTGAGTCAAGGTCCAGCAGAGTAGCCTTTAAGCAGAGGGAAGCTCATCATGGAAAATGCTGTAGGAAATAGATTCTAAATTTAATTCTTCCCAGGGTACGTGCGGGAGGGCTGCTTGGTGGCGCGGCGTCGTTTGCCTCCTGACCTCCTCGCCGCTGCTCCTTCCGTTAACCGGGCGAAGCCGTTAAATAGGTTGAAAAACCTCTGTGCAAAAATCCTCCTCGGTGCAGATGAAGGCAAAATCCTCCCGGGCGCAGGTGAAGGTGTCCTAAGCTGTCCGAGGGAATCGGTCGCAAAAATCACGTTGCTGCTTCAGGGCTCGGTGGAGGTGGTCAAAGCAAACCAAGACACGCCGAGGGAAGGCTGGTGCTGCCCGGGCCAGGGTTGTCCCCCCCCCTGTCTGCGCCAGCCGGGGCCGGCAGCTCCCGCTGGGAAGATGGAGAAGCCGGCGATGTGACATTACACCCTAATTAAAACCTGACTCCACTTTCATTCACAAGGAAAAGTCACCAGGCCCTACACTTAGGTGGATGATGGGTCAGCCAGAAGTTACGAGTGGTTTAATTATATGTGCATATAATATAAATGTGTTAGATAAACACAAGCCCGCTTTAACAAGGCCCTTCCTGCAGCATTGCTCAGGTATACGAAGGCTCAGCGGCTCAATTAAATCTGTTTTATTTGGGTAAAAGATGGAGACGTCCTACAGTTAACAGGTGCCTTGTTTTATAGGGTAGTTTTCACCGTATTTTACCTTTTTTAAATGTGGGAATTTATCCCTTGAAAGGAGCACTGCTGCGATGAAGCCTCTGCCTTTAAAACGCTACAAAGATAAGCCGGTGCAATGCAAGCGGAGGGTAATTTTAACCCTAATTTACCCTTCCCAGCTGGACCGTCTGTCTTTTTAGTACTTTGCTTTGCCAAGGCGACGACGTTTCGGTTGTGCTCCCCAGCTTTGTTCCCACCTGAACGCTGTAGCAGGGGCTGCTCCATTTATCCTGCTCAAACTTCAGAGGCATCTGCACATCACAAATCGCTCCCCCGGGATTTGAGAAGCAAATCATTAAAACGTCCGTATTGATGGGCTTGCCCACAAAAGTGCAGCTGGAACCGAAATGACTCGAGTCCCTCTTCTCAACATCTTCCCCGGAGCCGCAGTTTTCACACAAACGATGTCGGGAGATTTATTGGAAATTAGGAGGATTCATGCAATGCTGTCCTGCGGAATGGCAGCGCGCGTGCTCCACGAGCCGGGGCTCCTCTGGAAAACCAAGGCAAAGAATTTTCCCACCGGGTGCCGAGCGGAGCCTCTCGGCAGCTCACCTGATGGATGGATGTACCTGGACATTCAGGACTTCACCCCACTCTGCAATAAACCACCGACCTGGGAAGTCCCCGGATGCGAGCAGCTCCCAGAGCATCCCTGCGGCGCTCCCTTCCATCAAAGCCATGCCCGGGATCGCCAGCTCTCATTGCCAAGGTGAAGCAGGCAAACGGCCAAACTACAGGCACGGGGGTCGCTGGAACGGCAGCGTTCCCCTGCGCACGCTGGTTTGGGCTTTGCCAAGGGGAAATGCGCCGGGTGGCTCCAGAATTACTTCTGGAGCTCAGCAGTTGAGCATTGATTTCTCTTGCACTGGTTTGGATGCTGGGCAGCGTGATCTGCCGTGGCTCAGCACGAGCGTCGAGCGCCCATCGGTACCAGGCTGAATTTTCAATCTGTCTGTGGCAGGAGGCTCCTAAAGTTTTTGGGATCGCTTAGTTTGAATAGCTCGGGCGATCTGGTGCAAGCCTTCTTCAGTGACCTGCTTTTAAGTTTATCAAATCAGTGGGCTTGTAAATACACTCAGCCTTTGGTTTATACCAGATATTTATCCACCGAGGTCAGCAGAGTCGAGGCTTTGGAGGCAGGGTAGCTGGGAACAAGCTGCAAAAACCCGTTTTCTGTAATGCAGCTGGATGTGAAACCAGTCGCTAACGCACGTTCCTTGTCACTCCTCTGCTCCTGGGCCGGTCCCTGAGCATCCCTCTCCCAGCCCTATCACTGCTCCTTACGTACCTTCACCCCCCAGCCCGATGCCCACGCTAAACCTCTGGCTGGTCCCAGTGCCGGGGCAGCTCCGCTCACACAGCCACCAAATGCTTGGTTGCAGTTAAAAATTGGGAATGTGAACTGGCTGCTCCATCCCATTCCTAGCAACTTCTGCATCCATAGGGAAGTTCGGAGGGTGGGATGTCTGCAAGCAAAAAAAAAAAACCTCTCTACGGAAGCAGGCACCATCCCTGACAGCAGCAGAGGAGCCCCCGAGGTTGCTCTGGTGAGACCTCCCCTGGAGCCCTGCATCCAGCTCTGGAGCCCTCAGCACCAGGAGGACATGGACCTGTTGGAGCGGGGCCAGAGGAGGGCTACTAAAATGATCCGAGGGCTGGAGCCCCTCTGCTATGGGGCCAGGCTGGGAGAGTTGGGGGTGTTCAGCCTGGAGAAGAGGAGGCTGCGGAGAGACCTGATTATGGCTTTTCAGTACCTAAAGGGGGCCCATAGGAAAGATGGGGACAAGCTTTTTAGTAGGGCCAGTTGTGACAGGACAAGGGGTGATGGTTTGAAACAAAAACAGGGTAGGTTTAGGCTAGATCTAAGGAAGAAATTCTTTACAATGAGGGTGGTGAAACCCTGGTTGCCCAGAGAGGGGGTGGAGACCCCATCCCTGGGAACATTCCAGGCCAGGTTGGACGGGGCTGTGAGCAACCTGATGTGGTTCAAGGTGTCCCTGCTCCCTGCAGGGGGGTTGGGCTGGGTGACCTCTAGGGGTCCCTTCCAACCCAAAACATTCTGTGATTCTATGTGGTAAAGTCCCTTCGAGGAACAGCCGAGGTTTTGTCCACCACAGCGTTAACCATCCATGGCTGAGGGAGAGCACAGGCGCTGCCAGCACCAGGCAGGAGCGATTGCAGCCGGGGAGGCCTAGGGGCTTTGGCACTGAGCTCTGTTTCCGAGAAGGAAGGGTGCTGGTGGCCATGCCAGCTCGTAGCCTGCCAGCCAGCAGTGAAGGAGCCCCAGAAATGGGGCATCTCCCAAGAAACGCCCATCTCTTTGGGACCCAGGGGGTCAGAAACTGAAAGAGCCACTTTTGCCCTCCAGTGATGGGCGTCCATCCCAAGTGGGGGAAGAGACACACCAAGCACATCCCCCCAACTTCAGGTACCACTTAAGCCAAACAGATACCTGCCAGCATCGCAGCCGCACAGGCCGCATGTCCCTGCAGAAAGCACAAGATTGCAACAGGGGCTCAAAAGCACCTTTCTTGGCAACATAACCCCCATTTTGGAGACAAACTGCAATAACAGCTCAGAGGAACATCAGCCTTCCCGCCCGCCCCAGCACCACCCGCTGGCACCTTCCCTGCGTGCGCGGGGCCGGGGACGCGTGGGGAAAGCGTTCGTCTGGTCTCGCAACGTCACCGCGTGCGCACCGGTTTCGTAGAACCATAGAATGGTTCGGGTTGGAAGGGACCTTTAAAGGCCACCTAGTCCAGCCCCCCTGCAACGAGCAGGGACACCTTCACCTGGAGCAGGTTGCTCCGAGCCCAGTCCAGCCTGACCTTGAATGTTTCCAGGGATGGGGCATCCACCACCTCTCCGGGCAACCTGTGCCAGTGTTTCACCACTTTCGTTGTGAAGTTTCTTCCTTAGATCTAGCCTGAATCGACCCTCTTTTCATTTCAAACCATCACCCCTTGTCCCATCACCCTGCTAAAAATTAGTCCCCAAGACTTGTGCTAAGGAGCTTAGAAGTTCTTCCAGCCTGTGGGTCGTGGATCCCACGTAGGAGGGCAGACTGGATGGTTCTGGTGGCCGTGGGCTTGGCCCAGCCCCTCCACACGTTTCACTCACCAGGGAGCAGACCCTTCCAGCGCCAGATCAGGTTTGGTCCTTCTCGAAGCCGAGCTGCCGCCAGCCTTCCCTGGCCGGTGGCCCCGCTCCAGCGCTCGCCCCGCTGGCTGCTCCGGGCTCCCGGCATTGGGATCCACACGACCGGTGGGAAGCACCAAAATCCTGCACCCTGGCACAATTCTGGGGAGGCGGCACTCGTCTGAAACCCCGCCGTGACGTTAGGCAGCCAGTAGAGGTACCAGGTCGCTTTTGGGGGGGTCGTTTCCCACCCCCTTGCCAAGGGATTTGGTTGCTGAACACGGTGCCTGTGTCCCGCGTTCTGCTGGCAGGGCTCGGAAAGGCTGCGGGCTGAATTCTCTGAGCAGCCTGATCTAGTTAGCAGTGTCCCTGCTGACTGCAGGGGGGTTGGACTCGATGACCTCTAGTGGTCCCTTCCAACCCAAAACATTCTATGATTCTAT
>JADKXX010011151.1:0-32134 GCA_017310255.1 Butorides virescens | reverse complement strand
TGTTCCTACCAATGTTAAGTGCTAATGAAAGGAATGGTTAAAAAAAAAAAATAATCTTTTTTTCAGCATTTTCCACAAGAAAATGAAGGGAAAGACAGCCCGGCCCCACCGCCGCGCCCTTGGCCCACGAACCCCCAATGCCTTCCGTGCCGATTCCGTGAAAGTTTCCGTTTCTCCGTTAAAAAAAAAAAGCCACATTCCTCCAGGGCAGAAATGATCCGACCACTTCCCCCCCCCCCCCCCCAACCTTCTTCGCATCCACAGCTGCGCCTCCATCTCTTAACAGGCTTGACGGTAACGAGCATCGGCCCAATTAAGCCGTGGGGCTGGGATGAGGAGCACGTGTGGAGGGGGCAGCCAAGGCTGCTCATCGACAGCAGCGATTTGTTTAAAGAAACGATTCCTAATGTTCAATAAAGGGCAGTTTTAATGTCTTCTCCATATATGATCTTAAAATGAGATTTTGGATTTTTTTTTATTTATTCCATAAACAATATAACAAAACTCAGCAAGTTAACAAGATGACGTTTTCACCATACAGAGTCAGTCACAAATATTTAAAACCTTTGCAACAAGAACAACAAAACCCAAAATATTACAAGAATAATTTACAAGAGGATCTATAAAACAGCAAAGCGCTCACAAATTTTCCAGTTTCCTTTACACAATATCACTACACTCTTTCACAACATTTCTTTTTATTACAAAATTCCCAACAAAAGTTTAATTTTTTTCTTTGTATTTTGGTTTTTAAAACCAGAAACTTTTAAGTATACATCCTTTTATTAACACCCGGAGGTGCAAAAAAAGGGAAACCTCACACATACAAACACTTCACAGCACTTTTCTAAGAAAAATATACACTTACAAAATATTTTACAAATTGGCACACTTAAAAATATACAAGATTTTGTAGGCGTCTTAGAGTGATCCTTAAGAATTATACTTCAATTGACTCTACAGAATATTTATAAAGCTTATTCTAAAAGAAAAAAGGCAAATCATTTCCAAACATGTTAAAATTGCAGTGTAAAATGTGGAACAGAAATGGATATGTTACATTCATAAAAAGGGCCATTTAATAGTTCTTAAACGCTCGAGGGGAGGGGGGGGGGGGATAAAAGTTTTCTTTAGCACCATAAACCAGGAGCAACTTCCTAACGAGGTGCCTCTAGTTCTATGGGAGGGAACTCAAGGAGCAGTACATTCACATCTCTGGAGGCAGCAGTCGGAACGCCCCGGCCGGCGCCGCGGGCAGCGGAACAGAGCAGCTCCTTGGATTTCTACCCTGCTTCCCACTGGGAGTAAAGAGACAAAAGGAGTTTAACTGGTACCTTTCTTTTTTTTTTTTTTTTTTTTTGTGGGGTGGGATGGGGTGGGGGTGAGTTTAGGTTGTGTTTTAAGTCTTCCCTTTGTGCTTTTGAAAATGGACGTTTGTCTGTCTAGCGAAGGGTAGTGGCGAATACCAATTTTATTTCTTGTTTCCTTTTGCACCAAGTGTTCAAAGGCTCAGTAAACGTGTCTGGCAACCCAAGCATCCTGCGAGACGGAGGGGCATCCTCCTGCGTTAGATCCCAATTCCCTTAGATGGCTGTTACTCCACTGTCATTAGTGTCACTTGTTTACCTGAGAAACAGATTTGAAAAGCCTTGCTTCTACCACAGACATTGTACTTCTGGTTATTTTATATTTTTTTTTCCTTTTTTTTTTTCTTTTTTTTCCTTTTTTTTTTTTTTTTTTTTTTTGCATTATTTCACACGCTGAAGAGATAAAAGAGGCACATTCTCAAATAGATGTCAGCGGCTTGAACCATGCAACTTCCACTGGACCCCCTGGGAGCTGCATAGGCAAAGTCCAACACGCTTTGAGAAAGTAAGACCGAGGGCCTGATCCTGCACCAGCTGAAGTCCACGCACCTGATCCTCTTCTCGCTTACACTGACTTCAAGGGAGTTTTTCTGGTGACTCAGCCAGCGACGGCCGGCTGCCATCCAGGAAAGCACTCAGCGAGCAGGAGCCCCGGGGAGCGAGCTCCCCCCTAAGTGCTTTGCTAGATCGGGACCTCAGGGAAAGAATATGGTCCAGCAGGGAAAGGATGAAAAAGCTTAAAACATCTTTGTTTTGGTTCGTGGCTCATTCGAGCCATAATGCCGAAAAAAAAAATAAAAATAATAACAAATAACAGCAATCCTGACTTTAAAGGAGCAAGCGGCGCAGCGATGGTTTCGCTACGGCGGGCACCGCCGGGTGAAGCCCGGCCTCGGCGGGACGGAGCGGTGCCAGCAGGGACAGCCCTGCCTCCTGCTGCTCACCTCCTCCGCCCGAAACGCCGGGCGAACTCTGGTCCACGAGTCATTATTCTCAAGCTGGTTTTTCGAAAAAAAAAACCCCACCCCCTTATGCTTAAAAAAACAAGATGTAAACCTGGTTATTTTTTTTTTTAAAAAACCCTTTTAACTCGAATCCCCATCGCTGATATTTTTCTATTTACAAAACCTCTCTATGCAAGTACCTCCAGCAAAACTGGGGTGGGCTGGCTCCTGCTAGGTCGCTGTAGGGTTTCCTTCTGCGGGGCATCGCTCCGCACGACGCAGTCGGATGCTTTCCCCGTACCGCCGGAGAACCTGTGCTCCGGCAGGAGGGCGGCGAGCGCCGCCTTCCCCTGCTCGCCTCCGGCTGGGAGGTGGAGAGAGAGCCCCGCGGTGGTCTCCTCTCGGATGATTTCATGACCTTCCTTTGCAAGCGGCCGGTTTCTGCTTCCTAATTTTGCTGCCGATTCCAAGTTGCCCAAACCGCAGTGTGCCAGCACAGCGCGGCGTAGGAGAGCAGCAGCACCGGCGCCGGTCCTCTCGTAGGGTGCCCGGTGGGACACCACCAGAGCAGGAGTGAAACGAGACAACGTAGAAAAGACATTTTAAGGGATGCTGCAGAATAAACGGCTTTTGCATGGCTGGGATTTGTTGCTTCCAACAGCCAGGAGCCCAGCTAGAAGATGCAAGAGGAGGCTGGAAGTGCACGGGGACTGGGCAAGGGGGTGAGCTGAGATGGAGCCAACGCGGGGCGGCGTGGGGAGCGCATGGATGGTGGGCAGGGATGGATGGGACCAACGTCCCAGTCCTCCCACAGCTGGGAGCAGCGCCGTGAAACACAAGAAATCACCAATACTGACAAGAAGGGCGAGTGGAAAAGGCGAGCTCGTACGGCAAGGAGCGAGGCAAAGGTGGGAAGCGATGAAAACCTTGAGGTAGTGATCGGCTGGTAGAGATGAATTTTAGGAAAGCAAACTTCCAGCTCTTCAAGGAGTTAAGTCAGGACCCCCTGGGAAACTGCCCTCAAGGGCGAGGGAGCAGAACAGAGCTGGCAGATCTTTAAGGATGCTTTCCATAGAGCGCAAGAGCTCTCGATCCCCAGGTGTAAGAAATCAGGCAAGGAAGGCAAGAGACCGGCACGGCAGAGTCGAGACCCGCTGGTCAGACTAAAGGGCAAGAAGGAATGCAGAGGCAGTGGAAGCAGGGACAGGTATCCTGGGAAAAGCATAAGGATGCTGGCTGGTTGTGTAGGGATGGGGTCAGGAAGGCCAAGGCGCAGATGGAGCTGAACTTGGCAAAGACTAATAAGAAGGGCTTCTACAGGTACATCAGCCAGAAAAGGGAGGTCAAAGAGGGCGTCCCCCCCCCGATGGGCAAGACTGGCAAACTGGGAACAGCAGATGAGAAGGCGGCTGAGGTACTCAACAGCATTTTTGCCTCAGTCTTCACTGGAAGCCTCTCTTCCCCCACCTCTCGAGCGGATGGACCACAAGGCAGGGACTGGGGGAGCAAAGGCCCTCCTGAGGGAAGCTCAGGTTCATGACCACCTGAGGAACCTGAACATAGATAAGTCTATGGGACCTGATGAGATGCATCCCAGAGTCCTGAGGGAATTGGCAGACGTAGCTGCCAAGCCACGCTCCATGATATTTGAAAAGTCATGGCAGTCAGGTGAAGTCCCTCGAGCCTGGAAAAAGGGAAACGTTGCACCCATTTTTATACAGGGTAGAAAGGAGGACGCTGGGATCTACTGACCTGTCAGCCTCACCTCTGTGCCTGGGAAGATCATGGAACAGATCCTCCTAGAAGCTGTGCTAAGGCACATGGAGGACAGGGAGGTGATTTGAGACATCCAGCATGGCTTCACCAAGGGCAAGTCCTGCTTGACAACCCAGTGGCCTTCTCTGATGGAGGGGCTACATCAGTGGAGATGGGAAGAGCTATGGATGTCAGCTATCTTGACTTCTGTAAGGCCTTTGACACGGTTGCCCACAACATCCTTCTTTCTAAATTGGAGAGATTTGATGGGTGGACTGTTCAGTGGATGAGGAATTGGTTGGACTGTTCAGAGGATGAGGCATTGGTTGGATGGTTGCATCCAGAGGGTAGTGGTCAGCGGCTCAATGTCCAAATGGAGATCGGTGACGAGTGGTGTCCCTCAGTACTGTTTAGTATCTTCATCAATGACAGAGACAGTGGGATCGAGTGCATTCTCAACAAGTCTGCAGATGACACCAAGCTGAGTGGTGCGGTTGACACGCCTGAGGGAGGGGACGCCATCCAGAGGGACCTTGGACAAGCTTGAAAAGTGAACCTCATGAGGTTCAACAAGGCCAAGTGCAAGGTCCTGCAACCTGGGTCGGGGCAACCCCCGGTATCAACACAGGCTGGGGGATGAAGGGATGGAGAGCAGCCCTACGGAGAGGGACTTCAGTAAGAAATCTTTTAGAATGAGGGTGGTGAAACACTGGCACAGGTTGCCCAGAGAGGTGGTGGATGCCCCATTCCTGGAAACATTTAAGGTCAGGTTGGATGGGGCTTAGAGCAACCTGATCCGGTTGAAGATGTCCCTGGTCGTTGCAGGGGGGCTGGACTAGATGGCCTTTAAAGGTCCCTTCCAACCCATTCTACGATTCTACGAAGATCAAGAGGGAGGAGGGCAAACGGTATGCTCAAGGCAATTTCCAAGTTTTGGGGTCAGCAGAGAGATCACTTTTTCAGACGCAGAGAAGGGCCAGTGCTGCACCTTGAGGGATGTGGGCTCTTCAACATCTCCCCGGCCAAGAGATTTTTTTGGGGAGGACATGAGATGACAACCGAAGACGGCAGCGAAATTGGAGCAACAGAAGGACTGAAGGAGGGAGCAACAAGGCAGCTGGTATTTGTGATTAACGCTGTCCTGAAACACCTGGGTAGCTGGGTATTCATGGATTTCCAACATTGGGTTGGATATGGTTGGATATGGTTTATGCCGTATATTCACGCCCTATTGCACATTTCTCGAATGCAATAAATATTGCTATTCTGGTTCAGTACAAGGGAATTTATTACGAGTCGCGCATTCATAATGTTAAGCATAACGAGCTCAGTGCAGGCCAGTTGAAATGTGCTTTCAAATGATGGTTCCGGGTCAAAAAGAAGGGTCGTGCCACATCCCAGCCATGGACCTGACCTGTCTCTGTAGGAGCAGCAGCCTGAACATCCGAAAGAAGGGAGCCGGCAGCCCCTCATCCCGCAGGAGGAACGCTGAAAAACCGGGATAGGCCACTGCCACGGCAGCGGCCGGAGCCTGTAGTGTCTGGTGACCCTACGGAAAGCCAACTGCCGGGGAAGCAGGGGAGAAGATGGTGGCTGCAGGTAAGCCAAACAGCCAGGGATGGAGCCCTAGTGCAGCTCTGTCTCCGAAATAAATCCTGAGCATCTTCTGGATCTCCCTTCCTGGTGCCAGAGGTGGGGTGCGATGCTGCACCCCGCTCTCCCCCGCTGCAATCTGCGGGGTACCCAGGGACCGCTCTCCTCCGGAGCAACTCACTCCAGGCAACGCCGGCATTTCATTTTTTCATGGAATAAATGAACTTACAGGATGGTTTTTGGAATTAACTCTTTTTTTTCAGAGTCCCTTTTTTCACCTGTTAAATAAAAAGCAATGCAATTACTGTGCTGTTCTCTGCGGGACGGCAGAGCTGAGCCTAAGCCATACCTAAGCCATACCTAAGCCAGACCTCGAGATCTGCAAACGCTGAAAACATTTTGATGCTAAATCGACACTTTGCAACTCCCGCTTCGATTTTAAGTGTTGGGGGCTGCTTTTTTGCTGAATTAACTTCAAACAATTCCGCTGTTTCGCCTCGCACGTGGGCTGAAAAAAAAAAAAAAAGACCCACCTACTTGTACGGAAACCCGAGTCTAGTCCTGTCCTCTGCGAAACATCACCTCTATGCTCACGACCATGTGGAGAACGTGATCTGTCCGACTGCTATTAAGGCTCCTCCTCTTCCTCAGGGTTTTCTATTGCATAAACGTGTCTGAGCCTCGCGTCCCTCTGCTCCCAACAGCTCCCAGGGAGCTCTTGCATATCAAGGTTTCGTAAGAAGTCAGCAGCAAAACGCACAGGCTCTCAGTTGCACAAGGAAAATCGGAATCTGTTGGGTTTGTTATTCTCTTGGAGGGCGGGGGGGGTGGTGAGTAGGGTTACAAATAAGGCCTTTTGAGAATACATTTAGCGTTCAATACTTAACGCTGTCTTAATAAAGTCCAGTCACGTACGATCCGGCCCTGATCGGTGAGATCACAAATCGCTCCGTTGTTGGGTTGGTTTTTTTTTTTTTCTTTTCTTATCTTAGGAACGGAATGAAAGGAAAGGTTCAGAGTTGTATTTAAAACGGATGACTTTGCTTCTGAAAGCTCAAACTATATTGGCATCGCAAGGTTAGACATTTAGGAAACACCAAAGCTATGATAGGAGAGCGCTTTCGACAGGCTCTGCATCGCAAACGTTGAAGAAACTACTCAAAAGGAAAAGTCAATAGCAATAAATGTACGAAACGGATTAGTTCTGCTTTTATAACTCTTTTAGAATTTATCCCAGGTTCTTATAAAATATATAAAACTGAGATACAAAGAATTCGCAATGGAACTTTGCATTTCAAATGATCTTCAGCTACAGGTTTTGCTTTAAGAAAACAGACACTCGCAAAGCAGCTGTTCCGGAGTCTCTCGATGCAGACACGTGAGTTCCCGGCAAACTTACCGTCAGTGGGTTTCCGAACTCCTCCACCATCTCAACTCTCCCCTATAATGAAACTCAACATTTCACCGTTACGTTTTTCTCTGCTCATGGTTTCAAAGAGAGGACATTACCATTTCCCAGCATCAGTTTCAAAGTTCCTTTTTTCTTTTTTTTTTTTTTTTCCTTTTTTCCCCTTGTTTTTCCCTTTTTTTTTTTCCTTTTTTTTTCAGTTTTTTCTTCTTTTTTTTTTTTTCCCTTTATGAGCTTTAAACCACAGGGTGAATCCATGAAATGAGGTAAGTAAATTTGGCACACGTTTAGTCATGTCCATAAAACTTTTGGTAAGTTGTATAAGTGAAGGATATTGTTTTCATCGTGAGTTACAGGTGCTTTCGGGGGGGGGGGGGGGGGGGGGGGGGGGGGTGGTTAGTACTTAACAACTGGAATGTTTCTAGTAAAACCAAAAGGCATAGCTGCAGAAAACACTCACAACCCAATGTTGATAGAGAAGTAAAAATATATACAATACAGTCACTTGTTCATAGTTTGGCACAATTTTTTTGTTGTTGTGGGTAATAGTGCATAAACTACTGTACAACAGTATGACTTTTAAAACAGTCTTTCACAGAGAATACCAGGTTAGGTTTGCTTTCAAAGAATAAAATTCCCACAATTTCAAACGCTTCATTTCAGCACTTACATTTCAACATACCACAAGGCAGATTTCGAAAAGGAGCCGACGGGGGCGGGGAGGGGGGGGGGCGGAAAAAAAACCCCAACCGGAAAAAAAAAAAAAAAAAGAAAAAAGAAGAAAAAAAGAACCAAACATCAACCGTCTGTCTAGAAAAGGGAGTCTCTTCTTCAAATACAGGAAAACCCAAAACTGTTGTTTCTGCTTTAAGAAGAATGGAGTCTGATTCCCTGCAGGAAAAAATCAAACATTTGATGCCATCTTAGTTAGCTCGTCTGGAGCCACCACGACGGAGCGTACGCGCTAAAGGCGGGCGGGTGCAGAAGATGCAGCTTTAGATGATGCAGGTTAGGAGATAAACAGCAGAGGGGGCCAGAAAGCACTCAAATTGCCACGTGAAGCTCAATTAGGAACGAGTTCTCGTTTGCAAAGTAAAGAGAGCCTTTAAGTTTCGAGATCTTGGCTTTTGGATGCATCACAACCTTTTTTTTTTTTTTTTGTGGTTGTTTTTTTTTTTTTTTTTAAAAAACTTTCGGAAAAAAAAAAAAAAAAAAAAAAAAGTCTTTCCTCGTCAAAATCATTAAAAAGAGCGTGTAATCGTGTTCCCCCCCCTCCCCAATAAATAAGTAATTAAAAACTGAAGAAGCCAAACAGCAGAAAAGAGTAGCCTTGTTAGTGTTTTTAACCCCAGCCAAGCCTGAAAATTGGTCATTCTTTTAGGTAGCTTGCAAGTAAGAAGTATGTTCATGCAATTAAAAAAAAGAAAAAAACAACCAAACCCCCAAAAAACCAAACAAAAAAACCCCCAAACCCAACCAAAACTGTAAATGGGGGAACGTCTTTTTTTTTTTTTCTTTTTTTTTTTTTTCATGCAACTTTTGCTTTCAGGAAGGAAAAAAACTGAGGAGCAGCGGGCTTAGCGGGTGGGAGGGAGGTTAAGGGGCATTCCAGCCAGTTTGGTGCAGCATTACCTCAGTTTCTCAAAAGCAGCTGTCACGGGGGGGTCCTTGTGGGGCTGTTCGCGGTCCGTCCGCTTTATTTTACAGTTCTCATCCCTCAGCGATTTCGAACTGGATTTATGACGGTAGAGTTTTTTATGGGTAGGTCCGTTATTGCCTAAAGTGCTCAGGTTACTATAGTTTTTATCAAAAAAGGGAGCGTGAATGTCCGTGGTGTACCCGGTGGAGCAGTTGGGGCGACCGGGATCGCAGGTTGCGGCTTTGCCGTTTTTGCTTGAGCCCTTGTTGTTCGACTTGTGGTTCTTCGCCGCCCCCGGCGAGCCGCCGTTTGCCTTCTTCTTCGACTCTTGGGATGTCCCTGCCAAAATTTTAAGAGTTTTCAGTTTCAGGCTGTTGGACTCCGGTGACCGGAATATGTCTGGAACGCTGTTGTGGCCAACAGGCCCCCACAAGGGCTCGATGGAGGCCATCATAAACCTCTGGACGTCCGCCATTCCCGACGCGATGTTGGACAGGATGTTGGAAGGTTCCTCAAACTCCCTCTGGTCGTCGTCCAGGAGGCTGGTGGTGTTGCCCAGGCTCGTTTCTGACCAGCCCGTGCTCCCTTCTTTTCCCAGTGCCCACTCTCCGGAGAGCCCGTTGTGCTTGCCCAGTTTCACCCCGGCCGGGCTGCAATGCTGAGCGCTCTCGGCGAGGCCCTTGGTGGTGGTGGCCGCATTGCTCAGCTGGTTGACCGCCCTGCCGCCAACAGCCGGAGCCTTCTCGCCGTTGACTCCCGCCGCGTTTTTCCCCTTCCTGGCAGATTTGGGTGCCTGCCTGGAGTTTTTCCCTTGCGGCTTATCGGTTCCTTTGTTGGTTTTGGGCGATTTTTTCCGGGTGGCTTTCTGGGAAGAGCTTTGGTTTGTACCCACATTCTTGCTGGATGAACTTTTCCTCTTCGATTTTGACACTTTGCTATTGGTGCTAATTTGACCAGATGGCTCATTAAATGTTGACAAGCATGGACTCTTTTCGAGAAGGCTGACAGAATCTTCATCGTTGAACATATGGAACTGGAACTGGTGATTATTTAAAGCAAACCCATTATCTGCCTGCTCCTCGGTCTGCAGGACCCCGCAGTTCCACTTGACCTTCTCAGAGCTGTTGAGGGCGGCCTGGGGGCTCTCCTGAAAGCCCTTCAGGGTGCCCAGGGGCTTGGTGTCGGAGCCAGCTATCTGCGGGGACAGGTTGGGAGTGTCCGGAGGGGACATCTCCGAAAGCGACGACTGGCGGAACTTATCAGGCGTGAAGTTGGAAATGTCTAAAAGGTCCGTGGACTCCTTCAAAGGGGTGATCTCGTCTATGCTCTGCTGGATCACTAGCTTGGGACTGCAGTGGGCCAAGAAATCATCATTAATATCATCCTCGCCGTCCTTTTCACAAGACTTTAAACTTAAAGAACTGTAATTGCTAGAACTAACTGACAATGAACCCACTGAATCAAAACTAATGAGCCTGCCATCATCTGTACTTAGTGTACCTCGTTGGAAATGAAAGCGCCCCTCTCCATTATTAAAATGACATGACTGATAAGAATCATCAGACTGCACTTGTTGGCTATCTGGCATGTAATTTTTTTGGTATAGCAATTTGCTGCTATTCAGATTGACTTGAGTGTATCCAGAGGCGGGGAGGCCGTCTGCACCCGTGGCGCCGCCACCGCCGCCGCCGAATTCGCTCGGCAGCCCGGCCGCCTCCCGCATGTCGCCGGGGAAGTCCTGGCGGTTGCTGCCGGCAGCCTTGCTGGCCGGCCACACGCCACCGAAGCTGCTCTGCTCCATCTCCAAGTGGCCGGGCGACTGCTGCAGCTCCGACTCGGAGGGCGGGGAGAGGACGCAGCTCTGCGCCGGCTGCAGGGCCGGGAAGGGCTTCTCTGCCGGGACGATGCTGGGGAGCGGGTGCTGCTGCTGCTGCTGCTGCTGCTCGGAGGGATGCTGGGCGAAGTACGAGATGCCGGTGTTGCTCGACAAATCAGAAGCGTCTAACAACGTCTGCAGATACCCTCCAGGGATCAGGGGTACATTGGTGGTGATATTAGCAGATGGCAGAGGCTTGTCTGAAGAGGAGGTGGATGGTAAGAAAGGAGAATTTTTAGCAACCTTATCCTCATGGCACTCCGGGAGATGGGAGCTGTCTGAAGCACAAGGAGCGTTTTCGTCCTTCAGCCGCGCTGCAGAGTCCTGGTTTTCAAGCGCCGGGGAGCCCTCCGCCGTACTGGTGGCAGCTTTGATCTTCTTGCACTTCAACCTGGCTTCACTTTTGAATTTGATTCTGCGGAGCACTTTCCTCTCCGTCCCCTTGTGCTCCCGTTCCTGCGATTTGCATTTCACGGCGGCAATGCCCGCGATGTCGTTTACGTGTAATCCGTTGGCACAGCTGGGGGTGGCGATGGCCAACGCCGGCAGCCCTTTCAGGCCCACGTCCTCTTTGCTGCTGCAAGGCTGCTTGTGATCGGAGGAGCAAGAGCCTAGCTTGTTCACTGATTGCTCGATGGCTTTAATTCTTTGAATCCGGTGCCTGTTTGCTAGCTTGCATTTTCGCTTCCGTGGGTGAGGGAGGAACGAAGCATCTGAGCCGTTAAGATAGAAATTCTGCTTGTGGTAGAGAGACGATCTGAGCAAATCCAGCCGGCTCTGCTGCCTCTCTTGCCAGAAGCCCTTCAGTGGGGCCAGCTTCTCGTATTTGCTGAGCAGCTCCTCGTTTAGGGTAACAGTTGTCTCGTTGGCATCCACTTTGCTCAGCTTCACCAGCATATGTTTCTCCCCTTTAAACCTGTTAATGATGATGTACTTGATGATAACGGGGGGCTCCTTGCGAGAGACTTTTCGCCGCTTCTTGGGGCACCACTCGTCATCGTCCTCTTCCTTGGGCCCGTCCGGGAGCCACTCCTTCTTGTCCAGGATCTTCTCGTTCTCGATGGAGTCCACATCGTACAGGTAGTCGTCGCTGTATCGCACTTTCCTCTTCGCCCGCAACCCGTAGTTCTGCTGAATGAAGGAGCCGGAGTGGTCCCGGGACAGGTACCGGCTGCAGTCCTTGATATCCCGCAGCACGTCGTAGGAGGACTCTGTGCAAGTGCTGTCGTCGCTGAACTCCCCGGAGTCCTCCGTGGAATTCACCGAGTCCAAGAAGTGGCTCCTCTTGGAGCCCACGTACTGCACCATCTCCGTGCTGTTGCAAGATTTATTTAAGGCAGCTTTCTCCTCCTCCTCGCCGTCCTCTTCCTCGCCATCCTCCTCCTCCTCCCCCCAGATGATGCCTTCCTCGGATTTGAACTGAGAAGGGTCGGTGGCACTGCCAGGCCCCCTTTTCAGGGTGCTCCTGCTGTCCCTTTTGGTGCAGTTGCCGAAGACGCTGGGGAAGAAGTTGAACTGGGCGTCCTCTTGTAGAGTGGTGGTCTTCTCCCGCACGTTGTCCTGGAAAGATTCGTATCTGATCTTCAGGGAGCAGACATCGCTTCCCAAGGTGGAGTCATCGTCATCAAACATGTAATTATCCACGTCTTCCTCGGAAAACAGATTTACAGAAAGCTCATTTTTGGAGCAGAGGTCAAGCAGCTCAATTTTACTTTCACTAATGAAAGATTCAAAATAGCCCCATTCCTGGTTGGGATTTGTTAGTAAAGGTTCCTCACCATTGCATTTGTCTAATAGTAATCCCTCGTAATAATTTTTCTGAGTGGGGTCCTCTGAATCACTGTCAGATTTTTCTGCATCTCTTTTGTCCGCTGCCCTCGATTTATGCATAGGGAAGCTTAAAAGCTGGTCTGAAAGCAGTTGATCCCCATATCTCATGGTTTCTCCTGTGCTCATGCAGTGAATCCCTATATCAGAGACCGAACAGGTGTCATAATCCCTATTTATATCCCCCACTTTCAAGCTTATTCCCGGCTCCGCATCAATGCCGTCCTTTGATTCAATAAAGCAGCCCAGACAGGTCCGGCTCGGCTGCATCAAGCAGTCGCCCGTCAGCGCCGACATGCCCCCGGGCTCCATCATGGTGAAAGGAGCCTTCTCGCAGTCACCCGGCAGCGACCAGGAGCTCATGCCCTTCGTCACGCAGGACGTGAGGGAGATGGCATGGGCGGAGGAGTCGTCCGAGGCGTGCTCGGGGACATCCGTGAGCCTCAGAGGCGAGGGGGGGCTCAGCAAGCAGGGCTTCTTCGAAGTCAGGGGAGGCAGCGCCCGGTGGCACGTGTGGTTTTCCTTCTGAGCTGTCGTCAAGGCTGAGAACGTCGCCGCGGCCTCGGCGGCGGTGCAAGGCCTCTCATCGCCGTCCAGGGTGTGCGATTCTGGGGGGCGAGCAAAAAGGGGGGGAGGAAAGAAAGAAAAAGAGAGAGGGTTTACAACCCTTGCAGCTCTGCCGGGGCTCGCCACCCCACTCCCCTTCTCCCTAGGGTTGGGTGGCGACTCTTCCCAACCGCTCCTTTGGGAAGCGGCAGACGCCCTTCCCGCGGGAGCGCGATCCTTCCCTTCTGGATCTAATTAAGGCGGCGATGCGCGGGGAAGGGAGAGGTAAACGCTCTCCCCCGTGCAGCCAGCTGGAAGAGGTTCAAGAGTACGTTGAACAAACCAAAGCCATCCGTTCTTTCCTCCTCATATACATACCGTTACCTGGATACTGCCTTTCAAATCTGACAAGGTTATTACAAAACAAAACAAGCCTAATAAAAACGTTCCCATTAACACGGAAAAAAAATTAATGGAAAAAATAAGATTCTTAAAGAAACAAAGTATTCCCCCCGCGGCGCCTGCAGCTTAAACATACCTGAGCTGCATTGCTGCTGGAGAGCCAGAAAGTTACGGCTCTTCTTAAAAACCCAGCAGTCTTTTTGTCACTGTCCAAGGGAAAGTAGAAGGTAACACAGAGTTTAAAGCAATTATTGTTAGAATTATTGGGGTTTTTTCCATTCTTCCCTGATCTCTAAAACCGCCTTTTTAATAATGTAAGGATTTTTATTTTTTCACCTAAGGATTTTTTTTATTTTTACCTCGTCGCACTCTTTTTATGGCAGAATAAAGTTACGAATATACTTTTATCTGACTTCTGCCTCAACGGACGATGTGACCCTGGAAATTTAAATACAACGGCTTTTCATCCACGAACATGCCGCTATCTCTGTATTAAAAAAAAAAAAAAATACATCAGTGGGTGCACTCGGGCCAGTCAGAAACCTCTGCCGACGCAGAGCTCAGCTTTTGTAGTGGCTCACGTCTTACCTTTTTGGTGGTACCACTGAAGGCTGGGGGGGCAAGAGTGAAGGCAGCTGCCCTGGTTTCGGCTGGCATAGAGTTAATTTTCTTTCTAGTAGCTGGCATAGAGCTGTGGGTTGGATTTAGGAGGAGAATAACGTTGATAACCCACTGAGGGTTCAGGCTTTAGCAGGGGGGTTGGACTAGATGATCTCCCGAGGTCCCTTCCAACCCTTGCAATTCCGTGATTCTGCGTGTGTGTTGCTGAGCAGGGCTTACACCGGGCAAGGACATTTCGGCTTCCCCTGCTCTGCCAGGGGCACAAGGAGCTGGGAGGGGGCCCAGCCAGGACGGCTGACCCCAACTGGCCCAAGGGCTATTCCATACCATACGGCGTCATGCCCAGTATAGAAACTGGGGGGAGCTGGCCAGGGAGGAGTGATCACTGCCTGGGGACGGGCTGGGCATCGCTCAGCAGGTGGTGAGAAATTGCAGTGTGCAGCACTTGCTTTGTATGTTCTTTTATTGTTATTATTATTATTACTATTCTCTTCCTCTACTGGTTTATTAAACCGTCTTTAACTCAACCCACAGGTTTGACTTTTTTCCCCCAATTCTCTCCCCATCCCTCCGGGGCGGGGAGAGTGAGCGAGCGGCCACGTAGGGCTTAGCTGCCAGCTGGGGTTAAACCCTGACAGCAGCGCCGGCTTTCCGAGGAGGGACAAGGGCTTTAACATGCGACTGGAGCACCAGGTTGTCACAAGAAATGGGGCATCTGGAGGGATTTGGCAGCTACTCGGTTGCGGCGACAAGCGCTTTTATTCAAAATGGACAGGAAAGCAAAGCCGCCTCCCGCACCTACGCCAACTGACCCCAGCTGGGATGGGAAGGCTCATGCAGGCAGATGTACCACGATGCAGTTCCCACCACAATGCAATTCCCACCACGATGCAATTCCCACCACGATGCAGTTCCCACCATGATGCAATTCCCACCCCGATGCAATTCCCACCCCGATGCAATCCCCACCACACTGCTGTGCCGGTACAGCCCAGCAGAGCAAGGAGCTGGGCTCCCACCTGCAGGTGGGTGTAAAACTGAGAGGAGGTCAAAATCCCCCTAATCTCATCCCAAAATCTCCCAGTGCTTCTGTGCTCCTGGGTGCCTTAGGGACAGAGCCATCGGGAAAGTCTTAAGCCCTGCAGCACTTTACGCAACTTGCCCAACCCTACAAATCAAACCAGAAGTGCAATGCATCGCCTGTAAACATCTTCAACACTTGGAAGGCTTGGAAAAGACCTGATGGATTTGCTTGAAATCTGTGCTGCTTCCCTTCCCTCAAAAAGGGTTAAAAAAAATAACAACCAAACCCCCAAAAGCTGATTTTTGAGTCCCTCCCACCAGTTTTTAGATCAGAAATGCAGAGGTGGTCTCTTTTTTCCTTAAGCACCAAAACAAATTAACCAGTGCAGTTCCACTTCAGAAGGAAAATAAAATAAAAATCAGCTTGGAGCTGACAGGAAAGCGTGGAAAATTGGAGGATAAAAGAAGAATGTAGGACTCAGAAAAGGGGGAGGCAGAAAGCTGAAATTCCAAATGCTGCAATCTCAAACGCTGCGTTCAACAGACAGAGATGCTGTTATATAAAATAAACTCTCTCTGGGTGTTTCTTTAGGTTCATACTTGTATAAGTGAACCTAACTCCTGTGAAACACAAATGCCCGAACCTGATTTTCTAGGGCTTGTATCATCCTAAGATCAGGCGCACGTTCAATTGATGCTCTAAAATAACCAACGCTCCAAAAAACTACCGGGAAAAAAGAAAACGCCGGAGAAGCAAAACCACCTTTTCCTGGTTTAAGTCAACAGCCATCCAAAAACCTGAGCAGAAAAATACCGACCCATCCTGCTGTGGATCAGCTCCCAGGGGAGGCCGGTCCCTATCCGGGCGCTGCTCTGGATTCATTGCATCCCATTGAGTTCACCGCCCATTTATAGCTGGGGTGAGAGCAAAAAAGCATCAGCCAAAAGCATCAGCCCCATCCCCAAGGCCATCGCCGGGGAGGTGGTGGCATCAGAGCTACTCGCTGCTTTGGATTCAGCAGCAACTCCTACACGACGATGTTTAATTAAAGCGCTTTTTAAGCCCTGTTTAATTGAATTTCATGGAAGCGGTATCAGATTCTAGAAATCACCCATCTTTACCGAGCAGGTAAGCGCTGATTTTGCTGCCTATTAGATTGGGCAAGGGGACCACGGCTAGAAAATCTCCTTGCAGCTCCAGCAGCTGTCCTCAGCTGCAGCTTTACCCTGTGTAGTCATGAAGGAGGTGGGCTGACAAAGACAGATCCCTCCAAAATGACATCGCAGGGGCGAGCGCAAGCGTACGCTTCGCCTGCCACCAGCACATGTTGTGGGGTCCCCACGGGCCCCTACGTGTCTGGAGTCGCTCCAGGTTTTCGGTAATGAACAAGAACAACACTTGGCTCTATGCACTCTTGCCTGAGTAAACCTCGTTTGGAGGAGATGGAAGGACTTGAACATACAAGGCATCAGAGGACCAAGTCCTTAGTATCTAACAGGGTCAAATTTATATAAATAACCTATATAGTGCCTAAAGTCCGAATGACTTGAGAAAATGCTCGGAGGAATATTTATTCCAATCAGGTTTTCAGGCAACAGAGCACTAATTATGTTACTCCTAATCAGCTATTGCTTTGGAAAGCATGTATGGAATCGATGAAATAGATAAAGCCAAAGGGAAGTATTTTGGGCAGGCTGCTGGAAGGGGCTGATCCTTCCCCACCGATGTCGACGGAAGCTGGGATGAGTTAGCGGCTCCCAGGAGCGTGACTGTGGCACAGCGCTACGGGCCAGGGGATCCCATGTGCTGGCTGATGGGCCACACGGAAAAGGCAATAAGGAGCTCACAAGTTCGACCTTCCCTTTCCATGGGCGCTAATCCAGGTTTGCTTCTTCGACCCAACCTCTAATTTTGCCCCAGGTTGTAGGGACTAAGTATCCTTCAGTCAAATTTTGCCGAGATTGGCGAGTGGGTTGATAAGTAATTGCGAAAAGAGGGAAAGATTCCCAACAGACAGGGACTACGTAGTCTTCTATGACTTTTTTTCCCCTAAGAAACCAAATTAAAATCCGTAATTCAAACTGCATGTGCACATCAACATTTCCAACCATGCATATGCATGGGCAAAAGCAGTACTTGTGAGGACCTAAAAAGGTGCAGGTTCATAGCTGGAGTGACATCGGTGCAGAAAACACCCATTTACCCTACTGCTCCACACCGCCGAGATACCTGCAAACCGCTAAAATTAAAGACACGAAAGGAATTGCAAAAATAAGTTGGTTTGCAAGTTGTCGCTGCTCCCTCGTGTACTGTAATTAAGTTCCTTACCATTTTCTTTCACCCCATTAATCAGGATAGTTTCTTGGTCTTCTGAGGCACAATCCTGCTCTTGTTGGTCATCCATCAATTTAACCTCTTTCTGTTCACTCCATGCCCCACTGCATCTGGCCAACCTGCACATTTCCAGAAACATAACCACAGTCAGTACAATTCCCAGAATCAGCTCAAGGAACCGTGAATAAAAAATAACAACAATAAAAAAAAACCAACCCGCACAACCTCACATGCTGCCCTTACCCTGCTTAAGAGGCCACGTACTATTTATTTAGGCTATCGTATTTTCACTTTTCCACTCCAAAAGCCAAGCCCCAGTGTATTTCAGCAAGGTGAAGATGCTCTATGTCACCGTTTCCTTCCCCAAAGTCCTTCTTTAGAAGGTGGAGCGGTGCTCTGCACCACGGCAGCACCCTTCACATCGCCCAAAACCACTTTGCAAAAGCAGGTAAGCGTCGTTATCTTGTGTTGTTAACACAAAGAGGAGGGGACTCGCCCCAGGTCAGCCAACGGCAACCCTGTGTTGGAGTTGGAAGAGAAACGCAGATGTCCCAAGTGTCAACTGCTCACCCTTAGCTACCAGCTACTGCCCTCGTCTTCCAAGCACTGGCAGGTATGAAAAACTCCCCAAAAAAGCAGTTTTGGGGGAATAGAAAAGGTCTAGTCTCATTCTTCATTCAAAACACTTCTTCATTACCAGAACTCCTTCCTTGTTCCCCAGCCACCTACCGCCACCCTCATGGTCCCTGTTGGCTTCATCTCGGTTGTATGACTACCAGTTGAGGCTGGCTGGACTTGATGGTACTTCTCCCAGGCAACAAAACCAGGATCAGAATCAGGCCCAGATTTTTCCCCGTCCTCCATTGAAGTTCCCCCACACACACATTAAAACGATCGCCTGCCTAAGGAGCAGGAGACCGTGCAACGGAGAGACGTGGCTGAGTCCCTGGGCGTGGGCGGCACAGGATAACCCTCATCGGTGCTCCCGATGGACAGAATTTCACCTCTTCGACTGCAAAGCCAAGTCAGAATCTATTGTTTTCCTTCTGGCACCTTGAATTCAACTTCTTCTCTCTCACAGAACATTTACTAGACTGAAGCATTGGGTTAGGCGGTTTTCAGGGGTGGGGGTTTTGTTGGTTTGGTTTGTTTTTTTTTTAATCAACATTTGTCAATCTCTGATCTTCCCACAGTACTCACTGCCCTGGGTTCAGTGGCCAAACTTCATTCATATTCAGATTTGCAGTGGAGTCCTCTTAATTAACGTGAAATCTTTACAACCGTCTTAGTCAGTGAAACCTTCACCGAACTTAAAGATGTTGTGACACTGAGAGTAAGATAAGAATAACAAGCTTCAGTAACTCGACTCCTTTGCATATTTAGAGGAATATTTAGCTAACCCTGAGAGTTTTACTTTGATGCAAATCCGTATTTCAAAGCTCTCAAAACGCGCGTCGGTTTGCCGCGGTAAGACCCCTCTCGCGCGTGCCAGCACCCGCACCCTCCCCACCACCCCGAGCTCCCACGGTGGTGGAGAAAAGCTCCAGCCGAAGCATCGCTGACATCTTGTAGCAGGGAGCAACTCAAAGTGCCAGATCAGGCGTCGTCGGGAGTTATTTCCATGCAGCTTGAAGATTAACTTCTAAATGTGAAAGCTGCTCTGCATTTTCCAGTAAGGGTCTACAACTTCATGCCTTCTTGATAATATCTCCTGCCTATTAAATGTATCTTAATTAATATAAATGTTGATAAATTAAGTTTTAAAAATATCTGTTAATGAAAATATTATTAAAATATCTTAAGCCTCAGGAAAACCAGGGGCTTCTCAGGAGACTCGAGAACCACCACTGGCCCCACACATGGGCCACCGTGACTTCTGGGGAGGGGGCTGTTTGCTGGGAGAAGGAAAAGCCGAGCTGAGTAAGGAGCTTAGTATCATAGAATCGTTTAGATTGGAAAAGACCAATAGATGTGACCTGGTAGACGTGTTTTGCACACCCTCATGGTTTGCCAGGTGGCAG
Source organism: Butorides virescens (assembly GCA_017310255.1). Lineage (NCBI taxonomy): Eukaryota > Metazoa > Chordata > Aves > Pelecaniformes > Ardeidae > Butorides > Butorides virescens. The sequence continues at coordinate 12,777 of JADKXX010011151.1, read as the reverse complement.
AGGAATGCGCAAAGATCTTCCGTTTCGATTAGCCACGGGCAGGTAGGGTTGGAGGACGGCTATGCACATTTACAGATCTGAACCTGTTGCTCACTTCAACGCACTCGGTGTGGATGATGAGAGCATCACCTTCAACATACAGGAGGTTATAATCGACCTTTCTCTATACTCTGATCTCCACCATCTTTCTGAAGGGCGGAGGTGATGCTCTGAGAGTGGCTTATCACCAGCAAAATAGAAGCACCTTGCTTGCAACTGTCTGTAGGTGAGGGGCTTCAGCATTCAGAGACTACATCCACCATTGATTCTATTAATTTCCCTAATTATTTTCAACCTGGCTGACACTGCTGGCCTCCATGGCACCTCGCGGTAACGCGCGCGGCAGCTCCTGCGCTGCGTGAGATGGACCTGCTTTGGTTTGAACCCGCTGTCCTCCAAAGGACGGGCCATGTTTTCTCATGGAAATACAGTCTCAGTCCTAGAAAGGACTTGGAGTATGACCATCGCTTAAATCCTTAATAACATTTATAGCCACAGGAGAATGACGGCAACATTTTGAGCTATCCAAGTATGTAAGCCATATCAGGATACTACAGAACTTTTCCTGACTGTTCAACGTTTAACCCACAGGAACCAGGTTGTGGGGTAAGAGCTGACCCAGCGTTGCTGTAGGAAGCTTCATCCTGCAAGTCAAGTCTTTGCTTTAGCAGTACGATAAGCTGAGATCCACATTTGTAAGCTCAGAAACACAAGCATGGCTTTGCTGACCTGATTTTTGCTGGGGTGTACTGGTTTAGAGCGATTTGGTGTGAGATGCCACAGGTGGCCCTGCTTTCAACCGGTGACATAATCCCAGCCATATTAAAGCAATAGCTTGCAATGAATAAAACATAGGTCAAAGAGCAAACCCAGTAATTCTCCAATAATGTAAATTTGTCACTTCCAGTGCACAAAACATCTCCAGAGAGAAAACAACAACGTGGGCATAAAACACGAGAGAGCTCACCAAGAAAGATCCAAAGCATTTTAAAAATGGTGTCATCCTACTACCGCTGGGATTTCCACCGGAGGAGGAAGGAGCACGGTCTTATGCGTGGGTTGCATGCCTCTCTGCCTGCTTGCTTCTTCCCCTAAGTAACAAGCAATAGGTCAAGACAAAATGGCCTCAAGTTGTGCCAGGGCAGGTTTAGATTGGACATTAGGAAAACTTTCTTCACCAAAAGGGTTGTCAAGCACTGGAACAGGCTGCCCAGAGAAGTGGTGGAGTCCTCGTCCATGGAAATATTTAAAAGATGTGTAGATGTGGTGCTTAGGGACAGGGTTTAGTGGTGGAATGGCAGTGTTAGCTTTATGGTTGGACTCAATGGTCACAGAATCATAGAACAGCAAGGGTTGGAAGGGACCTCAGGAGATCACCTAGTCCAACCAACCTTAATAATGATCCTAAAGGTCTTTTCCAACCTAAATGATTCTATTCTATTCTAGTCTATTCTTTTGGTTTGTGGAGTCGGTGGTTTGCAAAGGGGTATGTGAGGGCAGCTTCTGCCTTTCCCTACTTCTGACAGATGCTCAACAGCAAATCTTCAAGGAGAGAGCAGGGCTTGCTTGGGCAATGAACTGAGTGGGCAAAAATGGGTAAGCAGGCAGCCAAGCAGACGGACGCAGAAAAAAAGAGTTTATAGGTGGGGACACCCGTGGGACTTTTAATCTCCTATTATTATTTTGAGGGATGTGTGCGCATAAGTGGGGGGAAGCGCAGAAGGGATGTTTCTGGTGGATGCGATCCAAAGGCTGGAGAAGACAATGAAGGTGACGAAATGCAAGGAGGAAGGGGACATGCCTGCGGCCAACTCTTTGCCTTGAGCGCGGTAACTGGGAGAGCAGAGCCGAGCTCTAGAAATGAGCTGGAAAGAGTTCAGATGGGGGAATCTTCACGTACAGTCGGCCAGAGGAGTGCAGACAATCCGAAGTTTGCCCTACTGAACAAGAGGACCTTTCGGGAGCGGTGTGATCGTGAAAGGTCAGATCCCAAGAGGGACAGGGAGAAATACCGGCGACTGTGAAAGAAAAGCTGACAAAGGGGCTTGACATGATGCAGGCCAAGAAGAAACCAAAGACCGGGAATAACAAAGAGGAGGAGAACAGCTGGGTCCCTGGGAAGAAAAACTAAACCGAGAGAGGTCTGGGGTATAAAGGCGATGGGCAGAGAATACACCGGGTAGCAGGAGAGCACAAAACACAGAGCCATCTGCAGACAGAAGAATAAAAGGGAGAGGATATGGATTTCAGACAGCGTCAGGCCATTGAAGAGATACACGACCGGGGTCACGCTATTATGAAGAGCTGACAGGAGGAAAATCAGCCACCAGCTTGAAGTTTGTGAACTTGACTGGAGCTAGAGCGGATGGAGGAAGAGGACGGCGGGTGGAAGACGATGGAGGGCAGAAGCACAGCTTGTCAGGCTGTAATTCAAGGACGGCCGCGGGTGGTTCAGTCGTAAGGAAGAATGCAGAAGGACTTGTCCTGATTGCAAGGCGTACTTTAGGGCACTGGTCTGCTAACATCACAGCTGGCATGGCAGAGGAAGATACAGGCTAAGAAGGGAGATCAAAGGGAGTAAGTTGCAGAAAGCAAGCAGTGGAGCTAAAAACCAATCCAACTAGTTTTAAGCACAAGATGGACAAATTAATGGACAGAAGGACAGGGTGCAGTTGCCCGTGATAGCAGTACATAGGACTCAGTGACCTGGAGAAATCCCCTTCAGCCCTGTGACTCCTGTCAGGTGAAAGACTGCAAGTACCTCAAAAAAAACCCCCTCAGCATCACAGCTAAGAAAATTCTCCATTCCTCACGTCTCCTGTCAATTTTCCCACTGTGCTAACGGGCTTGTACAAAAGCTGTTAGCGCCTAGATCCTGGGCACGAGTCCGGAAGAACGCAAACGCAGCACCCAAAATGGACCCTGTGCTGTAAACCTCCCATCGCCTTCTCAGCACGTGTCCTCGGCCCAGATGGCCAAGAAACCCAAAGCACTTTTTTGTCCTGTTTTAAAAGCCCGCATGACACTCGAGAAGTTTTACAGGCATTGGTATTGCCTGTAGTGGAGGTCAGAGAATGAAAGCCAAGGTCCCAGCGGAGGCCCCACCGTCTCCCTCTGCTCCCAGCCATATTTAAAGGCAATATCCTGGTAGAACATCCCTTCACCAGTTCTTTGGAGTAAAACCAGGTTATTTCTTTTTCTATAAATTCAACGTGGTATGCAAAGCAACAGCAACATGAGCAATGCTCCCTGTAGGAAATGAAATCGAGGGGTGCTGATTATTTACCTGGAACAGAGGAGGAAACGCCCAAATTACACAGCTAAAGCATCCAGACACGTTCCCACGTGCATCTCCAGCCACATAGACGATGGACCTTATGTTCACTTAGAACTGACGCTTTTTGTACAGCTTGGATTTAAGCAAGTTCCTAAGGCGAAAGGGGAAACGCCACCGATGTATGCATCCATGAAGGAAAATTGCATCTGCTCGATGCCTGTCGCCTACGAAGAAAGCAACAAGTTGCTTTGCTTCTTTTTCAGCCCCCAAATGTCTGTTTCCCCTCAGTATTACAGAATCACAGAATCAGTTAGGTTGGAAAAGCCCTTTAAGATCATCAAGTCCAACCGTTCCCCTACTCCTGCCATCCCACCACTAAACCCTGTCCCTAAGCACCACGTCTACATGACTTCTAAATCCCTCCAGGGATGGGGACTCAACCCCTTCCCTGGGCAGACCCTTCCATCCAATGCTTGACAACCCTTTTGGTGAAGAAATTTTTCCTGATGTCCAATCTATTGCATGCAGCGCTCCTGAGTGGATGTTTACAAAGTAGGGATCCACCACCCCGCTGCTGTCAGAGGTGCCACGGGGAGAGGAGATGCCCTTCAGCCTCCCCAGCTGGAGAGCCCTGGTCCCCCAGATGCCAACCCAAGGTGAAATTATGCCAAAGGACCTGCTGGAAAGATTTCCTCCCCATGAGAGGACTCTCCGCAGGCTCTTCCTTGGGAAGGGATTTGGCTCATGGCATTTTCCAGCGGAAGCAGTGATGGTCGCAGTGATGGCCTGGAAGCACTTAGAGGGGAGAAAGCCAGCCAGCTAGCCTTGACGGCCATGTAATCCAGAGCTTGGCCACTTAGAGAGAGAGAGAGAGAGAGATCATATCTATCTATCTATCTATCTATCTATCTATCTATCTATCTATCTCTACCTATATCTCCCCAGCAAGCTGAACATCTCCTCGTTCATATTTCCAGGCACCGGCATTATACTTGTTGAAGCTTAACACACTCCTCCCAAGCAGAGGAGAAAAAGAAAAAAAATCTACCAGGTAAAAACCAGACTGACTGAAAGCCCACCCCCACACGTGGGAATTACATTAGATGGACTAGATTACGGGTTAGCGATAGCTGTTCCATAATTAAAAGTTGCACGAGTGTTTTGGCTTCGAGCTCAATAAACAAAAGGTTGCTAGCGCCCAGACAACACCCAACGCGCTGGTGCCTATTTACATCCAGCTTTTACATACCGAGTGCTTTTATTTGTGGTAGATCATGAAGGTAGATGGAGAGGGAGTATCCGAAGCAAAGGGAAAGCTTTTTATGGAGAAGTGGGGGAAGCAAGCGAAGAAGAAGATGTGGCTTTTTTTTCCTGCGGAGTTGTGAATAAGCGCAGGTGTTCTATATATGCAGTTGTATCTTTCAAAAAAAAAAAAGAGCTTTAGAGAAATTAATTACATGTCAGAGCCTCTGACAGGTCTTTTAAGAGTTAGGATACTTTTGAATGAAAACATTATGTACTTAAAAAGAAATACCATGTAAATGTCTCTGAGATATTTACATTCAGTGAAGCAAGAGTAGAAAAGAATTCAGCTCTATCCGCGGTACAAATGGATGCTTTTTTTTTTTTCCCTTTGTGGGTTCCCCCCCTTTTAGCCCTGACAAACCTGGGGCAGGACACAGGACAGAGCTTCCCATGGAAATATGTGGTGGGGCCATGATCCCACCAGGAGCCGGCGCTGCGATGCCGGGCTCAGCGTTCACTGACCTGCAGGATGCCGTTTTCCTACCAGATTCTGAAAGTCCCTTTTATTCCATGGATTCCACTCGGTCCTTGGTTTTTCACTATAATTTGATAACTGGTGGGTGAAGTGATAAAAATTTTCACTTGCCAGCAGATGGGGATGTATTTTACTACTAAGTCTCTAAAAAGAGGTTCTACAGAAGTACCTCTCTGAGTAAACCTGTTTTTCCAAAAATTTCCATTTTTATTTAGGCCAAGGGTCTCTGAATTTTGCCGAGCACCACGGCAAGAAAAAAAAAACAAAGAGTACCCGAGGTTTCCAGAACTGAAAGGGTTGGAAAGGTGAAGTTTGTAAGGAAAGGTAGAGTGCAAACCCATCCTCCCACTCTGCCCATCATAAAGTGCTTCTCCGGGCCACGAAGGGGATGTTGGACTTAAGGGTTCGAAGTTATTTTCCCAGGAAAATCTCATGAGGAAATGGTATCTCCCAGCAGTTCCTGGGGCTTTTCCTGTCAATGATGGTGAGCACGTGGGAGAAAAAGCCAAGTGAAGGAGAAATAAAAAAGAAGGAAGGCCTTTGTGGGTCAATCCCAGCAATGAGACATCTAAAACCCTTCAAGAAGGTTTGCTAGAATCAACGTCAGCTGAGAATAGGTTCTGCAACCTAGGTATAAACACAGATAAAAGCCTCCAATTAGGAATAAATTTGGGGGGAAAAAAAAAAAATGAAGTTGATAAAAAAAGAGCTGGCAGAGAAAATGGAGAACACAAAAACCATGAGAAGAAGAAACAATTTAAGAACTAGTGCGTTCCCAGAAGGGGTAAAGGATGGATGGCTTGTTAATATTCATAGCAAGCCTCCACTTTTTCCTCAGCTGAAAGCAGATGCAACAATTAGTGCTGAGCCCGAGCCCCAACTCCAGCAGACCCCGAGATATGATATTAAGAGCAGACTATTTTAGAGCCGACGCTGAAATAAATGACAGTTTCTGACCTTGCTCGGGGAGGACATAAGGTGCAAGTGTTTCAAGACCTGTCACAAACAACTTTAAGGAAAAAGGAAGGAAGTGAACAAAATTATAGCCTTCCTGACAAAGCACACGTAAAATACAGAAGGAGCTTTCTCTGTAAATGTATTTTCACACATCAAGAACAGCAGTATATCATAAAGGGAAAAAGGCGGCAATTAAAATCCTTGAGAAGCTGAAACGCATGAGGGAATGTCTGAAATACGGCGTATTTCGGCGTAATACTGTATTAGAGAAAGGAGAGCTGCTAAACCCCAAGCACGAGAGTACCAGAATGCAAAGAGAGGGAGGAATCCTTGTACTACGGGTGTAAAAAAAAATCCAAGTAGTAACGTGGAGAACAGAGAAACCAAGAAAATGGGAGGAAAAAGGACGGTCTGAGTCCAAAAGCAAAGGACACCGGCCTTGGATGAGCACAGCTCAACGCCACGTCCCCAGAGATGGCGGCCGAGAACCTGTTAGAAAGTTGACGACTCAGGTAAGGAAGAAACAAATATCCCTCTTCACCAGATGTGGGGTGAATTTACCCTGCGAGGCCAGGGAACCGTTCCCCTGGGAATAACGAGGGTGAGGAAATGCAGGAGCCCAGGTTGAGTCATGAGCACCCCCAACTTTAGGGTCAAGAAGCATGAAGAGGGTTCCTGACTACCAAGAGCAAGGGAGGACTATTAAGAAGAGTCCACTGGGTTTTCTTTTTGGTGAGCCTCACTCATTTTAGACAAGGGGAAGGAATTTAAGCAATAATTAGTGTCACCAGCTGCGTAGTTTTGAAAAGCACTGGCAAGCAGAGAGGCAGATTTTCATGTCCTGAAAATGAAAAAGAATACAAACTTCGTTTTAGCTGTGATGGCCTAAAGTTAAAACATTTCTATAACTATTAAAAGAGATGAATTGCCTTATCCAAAGAAAGACGGTTTTACAATTGACGACAGACAGACCTAGTATTAAGCCATTGGTATAAGTCTATTAAAAAAAGCAGTGATGAGAATTGTCACAGGTACTGCTGCCTCCTTCCTCCCTAGGACAGGCTTGTAATTTTATGAGCTAAAGACATCCTTTCTGTCTTAGCGAGCTGCTGGATGAGGACTTCTGGTCCACCCTGGCCAAGGGCGACCTCAGAAGAAAATCAACAGCAGCAGCTATCCAGCCAGGGTTAGCTCCTTCTTTTTACAGCTTATTAGGATCACTAATACATTTAGAGAAGCAGAAGTTCTCTTTGTCTGGGATGGGATGAAGGGGAAGGCAAGAGAGGATTTCAGGGATTTCCTAAACTTAGCTCTTGATACATCAAGACTGCAAAAACTGGCAGAAAAGGGGGTATTTGTTGGAATTGCTGAACGTATCTGAAAGAGGAAGAACCCTGATCTCACTTCTTCGTGGCACAGGCACGTATTTTAGGACTTGATACGCTCTATATAGCTCCATGAGGGTCATAAATCAGCTGGTCTCATTATTTTCTAGCAGACCTGACTTCCAGAGATGGGAACTCAAAATATAGCCAATGCTCAGGAATAGCACACCTCTACTCTATGCTGCCTCTCTGTGCAAGATATATACAAAGATTTTCCGGAGTATCTAAGAACAAATCAATAAATTGTTATGGGAGGCTGGCAAGGCCATGGAGCGAGTGAGTAGCTCATTAACAAGGCTTATTAACAAATCCTAACAACACAAACCATCACCATCAGCAATAAACCAAAAAGCAAACCAAGAGCCAAACCAGAGTAGCCCAGGACTGAGGCCCTTCCAACCCTGGGGTTCAAAAACTGGCAGAGAGGTCCCAAAACATCACCCGATACTGGAAATTAGAGGTAAATCAACCGTTGTGCAAATCAGTAAAGCAAATAAACTTATTCTCTGCAACAAAGACTAGGTGAGCCAAGTGGAAGCTAAAAAAGGGATGTCAATCCTGTTTGTAAGAGATACTAAGGAAAACAGACGTTTCATTTGGGACAGAAAACAGACACTTTTGGACAACTTTAAAAGTGATCTCCTCTTTCAACTCTCTATTTTAGCTTGAGTGAGAGGTAAAACCCTGCCTCAGCCAGAACCAGGTGAGAAAGTCCCTAAACAACCCCCCGAGGAAAGGGGAAGCCACTATCTGAAGACCGATAAATGAGCCGATCCACGTGGGTATACACCTGAACTCTAAGGGCTGCAAAATGTTTTAATGACTCTGATTAATTAGATTATGCACAGAGGAGATACAACCTCCTGCTGGAAGGGACCAAAGAGAGCTGTCGTAAGCATATAGGTGACAGATTGTACCAACCTTCTGTCCTATAGACTCACTTCATCAATAGAAGCCAACGCCGAGCGTTGGCCGGCGTGCCGGCAGAAGGCTCCGCGGCGTTCGAGTTGAGTGTGCGACTCCAGATCACTGAGGCTTCATTGTAGACAGACAAACCGCTGATAAAATGAAGAGAGCACTTAATGCACTACACGATAACGCACAAAAATAACGTTCAAGATAACCATAGCAAAGTTTCAGGCCAAACTGAATGGGAAAATGGCAACGCAATCGTTTTTCTTTAGAGATGAGTTGAGAATTTCCATTTTTTGCTTTGGCAAGAAGAGCTGGCGTTGCTGTGTGAGCATGTGGGGGTGCCTCAATGGGGTTAATTTAGCAAGCGGGGTCCCCATTCCTGCCACTGTGCTCTGCCTGCTGACCCGCCAGCCGCTACGGGTAGAAGAAGAAAAGATGCCCGAAGACAACCTGTAACGTTGCTTTTTGCCTTCCCTCCTTAAAAGCAACGGGATTTGTTGTTCTCACTCAGTCTCCGGATGTAAAGTTAAGATAAATCAGAAATGTTAAGGGCCTGCATTTCTGAGAAAATTAGGCTGGGACGATTAAAAACCCTAACTCTCATAAATCTGCCAAGGTTCAAAATTCAGCGTGATACTGGGGTATTAACCTTACAAAACCACCAGGACCTCTCCAAAGCTGATTATGGATCAGCCCAGCCTAAAACAACAGAAGCCATTAAAGAGTAGTTCAGGATGGAGATTTCTCGACGGGCAGAATTGCTTCGTTTGAATGAACTGATTACCAAAATTCCCCTTCTGCTGCAGTATTTACGGAGAGGTCTGCAAGACAGTATCGTAAAAGCTTAGCAAACTCTTCCTAGGAACCTAATCAGGAAATATGAGAGACCAAGGTCAAGTGCATTAATATTGCAGAAGCTTACTAAGAAAGGGGACGTTTCACAGTCCCCTGCACTTTGGGTATTATCAAATAACTCAGCTGAAGAATGGGGTGTAAAATTTTGTTTAAAGGTACAGATGAACTTAAAGGTCTTTTCCAACCTAGACGATTCTATGATTCTATGAATACGGAGCCAGAACAGCATGAGGAAATGGATTTCACAGAGGTACGCTGAAGACTCCGTCCTAAACTTTACGATCACCTCCTTTTTTGACTTCTTAAGGTTCCCCATCAGAAATATTCCCTTCTCGTCCCTGTTAACCACCAGGCTTAAAAAAAGAAGAAAGAAAAGAGGAATTTTTCTTCTGCATGGATCCGTAATATATTAAAGTTTGGACTAAGGAGGGTGATTAAGCTGGCTGGTGCTGGAGGAGGATAGGAAAGCTCATCAGGATATTTGCAGTAACCCTAGCGGGGTAAACATTTATCTTTTCTAATATCTTCAAATTAGAAATTTTATAGGAAAAAAGGAACCTTAGCAAAGCTCGTTTGTCTCTTATTAGCAATTAGCTGACTTGGACTCAGGATAAAAAGTGTTAATTTTGAAAGTAAACGTAATTTTCATAAAAGCACAGATAGGGAGACCAAACAACTGAGCGCTTGGCTTAGGCGCAGGAAGAAATTAAGCTGGAGCGGGGGGAGGAAGGGCTCGTTCCTCCCGTATTTTAGGCAAAAAAAACGCTTCAAGGAGTGTTGCATGGGCAATACCTGCTCACGGCAGCGAGCGGGGGCTCCTCCTTGTAGCCATTAGCTATGAAACAAGGAGCTGCTGGCATGCAGAAGGACTTATTTCCCATTCTTGCTGCCGTTCCCTTACCGTGGGACACGTGATGTGCTAAAATGCGGGCCACCATCAGCTTCAAGAAACTAAGGGAAGCAGATTGCTAGAAAAGGCAAAGGTGAGAGACCCCCGAAAAGGGTGACGCTCCTCAGGGATGCGGAAGACAGAAATCCCTTAGCCATTACATCTGAGTTTCTGGCCAGATCCTTTGAATATTCATGAACAACTTGAAGTTTTATAAGGATTTGTCCTTTCTATATACATATAAATGACTGTATCAAGAGCAGATGGGCTCCTCCATATGATTTCCTTTCTAAACATTCAACTTCATGCAATTCCCGCATATTCCTTGTGCTGGGAAAGGAGAGCCTGTGCTTTTAGCTCCGGAGTACAAAGCTGGGGTTGCTTCTGTTCATTTGCTTTTGCTTTCAAAACCTTTAATTACTCAACCAGGTCGCAGCTCTTCAACACATCACCATCATCATCATCTTTTCCCCAGTGACTACCTGGGTGTACCGAGTCTGCCAGGCAAGGCAAATCTAGAAGTGACTTACGCTTACAGAAACTCTACTGTACCTACCGACTTACGCCCATTTTCATAACAGAGCGAGCAGTTTCCAATAGCTGAGCCAGTTGGCCCACCAAATTTTACAGGTAAAATACCTTCAGCCTCATCCCATGACGTGCATCTGAAGGAGCGAACGCTTCCGACTAAAAAGGGAGTAAGGGTAGGGAGGAAAAGCAAGCGATCAAAACACTTATCGCACCAAGAAAAGAACTTATTAGGCCCGATAAGGAGTTGGAATTGATGACAATTAGAAGATACCATCCGTTTTTAGCTAATAATCCAGAAAAAGGATGAATTATTTGAGGAATAATATGTGATCACTTATTTAAAGACTTATTATAATGTATATGCTGGAGAAAGCAGGGTTGAGGTTGTACGAAGACATTAACGCTTACGCTTCCAGATGGCTACACCTTCCCATTCAAAGGCAGAGATTTAATAGCACTGCATTCGGTTTTAAAATCCAGCAGCCAGTTAATTTGCTAGGGCTCCTGCATTTATAAAACAGCAAGCCATTTTACAAGGCTGTTTTAGACGCGTTCTACTGGTCCTCCGCTTTCCTATTCACCTTTAATAAGTCTGCCAACATCCGCCTTTGAGAACGGGTTCGTTTCTGTAAAATTCCCCAACAACCCCATCCGCGCCTCCACGTGCCTTAGCAGTTCACCCCGTTAGACGAAAGTGTCAATTAAATATAAAGCTACGTCTCTTCATTTTCACTTGGGAAGATCGTGGGTTCTGCCAAACACCGAAGGCGATTTCTGAAGGCAAAATCCCGCTTTAAGAGAGATTGCAGTTCCTAAGATATTGGTCCAAATCTCCAGCCGTATCCAGGTAACAATCTGGAATGCTGATATATAAGAGGAAAACTATCTGGACAGTTGCCCCAGCTCCCTGGGAAGCGATGTTTAGTTAAAGTCTTGGATATCACTGAAAGAAGATGTGGAGATGTCACACTGCGGCTGAAGCGTTTTTTCAAGTGCTGAATTATTCACCCGTGAATCTCAGATGTGAAATCCAAATGCTCCGGTACTGCCCTGGCTTTAGACAATGTCTAATTCCTTTCTGTGCCACGGCAGGGTCTCTTCATCAGCTTTCTTTCATCTATAATCACAGCCAGGTCATGGATTATTAGTCATATTCACTGCAGAATTCAAACCCCGCTACACCAATCAGCCAGCCCAGGACTCCCAAAATGTTCCCCCTGCATTAATAGCGGCGCGGCGATGAGCTACGGGAGGACCCGAACACTCCCGGCGTTGGTTTTCGGGGGGCATAAAGAGGTGCGAATCACAGCAGCCGCTTGCCCAAGAAAAGAGAAGAGAGCCAAAGAAGCCAGCTGGGGAGAGGCCACCCGAATATCCCGCAGCTCTGCCCGCCCGTCCCACCGGCTCGCTGCCGGCGGTGCGACGGGTCTGCGTTCCTACAGCCGTACCGGGAACGCCACCTCGCCACCGCCACGCGAGTCGGAAACTGGAGTTATTTTTTTTTCTGTGCACGGTGCCCTTTCCTGGGATGTGAATTCCTTCAGTTCAGGAAGGGAAGGAAAAGCCGTTTGATGCTTTGGGTTCCTCTTTCATGAGCCCTGGGTACAGCGCATGCTGCGCCCCATCCAACGCGGTGCCCAGCGGAGCACACTGAGCTGCTGGACACATAGCCCTGCCAGCACGGCATCCTCACTGGGATGCTGCTGGGGAGTACTGGGGACCCTTCATCACATCCTGACTGGGATGCTGCTGGGGGGTACTGGGGATCCTTCATCACATCCTCACTGGGATGCTGCTGGGGAGTACTGGGGACCCTTCATCACATCATCACTGGGATGCTGCTGGGGGGTACTGGGGAGCCTTCATCACATCCTCACTGGGATGCTGCTGGGGAGTACTGGGGACCCTTCATCAGCTGGCACCAGCCTCAGCACAGCATCCTCACTGGGATGCTGCTGGGAGGTACTGGGGAGCCTTCATCACATCCTCACTGGGATGCTGCTGGGGGCTACTGGGGACCCTTCATCACATCCTCACTGGGATGCTGCCTGGGAGTACTGGGGACCCTTCATCACATCCTCACTGGGATGCTGCCGAGGGGTTACTGGGGAGCCTTCATCAGCTGGCACCAGCCTCAGCACAGCATCCT
>JADKXX010011150.1:0-43979 GCA_017310255.1 Butorides virescens | reverse complement strand
AGCTGGCACCAGCCTCAGCACAGCATCCTCACTGGGATGCTGCTGGGGGGTACTGGGGACCCTTCATCAGCTGGCACCAGCCTCAGCACAGCCCCCTCGCATCGCCTGGCCACGGATGGGCCACGGGTCCCAGCGACGCTCCGCAGGTCCCGCCACCATCTCCCCAGCACCCGTTATTTTCCCTTTTTGTTAAACTTTTTTTTTAAACCAGGGGGAAGTCAATATGCGTCCCCGTTCTTTCTCCATGAGGATGTAGAGGGGACAAAAAAAAAAAATCATAAACAAAAGCATTGATCAGCTTTTGCTGGAGGTGTTGCTCTGCATACCGAGCCGCACGGCTGCAGTTGTTTCATTAGGAGGAGCTTGGTTATGTTTGCACCGTTAACGAGTCTTGGAGAAGAGAGGAAAAAAGTACTACGGGCAACGCCACAGCGAAGATAAATAGGTAAACATCCTAGGCCTGACATTAGTTAATACATCACAGCTTTATTCACTTAGGGCGACCGTGAAATCAATTCTTCAGTAAAAATAAAAAATTTGTATCCAAATCCGTGCTCGCGATGTGAGCGAGGCGAGGAACGATGTGACGGGGAGGGAAAGCTCGTCTGCGCCGTGCGTTTTAAGCCTGCTGATTTGTCTTCGCCCAACGCAAAGCCCCGCTAAGTATTTTGTTTTCCACAAAAATGTGATTTTTGTCATTTTTCCTCAAAACTAAACGATCTGTCTTTTTTTTAAGCTCCCTCAGAAGCCAGCAGCAATGTGTCCCCAGCCTCTCAAGGACACTTTTTATTGTCATTTCCAAAGTATCTCAGCTAGATCGGTAGCAATGATGGAATCCACAGGAACGGCTAAAAATAAAAAAAAAAAACAAACCCTTCTCTTTGGTAAAGCTGAAAACAAGGTTTTCAATGGCTCAAGATCCCCTCTTATTTCTGGATAAACTTCTGAGCCCCACACCGTAAAGAACGAGACCGCCACAAAGTCAAAACCAACCCAAAAGGGGCCTACGAAATGCAAACCGACGGAAGAATTCACGGTTTCATACCAATTCCCCTGGACAACCAAGACCAGACCAAGGGATAACTCATCATCTGCGATAAAAAATGAATCTGTTGGAATTTCCCGCAGATCCTGACGCGGCAAGGACCTGCTGGAAACAGACCTTGCTCTTCAAAGACAGATATGTAGTCGTGACGGCCGTCATGACGCGCAATCCAATAAGGTGAATTCTGCCCAGCGACCGAGCATCACAGCCCTCCCGCAGCGCGCGTCGGGACCCCCGACAACCTCACCTTGAATAAAACGGGCTCGGAGGGAGGACTCCAGCTCTTAAGTCATGGCTGTGAGCATGAAGATGTCTGCTTACGGCTCCGGAGACACAAGCGACCGCTACAAACACAGCATTTTGCAAAAGCGACAGGCGCGCTGTACCTCGGGGCTTTCCTCTTGGGTACGCTTCGCTCGTGTCCCCGCCGTCACCTGCCCGTGCCGCCCTGGCCATCAAATGCACGCAAAGATTTAAGGGATGATCACCCTGCTGGGAGTGCCTGGCGAAAAGGTTGGCCAAGGGGCAGCGCGTCTCCGTCGCCAAGAGAAGGATGGGCACCCAGCGCTACCCGAACCCAATTCTCTGCTCCCCTAACAAAATGTTCATTACTGCAAACAGCGACCAAAGGGGAAAGACAAAGGAAAAGGGAGCCTATGGGTTCTGGCTTGGCAGGAGAAATAGCATCGGGGAGGAACGGTGTCACCGAGGTGGCTGCACGGTGCCATGGGCACCCCGCAGTGCTCGTAGCTCGAGCAGTCGCTGCCAACGCTACTGGCCTGATCGGGACAGAATCCAACCCTCAAAGGAACCCGCAGTCGATGGCCAGGGTGCATATTTAATATCTAAAGGAGGAACAAGGAGGGCCAGCTGTGACAGGACAAGGGGTAATGGTTTTAAACTAAAACAGGGTAGATTTAGACTAGATATAAGGAAGAAATTCTTTACACTGAGGGTGGTAAAACACTGGAACAGGTTGCCCAGAGAGGTGGTGGAGGCCCCATCCCTGGGAACATTCCAGGCCAGGTTGGACGGGGCTGTGAGCAACCTGATGTGGTTCAAGGTGTCCCTGCTCCTGCAGGGGGGTTGGACTAGATGACCTCTAGGGGTCCCTTCCAACCCAAAACATTCTGTGATTCTATGATTCTATGATAAGGAGCTTCTCTTCGAGATCTTACAGCCAGCTCTGCTGCTGGGATGGAAGGAGGTGGGAAGGAGGCGACCTCCACACGGAGACACGGCCAGCAACGGGTGGGAGAGCCCCAAAGCTGCCCCGTGACTCTGCTTTCCCACCAGGTGAGCTTCTGCAAGCTCTTTTGGCTGAAACCCACCCAAAATTGAGGTTCTTCAAGGGATTTAACACAACCCATACCACACCTTATTCCCTTTTAGGCTTCACAGCCATCTTCTCCAGCCTGCAATTAAAAGGCACGCAAGGCAGGAGCTCGGGGATGCCACACTTCATACAGGCCCTGCAAAAACACCTCGAAACCCATTTCAGACCTTCCGAACTAATCCGGGTGGCAGCCGACAATTACGCGGGGGCTTTCGTCTATTTTGAGCTCAAACTGATTGGCAATTTTGAAGAAGGCGCTGCAAATTGCTCTGCTAATCACAGCAAGTCCGGCCACGTAACCATAATAAAATAACATCAGTGCTGAGATGGAAAACCGGGAACAGCCAGAAGACGCTGAGTTGAGGTTTCCCGCTCCTTCGTCTTGCCCGGTCGTATCGGGATGCTGCAGCCTCCTTATTCCCCCCCCCGCAGCGATCTGGTTCCAGATTCCAGATCGCTGCTTGCACCAATTCAACGCTAATTAACGCTTCGTATTGCAATGATACTTTATGTTTCCTAAGAGCTGGGATGCATTTCCAGAATCACAGACTGGCAAGGGTTGGAAGGGACCTTGGGAGATCACCCAGTCCAACCCCCCTGCTCAAGCAGGTTCTCCTAGAGCATGCTAGACAGGACTTCATCCAGGCGGGCTTTGAATATCTCCAGAGAAGGAGACTCCACAGCCCCCCTGGGCAGCCTGTTCCAGTGCTCTGTCACCCTTAGAGTAAAGAAGTTTTTCCTCCTATTCAACTGAAACCTCTTATGTTTCAGTTTGCACCCGTTGCCCCTAGTCCTGTCGCTGGACACCACTGTAAACAGACTGCTTCCGTCCTCGTGACCCCCACCCTTAAGATATTTGTAGGTGTTGATGAGGTCCCCTCTCAGTCTCCTCTTCTCCAGGCTGAACAAGCCCAACTCCCTCAGCCTTTCCTCGTAGGGGAGATGCTCCAGTCCCTTTATCATCCTCGTTGCCCTCCTCTGGAACCGCAAGCATTTTGGCGGCAGCCACGCTCGAGTGGAGGGGATTGACTTTCCCGGGCTGCTGGCATCTCCACGATGCCCCCCTGCCCGCCGGCACACGTCACTCACCGGTGCGGCGTTCCAGCCCTGGGTATTTTTAAAATGCGAATGTCAACCGTACCTGGAAAAGGCCACTCGTACAGCTGAAAAATAATGGATCCCTCCAAGGAAGCATTGACAGATGCAGAATAAGGAGAAGATTTTAAATTCCTCTTATGCCAAGTTGCCTCTAAATCCTTTAATGGGAGGTAGGGAGGGACGGGGCTTATCGACAAGCTGGCAATCTGCTCCCAGCACGTGGATGCCTGCGTCTGCCCTCAAGCCCTGTGCAGCTCTGCCTTCCCCCAGGTTCCCAGCTCTAAAGCGCAAGAGCCTTCGGGAGCATCATCTTCTCCCCTGTTTCCTACCAGCCTGTGAGGAAAGCCCGGCCTTCCCTCCCCTGCGGGGCAGCACCGGCTCCCTCCCTTCTGCATGGGCAGGGTGGGAGCCCAGCATCTCCCACCAGGGTCTGGAGAACTTGGGGCACCAACTCCCGCTCCCGGGTAAGAGCTCCTCTGGTGCGGCGACACGATGACGCTGTGAAGCGTGCTTTGAAAAGTGCGTTCCATGGGTGTTATTTTCCAGCTCATCAGTTTAAAAACCCCCAAAACCCCCAACCAAACCACTAAAAAGTTTCATCTGGATAAACCAAACATCGTCCTTCAGGCTCCAGGCAGGCACACGCACCCGTGCTGGTCCTGGTCACCGCCATGGGTCAACCAAGCCGTGGTCTTTTGGGTTCAGCGCATGGTTGCTCTCCGAGCCTGGGTGCAGGGGTGGGATCCTGCTGGGAAAGGGGATGTGCTGCATCCAGGCTGTCTGCATGGGACAGGCGTCAGCAAGCGTGGGGGAAGCGGCTCTTCCGTAGAGGTGGACTAAGACTCTTCAGGCAGAAGAATCTGCCTCCCCTGTGCTGATGGGTGTCCCGGTGACTGACTGTCCTACACAACAGATGAAAACGGGAACGGGTACAACACCCTCGCTGCCGGCTGACAAACACATTTCACTTACACCGATGAAGCATCCCCTACAACGGATTAAATCCAAGTCCATCGGCAAGTTCAAGAACACGTTTAATGCAGATCCATTCATTTCAAGGAGGGTCTGTACAATGGATAGCTTTCCCCTTCAAAAATTATTCAAAACTGCACGCTGCCTTTCCATTCTTCTGCATCTTAACATTGAAAAAAGAAATCCGGCGTATTTGTAACGGGCGAAACGCGTGGTACAAATCATAGCCTGCTGTAAAAAGTGTATTTCACAAAGACTTTCTGTGGTCCAGGGACAAGGACCACTTGTTGATAAATTACTTTTCACTCGGCGAGTGGAAAGACATATTTGTATGCACCGTAAGTGGTGCTATTGTTGAGCAATTTGATGGAAGTCCGGGAAAACGCGTTGCGCGGGTTTGATTTAACCTCATTTAAATCAAATTAACGGCTAGGGATGGTGTCTAGGGACAAAGCGGAGCCCTATACAGAGATGCACCTAAGCAAAAGATACCTTTTGAGTTAAGGAATATCTAGGCTGAATCATTCACCTTATCCCTGGTGGTTTGCTACCACTGCAAGAGCTGCAGGTAGGCACGCATGCATAAAAAAAAAAAAAAAAGAAAGAAAACCAAAATCCTCCCCACCACAAAGCCAACGTGGAAATGGAGCCGAAAGCTGAGATGCATTCAAACCAGGCAGCAAGCTTTTAAAACCAAAGACACGGGTAAAAGGTGTTTGGGGTAAATGCTGGCTGGGAAGTCTGGGAGAAGAGCCTGGGATTTGTATCCGGAATCTTCCTGCGGCGCAGGGGAAATGAGCCCTGGAGATCTGCGCCAGGGAAATGCTGCATCCACCCCAAAACCAGAAAGTTCATTTTGAAGATTTAAGACCGGATCACAGAGGTAACAGGCTGCCTAAAAATGATCGGGGAGTTCATTAGGGCTAAGAAACGGGGGGAAAAAATGCTCCCAACCATGCAAACAGAATCCCAGAATCCCAGCACAGCAGGGGTTGGAAGGGACCTCAGGAGATCACCCAGTGCCACCCCCTGCTCAAGCAGGCTCACCCAGAGCAGGGGGCACAGGACTTTGTCCAGGCAGGGGTTGAATATCTC
This sequence comes from Butorides virescens, assembly GCA_017310255.1. Lineage (NCBI taxonomy): Eukaryota > Metazoa > Chordata > Aves > Pelecaniformes > Ardeidae > Butorides > Butorides virescens. Next base: position 38,433 of record JADKXX010011150.1, on the reverse strand, counting down.
CAGAGAAGGAGACTCCACAGCTCCCCTGGGCAGCCTGGGCCAGGGCTCCATCACCCTCAAAGTGAAGTTCTTCCTCACGTTCAACTGAAACCTCTTCTGCTTCAGTTTGTGCCCATGGCCCCTTGTCCTGGCACTGGGCACCACTGAGAAGAGTCTGGCTCCGTCTTCGTGACCCCCACCCTCGAGATATTTGTAGGTGTTGATGAGGTCCCCTCTCAGCCTTCTCTTCTCCAGGCTGAACAAGCCCAGCTCCCTCAGCCTTTCCTCCTAGGGGAGATGCTCCAGTCCCCCCATCATCCTTGTTGCCCTCCTCTGGACTCTCTCCAGGAGTTCCTCATCTTTCTTGAACCGGGGAGCCCAGAACTGGACCCAGTGCTCCAGGTGGGGTCTCACCAGGGGAGAGTAGAGGGGGAGGAGAACCTCCCTCACCCTGCTTGCATTACAAATTCCGCCTGCAGAAGTTCTTTCAAAGGTATCTCAGTTAAAGCAAATGACACGCGGGCATTTGAGTGGCAGCAAATAAGCAATTCTGCCTCCGGGAGGAGCAGGAGACAGAACTGGCGGGGATGGAGGCTGCAAGGAAAGCGGGGGTCAGGCTGAGCCTCTGCCGGGGGTGGGATTGGGAAGCAACAGAATCCTTGGCCCAGCACCTCTGGTGAACTCTACCTGCACAAGTGCCTACAGCTCCCAAGCAGGGATTGACCAAATCTCCAAATCTCCTCTTTGCTGAGCAAAATGCAGTTGCAACCTGGGAGCTTGGTGAAGTCTGTCATGGAGGAAAACCTCAGCGGGGATGAAGAGTGAAGGTGATCGGGCAGAGGTGCTGGGCGCCCAGTCCTGTGCTGCCACAGCACCACGCGGTCAGAGACAACGAGTTGCTGTCACTGCAGGCTTTCTGCTGATGCAATGGAGATGTTTTCCCGACTGAAGAATGGGAGAGGATCTCCATCGTGGTTCTGGCAGATGCCAGCATAAGCCGGCACCGTGAAAGCGCCAGCCTACGTCTTAGCAGGAAAGACAAGAGCGACGACCCATTGAAGAAACTTAAAGCAATGCATGAATTTAAGTCTTAAATTAGTCCTCTAGCTGCATCCGTGGCTCTTGTTTAAGGAAGAGACATTAGCACAACGTCTTCAAGTCACTTAGAGGGTTCCTGTCCAATACCATGGAGAGGCGATGCTGTGAATGATGCAGCAGGCAGAGCCTGGTTTTTCACCCTGGATCTTAAAAATGGGGATTGGCATGTCGAAGTATATCTAAAGCACAGGGGACAGGCTGCTTTCACAGCAGGACAAGGCCTGCAGCAATTTAAAGTGATGGCTTTTGGCTTGCCACGTTGGAGAGGTTAATGGAGAAGGCATTGGACGGCGTGTCTCTCAGCCTGTTTGTTAAAGCGACATGATACCCCGGTGCATGCTAAAAATCTCTGAGCAGGAACTGATAAATGGGCTGCGGTAAGCTTAGGGCTGCAGAGCTGCAGCTCGACCCAAAGAAATGTGAGTTGTTTCAAAAAGAGCCAATTTACCCTGGGCATGGCGAGGTGGAAGCTGTCACTGCCTAAATGAGAGCAGAAGCTGTCAGGACCAGCCAGCCCCTCGTGCGCTCCCGGATGCAGGGTTCCGAGGGGCTCGGGTTGTGTTAGAGAAGGGTTCTCTGCAAGTCTGTCCGTATTTCAAACCACTGCGTGGGAAAACAGAGCTTTTTCAGCGACCAGCAGAGCGGGACGGAGCACCCCGAGAATCATAGAATCGTCTAGGTTGGAAAAGCCCTTTAAGATCATCAAGTCCAACCCTTAACCTAACCCTGCCATCCCACCACTAAACCCTGTCCCTAAGCACCTCATCCATCCTTCTTTTAAATACCTCCAGGGATGGGGACTCCACCACCTCCCTGGGCAGCCCCTTCCAGTGCTTGACAACCCTTTCTGTGAAGATGTTTTTCCTGATGTCCAACCTAAACCTGCCCTGGTGCAACTTCAGACCATTCCCCCTCGTCCCATTGCCCATTCCCAGGGAGAAGAGGCTGACCCCCACCTCACTACAGCCTCCTGCCAGGCAGTTGTAGAGGGTGAGAAGGTCTCCCCTCAGCCTCCTCTGCTCCAGGCTGAACACCCCCAGGTCTCTCAGCCGCTCCCCAGCAGCCTGGGGCTCCAGACCTCTCCCCAGCTTTGTGGCTCTCCTCTGGACATGTTCCAGCAACACAATGTCTTTCTTGGAGTGAGGGGCCCAAAACTGAACACAGGATTCAAGGTGTGGCCTCACCAGTGCCCAGCACAGGGGCACGGTCACTGCCCTGCTCCTGCTGGCCACACCACTCCTGATACAAGCCAGGATGCCATTGGCCTTCTTGGCCACCTGGGCACCCTGCTGGCTCATATTCAGCCGGCTGTCAACCAGCACCCCCAGGTCTTTTTCCACCAGGCAGCTTTCCAGCCACTCTCCCCCATGCCTGTAGCGTTGCGTGGGGTTGTTGTGACCCCAGGGCAGGACCCGGCCCTTGGCCTTGTTGAACCTCATACAGTTGGCCTTGGCCCATGGATCCAGCCTGGCCAGGTCCCTCTGCAGAGCCCTCCTCCCCTCCAGCAGATCGAAACTCCCACCCAGTTTGGTGTCACCTGCAAACTTACTGAGGATGTCCTCGATCCCCTCATCCAGGTCATGGATAAAGATATTAAACAAGACCGGCCCTAGAACTGAGCCCTGGGGGACACAGATGACCACAGAGGTCCCTTCCAACCCAGAACATTCTATGATTCTATGACACCACTTGCGAGAGCTACAGCCTGGCTCACCCCTGGTTTAAAATGCTTTTATATGGGATGGGTGACACTTTTAGGGCTTCTGCTTCGGGTTTACCCCCACCTGAAAAACACAAAGGTCTTGCCAGAGGACTGGCTTATCACAGCAAAACCGAAGCGCTGTAGAAAAGAAGCAATTAAACCACTCACGGTGATTAAGTCCATAAAACATTTTCACTGCTATTTGTCTGGGAATAACTTGCTAGAAATGACAGAGCCCACTTATGTGTAATAGGTTTAGGAAGCTGTAGAAATCCCACGGGACGAGATGCCAGGCGTCCAAGCATCCTGCAGCGTTGTGGTTTTGCAACCAGCAAAGGTTGCGCTGATGCCTCGGCTGCAAAGCCGAACTGGGAGGCAAACCCCGTCCGATGGGAAAGAGCAAAGCACTCGTGCCCAGAAAAAGAGGTCTGAAAGAATGGAAACTGGTGCTAGAAAACAGGCGCAGCTCAGGTCACCACGCACGTAGTTACAGGGGGTTTTTTGCCAAGCGTTGCGGTGAGAAAAAGCCAAAGCCAAAGCAGCGAGGAAGCAACTGAAGACCACAGCTCAGGGCAAAGGTCTCCAAGGTTCACGTGGACTGAAGACATCTTTAAAATCCAAGGTATTAAACATAGAATCATAGAATCGTCTAGGTTGGAAAAGACCTTTAAGACCATCAACATTTCCTAATCTTTTCCTTTTACAGCGAGGTTTGCATCAGGGAAATGACCTATGACAGCGGGTTTGCTCTCCTACCTGAAGCGACCCACAAAATTGGGTGCGGTAACGCCGGGGGCGAGGGCGGCGCTGCGGAGGATGCTCACGAGCCCCGGGGTTTGACCCACATCCCTACGCAGCGAACGCCCACGAGCTGCCGCCCACCCATGGGGCCATCGGTAGGGTGAACCAGGGCTGGGAGGAACCCGGGTTTTTTTTCAGCGTCCCTTTTGGTAAAAAAGGCTCGCGGTTGTGATTTGGGCGACGCATCCACCTTCCACCTCTGCACTGGCGCTCCAGGTCGGGTTGGTTTCCCGCAGGAATCCGCCGCACTCCGTTAGCCGGCGGACAGGCAGGAAATTTCCACGCACAAAACTTGAGCCCCGGTAAGATTTATTTAGGCGGGGGTGAGTAAGTCCGGTTACGCGTCGCAGTCTGCCAGGTGACAAACGCCCTTGGCTCCCATTTATTTCAAGATGCGCCGAGAGCCTTTCAGAAATTAAACCTCTTTATTCCAAGGTAAATGACGCATGTTTTGCTGTACAATCTCTTTGCCTATTATCCACCGTGCCCATTACTGAATGCAGGTGTCGCAGATGGTGCAACTCCATCGTACTGAAGGGCTTTCGTCCTTTCTTTGAGCAAGTAATATTTTCGCTCAATAGCAACCAGATCTCTGGGTTGAATTGGCTCAGTCGTGTCAGGTCACCGCTCTAACTCCCCTGCCTACCAGCACAGATTTCTCGTCTAGCTTACCGCTGCCTTCCCTGGCATTGATTTGCTAATATTTTCACTAATATATCCCTGATCTGTGGTCTTTGTACGGCTTGCGAAAAAAAACCCGACAGCCTTACTCTTGCTTTTTAGATCGGATTGTGGGAGGGAGGTGAAGTGCCACTGAATTTATGCTCAGATTTAAAAGGATGCTATCAATTTGAAACTCGCAAAGTCCTTCCATATTTTTTTTTTTCGCCTCAGTTAACAATCTAGCAGTGCTGCCGAAGCGAGGGATTTTAAACGATCTAAATTTAGTGCTTCCAGCTCACCCGATGTGATCGGCTCCGACTGTTTGGTGTTTTTCCCAATGCTTGAGCTCCTGGAGTCAAGCGATGACACGACAGTCTCACCTAAAACAAAAGGAGGTGTCCAGCCCACCAGACCGCCAAGAAATACTTGAAAATATGAACCAAAGAATGACTTAGAGGCTCAAAACCCAACACGCGTATAAAAGAAATAAAAGATTAAAAAAAATATTTTTTTAAATCACAGCATTTAAGCCAGTCCTACAATTCCTGGGCATGTAAGGATTAGCCACGTTCCTTATCTTTTACCATTTATCCAGTCTGTTCGTATTTTACCCCGAGCTCACCCTTACGCCCTCACAGTTGCTACGGCGCTTGTTCCGGTTCACCTCCGTGACGTCACCGTTGTGCTAAATGATGCTGATTTGCTTCGAAATGCAACGCTGCAAGACGTTGGGTTATTTCCCCCTTCTTACAGAGGTTCAAACTAAACAAAAAAAGGTTCTGGATGGCAAATGAAATTGGACTTCAAATAGTAGGCAAGTGACGTTTGCGTTTGGTACCAATTCACTACGCAACGGCCCCGTTCACGTGCACGAGCATTTTCTCACACTACGAGCTGCAGCAAAACCACAGGAGGTTTTTTGGAAGCCACGTATTACTGAAAATCTTGTAACGTGTAGATGTGTCTCATCCATAAAAATACTCCAGAGCAAGTTAAAAATCTCTCTTTTAAAAACACAGCTCTAAACTGGCTCAATGGACAAAACCCATTTTTGGTTTTCAATATTTTTTTTTTTTTTTTTTGGAATTGCATCTGGGCTGACAGCTTGAACACTGAGCTGCAGCCCGTGAGACAGAAATACCAACTCAATCTTAACAGTAGTGCCGCTACCAGTTGCTATAATGATCTTAATCAAAGAGTATTGTGATAAAAAAAGGACTGTGCTTTGCCTGCCTTTGGCATATCCTAGATATCGCAGTGTCCAGATTGCACAGGATGCAGTCGGAGAAGCGAACTGCCCTCTACGGCACATCACTCCTGAATCCCTCCTCTAGTAAAAGGGTCCGTGTGCAGCGCTCCCAATATTCTCAAAACTCCAGGTTATCCCTCTCTGCCCCAAAGTCAGCGGGAAGCCATGGGGAGAAAAACGCTGGGTCTCGCTCCTTCCCCTCCCGCAGCGGAACCTGCGACTGCGCTGGGCGGAACGAGATGTTCAACCTCCATTAACGTGCACCGACCGTATGTTTTTCACAACATGAGCAGCCGCTGTTGGGCGACACGAGTGGGCTTTCCACGTCGCGTTACACCAAACGCAGCAGACGCGTGCGCGCAGCCGAGCGCCGGCGGTTTCACCATCACCGCAGCATCACGACGACACCAAACTGGGTGGTAGTGTTGATCTGCTGGAGGGGAGGAGGGCTCTGCAGGGGGACCTGGCCAGGCTGGATCCATGGGCCAAGGCCAACTGTGTGAGGTTCAACAAGGCCAAGGGCCGGGTCCTGCACTTGGGTCACAACAACCCCATGCAGCGCTCCAGGCATGGGGGAGAGTGGCTGGAAAGCTGCCTGGTGGAAAAAGACCTGGGGGTGCTGGTTGACAGCCGGCTGAATATGAGCCAGCAGGGTGCCCAGGTGGCCAAGAAGGCCAATGGCATCCTGGCTTGTATCAGGAGTGGTGTGGCCAGCAGGAGCAGGGCAGGGACCGTGCCCCTGTGCTGGGCACTGGTGAGGCCACACCTTGAATCCTGTGTTCAGTTTTGGGCCCCTCACTCCAAGAAAGACATTGTGTTGCTGGAACATGTCCAGAGGAGGGCAACCAAGCTGGGGAGAGGTCTGGAGCCCCAGGCTGCTGGGGAGCGGCTGGGGGAGCTGGGGGTGTTCAGCCTGGAGCAGAGGAGGCTGAGGGGAGACCTTCTCACCCCCTACAACTGCCTGGCAGGAGGCTGTAGCGAGGTCAGGGTCGGCCTCTTCTCCCTGGGAACGGGCGATGGGACGAGGGGGAATGGTCTGAAGTTGCGCCAGGGCAGGTTTAGGTTGGACATCAGGAAAAATTTCTTCACAGAAAGGGTTGTCAGGCTCTGGAAGGGGCTGCCCAGGGAGATGGTGGAGTCCCCATCCCTGGAGGTATTTAAAAGAAGGGTAGATGAAGGGCTTAGGGCCAGGGTTTAGTGGTGGGATGGCGGGGTTAGGTTAACGGTTGGACTCGATGATCTTAAAGGTCTTTTCCAACCAAAGTGATTCTATGATCCAAGTGAAAACCCAGCACCAAGGCTAACGCCAGGGAACCTGCCTAAAAGGTGCTTGAGGAACCGAAGCAATGACTTTGCCAAGCTGCTGCTGGTCTTTCAAAGTGCTCTCAGGGCTTAAAAAAAACCCCGCTTCCCGTGGCCATCTCCCCTCGCTGGATCCCTGCCGCCGCGCCGGGTACCCGGGGATCCCAGGTGGGATCCGGCCCCGCCACGCTCAGAACTGCGCAGGCACAAATTATCCCTGCTGGGAAAATTTCACCGGCTAATTTGCGGCAAAATGCAACAGGTGCTACAACACAGGCGGAGGAATGTGAGGAGGAGGAGGAGAGTAACACCAACGGGGACAAGTGCCTAGATAGACAGGAGAAGAGATGCTCTATTTAAATACCATGCCAGTTAAAAGTTAAGCAAAAAGTCGATGAAAGAAACAACGCGCTCCTACCTCCCACCAGCCGAGAGCTACCGCGGCAGGAATAGGTCGTCTAAGTTCAGATAACGAAAGCGTATCGTGAAACGCTATTTACGCTGCATACGGCCCCACGTGGCCGTGTATCTGCTCGACACGTGCGGCTGGAGCGGGCAGGCTGTGTCGGCGGGCACGTCGGTCGCCACGCTACGAGGCTTTCCTTCCGTTGGGCCGGTGGCAACCAAAAAGTCGCACGTCTCCTGTGGGTCACGCACGTGCCAGCGCTGCAACGCAAAATAGGTGAAAAAGCATCGCGCGCTTGGGACGCGTCTGCCTGCATCACACCTTACGAAAGCCCAAGGAGAAGGGTTTTGAAGGTGACAAGAAAGCCAGGAGTTCGATATCCCAGGCCAAGCCAACCGAGGAGCCAGAGAGAGAAGCCGCGGCCCACGCTCCCTCTCGGGCAGAGGACACTTAGCCCTGAAAGGACTTGGATGCCGATGCTAATAATAACAACTTCTAAAAGCCCAAATGTATTTATGCCGGGGAAAACTGAAAAACAAAGAGTTAGCATCTGTCACCAGCTCTCGCTTGCCAAGACGCAGCATCCAACGTACTTCTTCGAGTCCAGATTGCCATAGGGACGTGATCCGCACGCGTGCCACCAGCCCGGACACCGTGCCCGTGTCCCAAACACGCCGGCACCTCCTCCGCCAAAGGGCACCCCGCAAGGCTCCAACACCCCCCCCAGGAGGACAGAGGGCGAGGAGTACGATGGATGCCACGGCTGAAGGACGCGCTCTGCCCGTTAGGATCGCACGCCTCGGCTCAAGGCGGCTTGACCTGTCTCCATAAAATTATTTTTCATTGGGAAGAGCCAACGCAAAGGTGTTTCGGCTCCGCGGGGGCGTTTCTAGCGTCCTGCTGGAGAACCCGTTAGGAAAAACAGGAGAAATTACAGAAATTCAGCTCACTTCATGGTGTCTCTAGGCACAGATTAATTACTGTGGTTTAGACCATAACAACAGTCCTGTAGCTCCTTGCGGAGAGGATGGGAGGCGTTTCATGGGCAGCAAACCACGATGGCTGAGGGATTATTTAGCCACAAACTCTCTGCCGTTTCCTAATCTGCAAACCGGACTACTACCGCCTTTAACGTGGACACGTCTTTCACCGTATTTACCAAGGATGCCAACGCAGAAGGCGATATTCCTTCTGTGGGTTATTACTAAAATAACTGCAGATCCCTGGCTGCAGTGTTACTGGAAACAGAACGGGAACATTTTCATTCCACTCCAGGAAAAGTGTCTTTGCTGGACAGAAACATTCCTACCCTTCCACCTTGCCTATTTATTGGGGAAGCAAAGCACAAACCGAAATAAGAATAAATGTCCAAAGGGTCACAGGATGAGGTTTAGGTCCAACTTCAGGCTTAAGAAAAGCGTTGCTTTAGGCAGCTATGATTGAAAAAGGTGTTTCTTCCTTATAAGCTTCAATTAAAATCGCTATTTCCTTTGAACTTCCCTCCTCTGCCCTTAAGTTGCATCAAATCCCAGCACTGCGTGAGGTCAAGAGCGGGTAAGACGTCACTGGAAAAGCAACAAAACTCGGAGGTGGCACTGGTGGATGATGTTCGTTGCCCGTGACCGAGGTGCCAGCAGCCATCAGACCCCATCAGCAGTGGAAAGAGAATCGCATTTTGGAATCCCTTTGATTTAAACAGCGTGCTGCTGTTACAGCTGTGCCGAGCATCAATGGGAAGAGCTGACAAAATTCCCTCTTTTTCCCTTTTTTTTTGTCTCCCAGTGCCACGTGTCCAGCAGAGGACGAGGCTCGCTTTCTCGCCCAGTCCCGGTGGAGGGATTTGCTGCGGATAAAGATGCCCGACGCAGGCGAAAGCCTCGGCGCCGCACAATTGTCACCTGCCAAAGCGGGCGCCAGCGCTGCGCTTCGCTCGCTGACCCCGAGACCCGTCACCCCAGGGAGCAGCTGCACGGCTGGGTGAGCTTCTGCCGAGGAGAAAAAGAACAGGAATAAGAGTAATTAATAAAAAAGAAATTAAAACGCTGCCTCAAAGCCTTTTCGACCATGAAGGGATGGATGCACGCGGGGGCGAGGTGGCACAGATGGGTGCAGCGTGCACTGGGGGCTTGGCGGCTGGGAGGGGTCCGGCGGCGATGGCTCCGGCAGCGATGGATCCAGCGGCGATGGCTCTGGCAGTGATGGATCCAGCGGCGATGGATCCAGTGGCGATGGATCCAGTGGCGATGGCTCTGGCGGCGATGGCTCTGGCGGTGATGGATCTGGCGGTGATGGATCCAGTGGCAATGGATCCAGCAGCGATGACTCTGGCGGTGATGGATCTGGCGGCGATGGATCTAGTGGCAATGGATCCAGTGGCAATGGCTCCGGCGGCGATGGCTCCAGCGGCGATGGCTCCGGCGGTGATGGCTCTGGCGGCGATGGATCCGGCGGCGATGGATCCAGCGGCGATGGATCCAGTGGCGATGGCTCCGGCGGCGATGGATCCAGTGGCAATGGATCCAGCAGCGATGGCTCCGGCGGCGATGGATCCAGTGGCAATGGATCCAGCGGCAATGGCTCTGGCGGCGATGGATCCGGCAGCGATGGATCCAGCAGCGATGGATCCGGCAGCGATGGCTCCGGCGGCGATGGCTCCGGCACATCCAGGGTCTGTCCCTGCCATAGAATTGCAGGCAGGATCCAAACCCATCACTTGTTTGTACCGATGCCAGCCGCCGGTAACTCTGCCGACAGTGGAATAACTGAGCTCTCGCTGCTCAAAAGGCCTCCGGAAAGTCTCGGAGTGTCTTACATAAGGCTGCTATAAACTGGTACCGAAAAAAGAAGAAAGCAAGTAATTACGCTGCTGCCTTGTAAGCTTTGATTCTGTGCTGTTTGGGAACAATCTCAGGATTTTTTTGTCAGGCTTATGAGGGTACCGCGTAGAACAGCAAAGGCTTGGAGGTGGGGTGGTCTCGCTTTCCAGCTCCTATGTACAAAGCAGATTTCCTTAGAATTTCACAGCCTCACAGGCACGACGAGAGAGAAGCAGGAGACATTTTTGCCCTTTCCTAGCAGCTTATGTATTATTCCTTAAAAAATAGAAAAATTTAAAAAAAAAAAAGAAAAAAGAAAAGAAAAACTTTCAGAGAAATGCGCTGCCTTTATTCCCTTGTGTTGTTTAAACCTTTTTTTCCGGCCCCACACAATGAGCTTTCTTTGGGAAGTAGCACAGTAGCTTTTCCTTAGACCACAGCAAAGCAGTTACAACTTCAGTACCTTGAGAAGGTGGTGGCTAAAATAAAAGAAGAAAAAAAAAAGAAGAAGAAGAAGAAGAAGAAGAAACCAAAAGAGAGAGAGAATGAATGAGGGTACAAAAGGGAACTTGAATCGCTGAAAGGGAGGGGGGGGGAAAGAAAGAAAGAAAGAAAAAAGGCGTCAAGTATAGGTATAATTGCAAAGCACCAGCACACTTCTGGCACCGGGGAAAAAAAGGAATTGCAGATGATTCAGGGGTATGACAAAGAATCCCTTCAACAAGTTGTCTTTTATCACAAGTTTGCTGCTATACAGTAACGGCGAGAAATTGCATCACGTCAACAGGGAGTTTATAAGGAGAAACGGCCTCTGAAGGCAGTGGAAATGCGCCGGCTGGTACTTTGTGTTTTGCTTATCACGCCGCAATAAATTCACCGAGAACAGCACAAACGGGATATTAGAAACACAAATGCACTTGCACCTAAAAGGGTCAGCTCCGTAATATTTACTGGTCGACAGGCGGCTGAATATGAGCCAGCAGGGTGCCCAGGTGGCCAAGAGGGCCAGTGGCATCCTGGCTTGTATCAGGAGTGGTGTGGCCAGCAGGAGCAGGGCAGGGACCGTGCCCCTGTGCTGGGCACTGGGGGGGCCGCCCCTCGAATGCTGGGGTCAGGGTTGGGCCCCTCACTCCCCGAAGGACCTGGGGGGGCTGGAGCGTGTCCAGAGAAGGGCAGCAGAGCTGGGGAGGGGTCTGGAGCCCCAGGCTGCTGGGGAGCGGCTGAGAGACCTGGGGGGGTTCAGCCTGGAGCAGAGGAGGCTGAGGGGAGCCCTCATCGCTCCCTACAACTGCCTGAGAGGAGGCTGTAGAGAGGTGGGAGTCGGCCTCTTCTCCCTGGGAATGGGCGATGGGACGAGGGGGAATGGTCTGAAGTTGCACCAGGGCAGGGTGAGGTTGGACATTAGGAAAAACTTCTTCACAGAAAGGGTTGTCAGGCTCTGGAAGGGGCTGCCCAGGGAGGTGGTGGAGTCCCCATCCCTGGGGGTATTTAAAAGAAGGATGGATGAGGTGCTTAGGGCCAGGGTTTAGTGGTGGGATGGCGGGGTTAGGGGAACGGTTGGACTTGATGAGCTTAAAGGTCTTTTCCAACCAAAGTGATTCTATGATTCTATGATTCTGGGGCACAGTGGAGGAGGTGGGAAGGTCCGCACCAGCCTCTGCTGCTGAGCATCCCTGCACCCAGCCCGCTCCTCCGGGCCACCCCGGGGTGCCGGCTCCCAAATCCCTGACGAGCAAAGGCGAGGGGACTCAAATTCAGGCTCTCGTTTAAAACCAGAGCAAGCTCCTTGTGCCAGCTATTACAAAACACGAAGGCATGTTTCTTTGAGGCAAGGATTGAAGTCTCCCAATACAAAGCGCAACCACGCCGTTAGCTTAGGGCGAAAATATCACCTGCGTAGGGTGACCGAGCGCCACGGCACGTTTTTTGACCCAAGGACGGTGGCAGGAAACCGAGAGCTGCCGACAGCTAAAGGGCCCTTTCGCCGCCCCCTGTGGGAACCGAAAGCACCAGGTTGAAGACCGAAACCTTTACAAATCCCTTGCCCCGGCAAAACAGCAGCTTTGCCCTCGCAAAGCCTAAAACGGCGAATGAGTTAAGAGGCTCCGGAATGAAATAATTCTTCACCGGCTCTTTCGGATCATTCGCCAGCCAGTGCGGTGGTGCTGTGGCATCGAAGGGCTTCTCCTTTCGCCGGCTCCTTCGCCCTCCTCCCCGGCCTCACCCCTCCGCTCCATCCCGGAGAACGGCTGCCGGTTTAAATGCAAATAGTGCACATGCAGGCACAGGATCTTTTTTTAAATTCTGAAAGCTGAGACTTCTAAGTTTATCTCAGAAGGACACTGGAAAGATGAATAGAGAGAAATTATGCAGAGAAAGAGAAAATATTCAAAGAGTAGAATTATGTATGCATAATTGCCTGGCTCCCCGGGGTGCATGGGCGAGTACACCAAGTCACTTTGTGAAATCATTCCCCACAACTCCTGTATCCTAATTATAGTGCTGTAAGTGGGGAGAAGCTAATTTTTAAACAATCCTGATGGGGTAACTGGAAGAACCATGAGGATGCTGTTAACCCCTTGCCTACCGAGGGTCTTCAAAGCAAAGGAGCAAACACAGAAGAAATAAAGGCAAGGCCGGCGGACGCAACGCATCGCCCTCTGGTTGATTTAAAGGTGTCCAGTACGAGAACCAAGCCAGCACAAGGCTTCAGGCTAGAGGAGAAAAAGGGCAGGATAGATGAGGTGCTTAGGGATGTGGTTTAGTGGTGGGATGGCAGTGCTAGGTTAATGGTTGGACTCGATGATCTCAAAGGTCTTTTCCAACCGAGGTGATTCTATGATTCTATGAAATCTTTAAAATAGGCCAGGATGAAGAAAACCACCAAAAAACCCACGATGTGTGCCCAGACTCAAAGAAGTTTGGAGTCACAGCACGTTCTCAGCCAAAAGCGGTATAAGCCCTAAATATGCCCATATGGGAACCTCTTTATCCACCCAGAAAAGGCAGCCATAGCTGCCCGGTACCTCGGCACGTCCCCCAGCGCACCGTGACTACGGGCAGCAGAAAGAGCTCGAGTTGGTGCTCCCAGAAAGCAGCCGGCTGGTTCGCAGGGGAAGGACCTGGTTCCAGCACAGCTCCGTGAACACGCCGCCTGATCACGCCCCTGCCGGTCGCAGGCATCGATGCGACGGCGAGCGAGAAAGGTCAAAATGATGTCTTTTTGATCCCCTATCGATGCGGTACCTTGAACCCCACTTCTTTCACAAGAACAATAAAAAGCATTAGCAGGACAGCCCTGCCTTCAACCCGTGCTCCCACGCCGCCCCGCAATCTCAGCTAACCCCGAAATCAGCCACCGGCTGCCTCTTCTTCTTGCCATGCTCAGCAAGTCTAAGCTAACTAACACCACTTCTGGAAGTCCCTAAACTCAGATATTTTGACTAAAGCTGTCACTAGTATTTTGACCAAATTCCCTTTAAATTTCTCAGCCTGGTAACGTCTGTTCTCATTTACCACAAACCCCTTCAAGCGTTCCAATCCGCATTGTTTTTCCTTACTGGAATAGATACAGGCACACAATATTAAAAAGGAAAAAAAGATAAAATACTCCATTTACCCACCTTAGGCAGGCAAAGCTTTATTTTTTCCCCTTAGCCATGCTTTGCACAACACCCCTAAAAGCATCAAAACCCCACTTAGATGTTTCCTGGCCGGGCTGGCAGGGACACACGTGCCGGGCTGCGGCCGCTTCAGCTCCATGCAATACCTGGACTCCAACATCTGATGCCCAGAGAGAGAGAAAAAGCGAAGGCTTTCACTCCAGATTGCATTGCTTTGAATCCCCTTGGTATTTGGGTCTTTGTATGCCTACCACGCTCATTCCGGGAGCTCATTCAGGGGGTCTCCCCCCTGGAACCCCAGCAGAAGCCACCCATGGAGACGCATGTCCTTTGGTGTGCGCAGAGGGATTAGTTTGGGTAATGGAAAGTGGACACTTGCAATTTGGCTGCTCATCCCCTCTCTCAGAAAAGCCAATTCCAAAATTTTATAGATATCTAGGCTATAGGCTATATCTATAGATATAGGTATCTGGGCTTGAAGACCAGAAGACCATTTAAGACGACCTCCTACACTAATAAGCAATTAAATCTTACCCAGTCACCTCTTTGTTGAGGCCAAGTATTTGCTCAGCGGAGAATTTCCAGAAAGACGTACTTGACTTCAAGCATTGATCTCAGCACGTGAAGAACTCTCAGTGCAGTCTTACAAGTGATGAACTCCCTGCCAAGCCCATATTAATATCTAACCCTTACGTTCTGAAAATTAAATATTCGAGTCAAATTGAATAGTTATTTTTTCGGCCAAAGTAATAGACACAATTTTACTACTTAATCCTCTCACATTGTCTCAAGCTCACTCAAATTACAGCCATTTGAACTGTGATCTAAGCTCCCCTGTGCTTAACGAACTAATTAGAGCAAGGACAGCCAAACTTCCCAATTTCCTGAATGCTAAAATCTTCGTCTGGCCAAGAGCCACCGGACGAGCACCACACAGCGTGCAAAGGGGAAGGAGAGAAGAGCAGAAGCGGGTCCCAGGTGGGCAACTTGGCCCCAAGGGCATCCCAATGCCCACCCGTCAGCTGTAAGGCAGAGGGAACAGCCACGATGAGTTGAAAAAAAGAAAATTAGCAGACTGGAAGAGATAGTTATGCTCCTACATTTTTTCTCTATTTCCTTGGAAAGAGATGTTCTGTTCAGTCTGAAAAAAGCACATCTTTACAGACTTTCATTAGATACGTGAAGGACGAGACCTTCAAGGCCATTCTTGGAGGAGCAAGAGGTGATGGCGATTGCCAGGGACTCCTTTATGTGAACCAAGTGACTTGGATCCACCTTCCCCCCTTTCAGCAAAGGGCCACAAGCACCAAAAGAACAGGACATTCCGAAGTTGTTGCACTTGGCAAAAGCAAATGCTGATTGCAACGTCATCTTTTCTCTCCAGACCAAATATCGTTTCAGTGTTCAGGGGAAAACGAGTAAGTTCTAACAGGAAAACCTGACAGAGAGCCTCAAACCCCTGTGAGTCAGGGTACTTCCTCTAAAGAGGAGATTCTAGTTTAAAACCTTATTTTGAGTGATGGTGGGATTCCAGCTCCCTCAAGGAACCTCAACAAGGAGCGCTCAATTTGCCCAACATCAGATGGCCCCTCAGGTGAGCGGGACCTCGTCTCATTCTCTGTCATGTCCTCTCCAACATGGGGAGGATGACACAACTACTTAAGACTTAAGTAGATTTGGGATGGCATCTGGCTGTGGCGCACAAGCTCAGCACTGCAAAATCCAGATACACAGGACTGTCCGTGCAGATTTACTTCTCTTGTCCTTGGGAGAAGAGAGGAACTCAAACTCCTGGGATAGTAACATTTGAAAACAGATGCAAAGGAAGAGTTTGAGGATGAGAAGTAGAGCTGGGACCACAACATGACAGACAGGAGCACCTCTATCTCAGATCTGGACCCAGATCAGGAGTGAACCAAGAATTTCCTGATAGATAGCTCATTGCTGAGCCCGGTTTTGAGCCTGCCGCAGATGGCAGCAGCATGACAGCCTCCTGCTTGACACTACAACAGAAATGACAACACCTAAGCAGAGACTGAAATTGCTGCCTGCACTTAAAGGTGGTCCTGTCTGAACAAAAATTTGTAAATAAATTCGCACCACCTGGGTTAAGGTCTCTGGGTGAGCTTCAGGGTTGTCAGCATAAGACTCATCGACCACACTAACTTCGTTATCACCATTATTATGTGTCAAATGCCCAGAGGTATTCCCAAAGAAGAAACACGCGCAGACGTCACGATGACATAATCCTAAGCACAGTTTGATGCAGCGTCGTTGCGTTTGCCATCAGCAAACCCCATCAGGGGAGGAGGTCAGAGCGGGCAGAGGTTACAAGGGTGAGGTCACAGCCTTACTCAGTAAGACCTCATCACGCCAGATACATCTACTGCCCTTTCATACGGTCACTTCTGGCAGACAAGGTGTTAGAGAAGAGTTTAAGGAGGATCAGTAGGCCCAGAAGATATTCCTGCAGGAGCCTGTTCAAACCACTTTCAGCATAACGCAAGAGTAGGCTTGCAAGCGTTGGAAAGACACAGCCAAGATATTCCCTGGGAGATGCAACGGGTGGTACAGGGGCAGAGACAGCAGGACCGAGGACCACTGGGCAAGGGGAAGAAGGAGGAACCCTAGAAGACAACTGAATTCAGGCAGATTTCCACAAGGATTTGCAAATCGGCTAAGAGGGTGTGAGGGGACCGAGGACAAATCCGTTCTAGTTGCTTAGCTGGGTCCTTGGCATCTCCTGGAGACAGATCATCACGTTGAACTGGGCCACTGCACAGTGGGGAGGTTCTGAGATGGGTCATCTTGCAAAGCAAGATCCCACCAAGTCCTGTGGCAATGAAGGCACGGACTCCGAGTTCATGCACCAGCGCAAGCAGCATCGGGATCACTTTATTTAACGCTTTTACATCCTTTTATACCCATCCCAAAACAAAGCCTCTACTTTTCTCTTATCACCTAGCTACTTGGCAAGCACTGAGTCCAAGCCTTATGTGGAAACAAAGTTCATCTTGCAAGGTCCATTGGTCACAGCGTTGACCTTGTTTTTCACTTAGCTCTTGTTCAGTTATCCCATGGCTTGTGACCAACCAGGCCAAGGAGATCTCTGGCGTCCGGCTCAGCCGCCACACCTGCAGATTCTGTACTTGTTCCCACAAAGTCCTACCCCAGAGGCAGTCTCTCAGCAACACCAAAGAACAGGCCTAGAGGAACAGAGTGCTTGTGTCACTCTTCCACCCTTAGCGCTTCATTTCGGTGTGGATGATCTTATGACAAGATCGATGAATCCTGATATAGCAGCACTTGAGATAAATGTTGCTTCAGAAGGGCTCTTGTCTGAGTATTTGGAGAGAAGAGGAGTTTAGGAGGAACGGGTGACGAATGAGAAAGAGGAACATCACCAGCTGTTGGAAGCACTGCACCATCTTTTGTACAAACACACCTTTCTCGGGGTGATACTTAGAACTACCTGCAAAATTATTTCCAAACCTTCTCCCCATAGCACTTGCAAAAGCTTTTTTGCATCCACAAAGGAACAGCTACAGGTGTGTACGACACAAAGACAGTTCCTACGGAATTTGCTCAAACGTGCTCCTGCAGCCAGGTGGCCCTGGGCAAGAGGCATCCACAGCAGCTTTTGCATCCGTGCCCGCGTAGGTGAGCAGATCTCCCTCAGCTCCGTGCAGGTGAGTGCTGCGCTCACCTCCCTCCCACACGCCCCAGCTCCTTCGGAGGGATGCGCTCCGAAATCTCGGGCATCATGAACTTCACGCCGCTGCAGACTCACCAGTACCCCAGGGCATTACAACGGTTGAACACCTCTGAGAAGACCGCAATGGGCTACATCTCCAAAATGCCTCTAGTTAGACCACAACCACGCCAACAGAGAAACAATCACCCCGACGCCTCTCGATGCACAGCGCGTCAGCAGGAGCACCGGAGGCTCGCGTCGGCCAAGGGCTGGTGGCCCATGGCACGGGGCAAACCCAATCCCTGCAAAGCCAAGAGCTACCGAGGAGCCGAGGCTCAAACCACTGCATTGTTTGAGCAGGATACGCAATCTAGGACACAGATCCAGAGACAAGAGCTTCATCAGGGACGCGATTCCTATCATCACATAGTTTTTAATTGCCGCGTTGACTTTTAATTTAAAAAAAAAAAAAAAAAAAATCATGCAAAAAATGAAGACTCTTCCCCCATCCTTTGGCCAGGTAAAATCAGGTAAAAGCTCCCAGCTCTGGCTGGCGCAATGGACAGTATCAGGAAGGGGAGGGAATGTTTAGAAAACGTTTTTAAACAATTCAATTCTGAAGCAATTTGTGCGCAGTGGCAGTAGGCAGCCTTGACTGCAGCAAACAGACAGCAGGCTGGATCAATCGCGGGGTGGAGGTGGGTGCAGGAAAGCCGGAGCAGCAGACTGTGGCATTGAGGCTAATAGCTTTGTAGCAATTTATTCGGTGCGAAATGCTGCATAGAGCGACGTGGGGGTCTGCAGAGAAAGTGGGCAGAGAGTACGGCAACGCCTGGGAGGGAGGTGGTCCCCAACGCCGGAGCGGCAGAGAGGATCAATACCAAACGCTCCAGGAAAAGCAAGAAAGTCTTCTTCCCTCACAAAAAAATAAATAAATGACAATTAATGGATCCAATCAGGCCATCTGCCAAAAAAAAAAAAAAAAAAAAATATGTTGTTGAAGAAACGTCACACAAAAAAAAACCCCGGTGAGATAAAAGCTTCAGCGCGGTGGCAGCATCGCTCCCGGTACAGTCTGTCCTTGCAGGCTGCACCCTTAGGGGTTCGTGGCCCTGCCACCTCGCCCCGAAACAAAATCCTGTTGCCGGCAACGGGGACGGGCTCTTCATGTTCTGTACCAATGACGAGGGAAACCCCACGGAATAATTTCCAACCCCTTCCCCAGGTTGGTCCCCCATCGCTTCTTCAGCAGCCAAGCTTTACCTGGAGAGATGCCACACTGTCCCCTCTCCCTGGTGGTCTTCATCCATGCTGTGGATGAATATTTAAGGAATGGATAGGGAGAGCTAATTTTGGGATAGAACAAAGGGAAATGGCTTTCTGGAACCTCGTTTTGACAAATGAGAAAAAACATCGCATTCAATCGTGATGCGTGTCCTGTGATGCAAGCTCCAGAGCTCTGGATCTCCTTGCGGGCAAAATTTGCTCCGGCTTGCTCCTGCTGGTGTTTGCAGCCCAAGGATAACGCGATGCTCTTTCCACATCACGCTATCTCCATGCCCAAGCACATATGGTCTGGCTAAATAAGAAGCCTTGGAAAGGCTGTCAACAAGACTAGAGGAAGGTGTGCATCTGTGCAGAAACATATGCGTGCCCCAGCACCGCACAGTGAGCCACAAAAAGGTTGCTCGTGCCCAGAATCCCAGCAAACCCCCACCCGGGTCCAGCAGAGCGGCGGTGCAGGACCAGTGACGCTGCCGCTTCTGCAAACCCTTCCCCTCCCTTCCTTCAGGCTGCATGACCAAAAGCCCACCAGCCCGCTTCCAAGGAGCCCAGGAGGCTCCAGAGAGCCTCTTGCCAGGGGATCTAAAGACGATGCTCCCTCTAAACTCAACCAGCCCAGGCTTTCACAGCATTGCTGCTCCGGCCCTCGTTTGTACACACCCGCTTACGTGTTTGCTTGAAAGTACGTGCTTTACGTTCGCTTACCAAAATCTCCCCCCCTGTGGTACTAAAAGCAATGGAATAATCTACTATTTCAACTCACATCCCTTGGAGAATTCTGCAGTTTAAAAAAAAAAAAGAAAAAGAAAAAGAAAAAAACTGGTTGAATTTGATTAAACCTTTGGAATCTCTCCAATATTTCCAGTTATTCCATCTGTAGAAACACTCTACTGGCACTTGGCACATTTATAGCATTAACTGCCTTCTAAATCAGCAGCAGTTCTGCCTAACAATTTGGCATTTGCACATTGCCTTGTAAATAACCCACCTCGCATCTCGGGGTACGAGGACCGTCCCCTCCAAAAAGCCTATCGCTGCCTTGGAGCAATTCTTCAGGAAGAAAATATCTTCTTCTGGGCTCATCTCTTGACAAAAAAAGGGGGGGGGGGGAATGGCATTCAGTGGGCACAGTATTAACACCGTGGCTCATGGTGTTACTATGGCAGTAAAATGAAACCCAATGCAACCAGCTGGTTGCTATACTGCTATTAGAGCCTCTTTTCTCTTTTTGACCTTTCTAGAACTCTCCACAAGGCATTAATCTGTACAAAATCCAGCCAGGATCTAAAGCGCAACGCAAGGTGAAGGTGTTGGCAAAGCGGGTCCTCCTGGCGGACACCGCGTAGGGAATGATTCCGATTCCGCCGGCGAGGATTTGCTCGCTTTTTTTTTTTTTTTTTTTTTTTTTTTTTTTTGCTACCGCGCCACGAAGTCAGGAACCAGGCGAGGAACGGCTGCGGCTCCAAATCAAGCCACAAAGCAGCAGGAAACCACTCAGCAATATCAGCAGCGATTTGTGCATTTCTTGGTTGAAAACAAAGAGCGGAGAAGGTCGCCGTTACTACCTCCCCGCTTCCAAGTCGCCTCTCCTCTTTTGTCTATCAAAATCGTTGGGAGGCAAAGAACCTCCCCTTTCCCAAATAGCTCCCGGCTCCAAGCTCTTTTGAAAACTCTTTCTCCTTATCTTTAGCCACACCTGACCCATTCTTCTAACGCCTCCCCATCGACAAAGCCTAGGAAAATCGCCAAATTTTGGCGCCCTCCTGCAGAACAGCCTTCTCCCTCGCCTGCACTTCAGACTTGGTTGCTGCCGCTGGGCTACGCTCTGGGCCTTCCTAGCAGGGATTTGGTCTACAGAGTGTAGGGGAAAAGGGGGGGGGGGGAAAAAAAAAAGGAAAAAAAAAAAAAAAGATAAGGACAAGGCCAAAAAGAAAAGAAACACATTGAGCTAACGCTCCTCCTCCTGCCTTTTGTTTCTAAAATATGCCTTATTGATTTTTATCCATAGCATGACCCCGTAGCATCAGAAATCCAGGGTCACCTGAGGACTTCGAGGCGGTCACTGTGCCGTGCATGGCGACCGCTTGGAATTTGACAGCAAGAGCGAGTTCAGAGCTTTGCGCTGAAACAGGGCTGGCTGCAATCGCCAGGGCTGAAAAGGAATTTCTTCCTTCTTGTTTTGCAGGCGGAGATCCAACACCCGGAGCTGAACCGCTCCGATCATGTCCCACAAGAAGTAGTGACTCAAACCGGCTTACTCATTAGAACTCTTTTGGAATTAGTGGCTTAGTTAATGCTCCCCATGCTAACATTTTTAAAATGACTTTTTTTTTTCCCTGTTCTTTTCTGTATTCAATACGCTTCCCTCGCTCGGTGCATTTCTTCCTTGAACTCCAAGGAGGAATGATTTCCCTAACTCCATGGAGGAATGATTTCCCTAACTCCAAGGAGGAATGATTTCCCTCTCTCCAAGAAGGAATGATTTCCCTGTCTCCAAGGAGGAATGATTTCCCTGTCTCCAAGGAGGAATGATTCCCTAACTCCAAGGAGGAATGGTTTCCCTAACTCCAAGGAGGAATGATTTCCCTGTCTCCAAGAAGGAACGATTTCCCTAACTCCAAGGAGGAACGATTTCCCTAACTCCAAGGAGGAATGATTTCCCTAACTCCAAGAAGGAATGATTTCCTTAACTCCAAGGAGGAATGATTTCCCTTGGCTGCAGGTAACTGCAAAGAGCGACCGGCAGCGGGCAAGGACCCGCAATCTTCTTCACTTGTTTTTAATCAGTTCGTCAAGCGGGGTCCCATCCCACATCCCAGAAGGTATCGGCAAGATCCCGTGCCACGTCTGTAAGCCCGGGGTTGTGGGTGCCGGGGCACCTATAGCTCCCCAGTAAACAGCTTAACCCACCCCTGGGGAAGGGGCTGGCGGGGAGGCGGTGTCACCGGGGCACGGAAGGACGCTGTGGCCCCCAGAGCTCGGCAACACCCCCCGGCGCCAGCGCGTCCCTGGTGCCTCCAGCCCGGGCCCTGGCGAGGTGCGGGGGCTCTGGTAGCGCGGCTGCGATGCTCCAGCGCCGCCCCGACACAGGGGGGGCAGGAAAGAGGAGAGAGGACCCCGAGCGAAATGCTCCCGCGAGCCTCCAAGCCCACCGAGAAAAGAGACGAGTCTCAACTCGGTGGCCGCTGATGAAAATGTCTGCTCCCTCTCACACATACACAAAAAAAAAAAAAAAAAATTAAAAAAATAAAAAAGACAGCTCTCCCTGCAGCCAGCGATGCATACGAGATGACTGCCTTCTCAACATGAGAGCAAAAGGGCAAATGAATCACATTACACTCCATGAATAAAAACAGAGTCTTAATGCAAGAGCGACTTAATGATTACATTTTCAATGCACTAGACAGTTTGGCCTCATTTGCAGAGGTGCTGAGCACCCCCGAGTCCCACTTCAGCTAATGGGGACGGCAGGCACTTTGCACCTCGGGACTCTCCCCCCGAGCCCCGTCCCTGCCTGGGAAATTCTCCCACCTGGCAGGGAGGCTTTCCCCGAGGTTTGTGACATTAAAAGCTGATAGCAGGGATGAACCTGGGCCAAAGACCTCTGATCTCGGCCTGCTGCACCCGGATCCATCCTCGGGAAGGTGGGGTAAGGGTTTGCAGCTCTGCTTGAACCGTGCTTTTATCTCCCGTGTAGGGAAGAGGAACCCGGCCCTGCTCGCGACGGCAGCCCCGGCGACGTTGGCCATCGGCACCAAGAGGCAACCAAGGTGTTCAGCTGGCCCGACTGCGTATCCCCTATGCACAGGGTGAAGGAGATGGTGGTTAGGAGCCACCTGAAATGGAAAAACCCAACATTCCCAAACCATCCCCTTGGCGAGGCGCTCACAGAGCAGTTACGGAAAAGCACGCAGCGGAAGGACAGCAAGACAAAAATAAATCCCACTCTCATCGCGTTACTGGGAAGGGGCTTCTGCACCAGACCAAAGCCAGCCAAGCAGCAACACCAGCACACATGCAGATCGGGAATAAATTCTGCTTGGACCCCGCCGGGGTGCCAAACACGCCACCTCGCCATTCCCGAGCTTTTTAGGCTCCCTATGGCATTTAAAACCACTCCTGTTCCCACTTTGTTGGGTTGCCCTCGCTGTTTTAAGCATCCTCCCGCACTGGCAGCGCCACGCAAAGCAAGCCCCGGTGTCCCCGTCCCCGCCAACGTCAGCCGCACCCTGGCCTTGGCACCATCCTTCTCTGCAGGAATTAAAAAAAACAAAGAGACCTTCACAATATTCCTATGTCTGTTTGGAAAATACATCCCGGGACAACCTCTCCGAAACACCACCAGTCCTCCGGCGAACAAAAAGAAGTCAAAGGCAAACTATTTATTGCCAAAACCTCTTCCTTCCTTGTAAAGTACTGTTTAATTTTGTCCCTTAGGCATCTATTATCTCATAGCCCGTATTATTTTTCCAGCTATTACTGCTTAATTTTCCCCATCCAAAAAGTACGTAGAGACACAAGCCAATTCCCATCTTGGCATCATTGTTTGGGAGAAACAAGCAGCTGTTTCACCGGGGTCCTAGCAAATAGATGGGGAATCGATGCTTCTCATCTCTTCATTAGCTTCCTGCAAGAAAGGGGCCGCCGTCACGTGTCCTCTGCCGCCGAGCATCGTCACCCGCCCAGCCGCAGCCGCTAACGAGCGAGGACCCTCGCTGCTGGGGGTGGGGGGGGGGGGACTTTGCAGAGAGAGGGGGGAGAAGCCGGGGGGGGATCCACCAGAGCCCCTCATTTACAACCTCACGCTGCGCTGGAAATAAGGGCCTACGCTGAGCATAAACATTTCTCTTTTTTTTTTTTTCATTAAATAAAAGCTGCTGAATTTTAATCAGAGCTTAAAATAAAAAGTAAAAACCACGGCTAATGGAATAGAGCTTATCAAAACGCTCGGGCTGCTTCTCTTTTCCCATTTCAGGGTGAGTTTGTTCATTTTACCGCTGCTTGGTTTTGTTGGGGTTTTGTTTTGCTTCTGGGGGGGTCTGGAAGTTTTTTGCAAAATGCTACCGTCGGCCGCCTAAGTAAGGCCAGGACCTTCTCGGGGTACAAAGGCCATAACCCCCCTTTTACAGAGAGCGGGGCGCTGTGATTGCCTGTGCCACGGCCGGCCTCAGCCAGCGCGGGAGGGAGCGAGCGCACGGCAAAAGCCACGAAGGACACGGTGTGTCCGTGTGTCCGCACGGGTGAGGTGGGCAGAGAGCTGGGTGCCCATTCGGGTCTGCTTTCCCACGAGTATTTTCCATGCAGAAATATGGAATTCAGCCTAATTCCAGGTTGGGTTAAACATCCGTTGAACCACTGCCGACATTATTTTCCTTTAACACGCAGCTATTTACCGCGGCGTTGGGGTACTTGGGGCTTGTGGAGTTCACTCTTGACGTTGTAGGGTCCAAGGGTTTGCCAAGGAGCGGGCAGAAGGGGATTTGTGACCGCAGAGGGGAAAGGGAAAACATTTTTTAGGGACCACGCAAGAGCCTAAATGGGCTCGGCACCTGGATGCAGGGCAGAGCATCTCCCTCCATCGTCCCCACCTCGGCAGCCGGCCTTGGCTTTTGGGGACAGAGCGTTGGACACGGGTTCAACCCAACTCCGCAGGCCAGCCTGCCACGCACAAGCCAAGAGGCGTTTCTTCACCTCCTCCTTCATTTTAATATTTCATTTGTGGATCCGACAAAAGGCATGGCTAATGTTTTCTTTTCTATCGTTAGATATTCAATTAAAAAAAAAAAAAGCTCCAAAAGCAGTTGCAGGCATCAGTGCTTTGCAACGCTCTCGTCCTGTCCAGTGGGTGTTCCCGCAGCAAATAGAAATTGCAAGCAGAGGCCGAACGGCAATGAGTCAGGGAGGCAGAAAGGCGTGAAAACAAAATGAATGGAAAGGCAATAAACCTGCAATATTTCACCATCGGTCCTGAGTTCCCGGGTAACCTCCATCTATCAGCGTTATCGGTGCCTGGGAGCTCACCGGAGCGGTGCTTACACTACATCAGGGACACGGGCAGAGAAGAGGCTGCGGCCACATGGGCGCGTCGCCGTGCCACGGGCCGAGGCCACCAGGAGCCACGGTGAGGGCAACGGCCATCCACCACCTCCAGCACCTCAGGATCCCCCTCCAGGACAAAGAGAAAAACCCTCAAGCTTTTTTGAGGGCTACAAAAATGATCCGAGGGCTGGAGCCCCTCTGCTCTGAGGCCAGGCTGAGAGAGTTGGGGGTGTTCAGCCTGGAGAAGAGGAGGCTGTGGGGAGAGCTGGTTACGGCCTATCCGTACCTAAAGGGGGCCCATAGGAAAGATGGGGAAAATCTTTTTAGTAGGGCCAGCTGTGTCAGGACAAGGGGGGATGGCTTTAAACTAAAACACGGTAGGTTTAGACTGGATATAAGGAAGAAATTCTTTACAGTGAGGGTGGTGAAACCCTGGCAGGGGTTGCCCAGAGAGGTGATGGAGGCCCCATCCCTGGGACCATTCCAGGCCAGGTTGGACGGGGCTGTGAGCAACCTGATGTGGTTCAAGGTGTCCCTGCTCCTGCAGGGGGTTGGGCTGGGTGACCTCTAGGGGTCCCTTCCCACCCAAACCATTCTATGATCCTACCGGTGTCCCGCGTGAAGCAGAGGAGAAAACAGAGGGGGCAATCCCAGGCAGCGATATGCCCTGGTCCAGGAAAGGGATCAATCCAGGAAAGGGACGGGTGATGGATACACGCTGTCCTGCTCGGGGACCCTGCCTGCCGAGGAGGGAAAAAGCTGACACATCTCGGGTCTGATGCCAGCAGCAAACCAGGTGTACTGCTTAAGGAATAGAAACCTTGCAAATATGTTTCAAAAGGAAAGTCGTGCCCTGTAAAAAGCTGGAGAACAATTCAAGGAATCACATTAGAAAAAGGGGACCCTTCTCCAGTCACCCCCAAAAAACACCCGTGACCCTTCATTCCCCATTTCCCATGAAGGCACAAAGCGTGGCAGCTCCTGGGGTGATGATGGGCAACCCCCCTTCCTCTGCATCTCTACACAAAGACCATAAAAACACCAGTAGGAACTGGAGGGCGCTTCGATCCTTTATTTTCCGGAGCACCAAGTGCAAAATACCCGGCCGGGCCACTTGTAGAAACCAACCACTTAATTTTTCACCCCTGAACAAACCAATCCCTGCCTGCAACTCCTGCCCATCACTGCCCACCCCTCGCACCCCTCGCCATGGCGGTGGGAGACCCAGCCACGCTTCCAGTCCAAAAAGCAGTTGTGGACTGGCTTTGCTGGCAAGTCAAGCTCTCAGCATTACACGGCACCTCCCAAAAAAACAGGGCTCTGCGGCCCCGCTTGAGGACCCATGGCTTGGACACAGGTTGGGACCCCCTGCCCAGGGTCCGAATAAAAATCCCTGCTCTCTTCCCCAGTAAGAAGCTAATTCTGTGTTGCCGAAAACTCAGGCAGCCAGCAAGAAGAAATCTTTTTAAAGAGATATAAAACCAGGGTTTTTGTATTGCAACACATGCCACAGATGGTGTAGCAGACGAGGATTAATTCATGAATCATATTTCTTAAATTATACAATCTCTCTTTTCACTTCCATACTTTCCCTTTTTGATTCAGAAGCGGGGATTTAAGATGCCCTTCCCAGATATGAATTTCGCATGAACAAACATCGCAGGGGTAAAAAAAAAAAAACAAACCACCAAACCCAAAAAAACCCAAAAAAAAAGCAGCAATAAACCAGAAACCCCAGATGTTTAAAGCTAAGTTCTCAAATGTAAGCGAAGGCATATCCTGTCCATCTACGAAAGAACATGTGCGGAAATGCAATATATGCAGGCACAGATCTGGGACTAGGGTGGGAAAACGCATTCCCTAACATTTGGAGATTACTAATGCTTCAGCCAGGGTTCTGAATTTCACAAAAGCTGATTTTCTATCTCCTCCTATCTTATTTGCCACCCCCGCAGCAAAAGAAAAGCCTTAAGGCAAACATTTCCACTGAGAGGCCCTCCTCGCTCTGCCGATCGGGTTTGTCCCTCCTCCAGCCCCCATCACCGCTTTCCTTCGGAAAATCCTGGTGCCAGCACCGCCAGGTTGCTCTCCAGGAAAAGCTCGCGGAGCCCACAAAAGCAAGGGGATTGCAGAAAGCAAGCCCAAACATCCTGCACCACGCAAACAGATCAACCGCCGCTCGCTCCCACAGCTGAGTAATGTTTTGAAGTGGAATTAAAAAAAAAAAAAAAAAAAAAAGAGGAGGAAATGACAAAAAAGCTCTTCCATGGTAGGAGACGCCCAAGTCCCGGCTCCTTCTCAGCTGGAAAGCTCTTCCAGACCAGCCTGAACCCACGCAAAGCCCAGGGCCACGCGCCGGTGCAGAACCACCACCACCTCCACCCAGGCACGAGCCCGGATGGAACCGGGGCGAGAAGAAATAACCACCAACATTCCAAAGTGCCAGCGCGCTGCCCTTCTGGGCACCTTCTCACCCACCAAAGGTGCTGCTCTGCCTTTCCTGCATCACCAAAGCAGCATTTCTCCCATTTTTTCCCCTTTGCCCATCAGGCAGCTGTGCGTAGGCTTAACAGGTTCTTTATCCAGCCTTGCGCTTACACACGAAGCTTCAAGTTAGTGTAAGGGTGGGAAAAAAAAACCAAAACGACTTACCCTTAAATTATTTCAACCTTTCCCTGCTTTGTGTACGACGTGGGCTTCTCTTTTGGTTACTATTTCCAGATTTGGTCTTTGGGTAGGTGAATGGAAGAGGAGAATGAAAGGAGTTGTGTTTGATGACGATGGAGACTGTAAAAGAAAGAGAAGCGCTTTTTAGTGCAGAACAACCCTCCCCATACATGCATATCAGGTTAAATTAAATTAAATTAGTGACACCTACATAAATGCTTCCTACTGTTTTTATGCACACATACAAATATCACAACTGTCAAGGAGAACGCAGCTGTCAGTGATACGGCAGGGGGGGGAAAAAAAGAGCAATTTGTAAAATGGAAGGAAGAAACAAAAAAAAACCCCAACCCCCCTAGGGTAACAACGGGCATTTGAAGGCCACGGGGCGGCTGCCTCCCAACCAAAATGGGTCGAGGCTGCACGGGAGCACACGGAGTGGGCTTGGGCAGCGGACGGCGTGGAAGGAGCACGGGGAAGGAAAAGCGCAGCAACAAAACCCGACGAACGCTCTTTTGCTTCCCCCAAAACGCTACATCAGCTCGAGGGCTTTTGAGAAAGCAAGGAAGGAGGCGAGAGTTTCGGGCAACACAAGGCACCCATACCCTGGAACGATGAAAGGACTCCTAGCACAGGAGGAAGGGATTAATAATTTGGTCACCATACCAGCAAGCACCCCCCCTAAAAAAACAGATTAATCTCCCACCATCTGCTGTAAGAGCAGAATTTCTGTGAAGTGCTTTTCCCCTCCACAGACCCAGGTATCCATGTAAACACACAAACAAACCGGTTGGCTTCCCGCGGTCCCGGGGTACGCAGCCGCTCGGGGAAGGGCTCACTGCCTTGGACGCAACGCCAAGGTTGAATTCCTGCCATCCCATGCCCCCCTACACCTCTCCCCCCGCCGACTCCCTGCCCCGTGCCGACTCTTTGAGGCTGCAGACTCATCAGGTGAAGCCCCCCCTAATCACCGTCCATTTAACGTGGCAGGTTGAGATCCTTAAAATATAATTTTATCCTAAGTAACGGGGGAAAAAAAAAAAAAAGAATTAACACAAGAGGAACCAACTTCCCCATCGTTATTTTTTCTCATGACAACTTTCCCGTCTTCTGTATGCAGCTGGCACCTCCAGCACTGTGAAACCCAGCCTGAACACCGAAAGCACCCCCCAAAAAAAAGCATCTTTAGTAAATTAGTTAGAAGATGCCAGGCCTGCTAGTGGGGAATAATAAAACCAAGCAACCCGAGTCAAGGACTGCCCTTACTCGGGTTGGAAAAGCCCAAAGGTCACTGCGAGTAGCGTATAAAAATACATGCTAACATTGAAGAGGTACAAACATAATACCAAACCCCACTTTTTATAGCATAATACTAAGTAACGCTTTCTATAACCAGCTCAGTATTTAATGCTTGCCAGTGGCCTTTGGTAAATCCTAGGCGCTTTAGTGAAGGAAGGAAGCTACTCATCGCTGTTTAGCAGAAGGGGGAACGTAAAGCACGCGAGAATAAAACTGCTCAAGACATCAAGGACCAAGTCAGAAAGGAAAAGCCAGGGCTCCTCACCCAGCTCCTCCACCGCTCACCGCCGTGTTTAAACAGCAATACTATTGCTAGCCGAAAGCGATGCAGACTCATTAGCATTTATTTTAGCCTTATAAAGTATATTTTTAAATACTTGAAGAAATAATCTGGAGGAAGTGCTAAAGCTCTGAGCGTATTTTTCAGTTATCTTCCAGCTTTTCCAGGGAGATTTCAGACCACCTCAGAGGCCGCTGCGTAGGAGCATGCACATCATAGAATCACAGAATGGTTTGGGTGGGAAGGGACCCCCAGAGGTCACCCAGCCCAACCCCCTGCAGGAGCAGGGACACCTTGAACCACATCAGGTTGCTCACAGCCCCGTCCAACCTGGCCTGGGATGGTCCCAGGGATGGGGCCTCCACCACCTCTCTGGGCAACCCCTGCCAGGGTTTCACCACCCTCACTGTAAAGAATTTCTTCCTTAGATCCAGTCTAAATACCTCCAGCCAACCCAGAAAAGCAGCACGTGCAAATCCCCTGCCCTTGCTTCTCTTCCCAGATTGTTCAGCAAGAAGCAAATCTAAAAATGCCGTTGATCTGAATTACTCATGGACAGCAGAAACCCCAAACTATCATTTCCCACATGTTTTTAATGCGTGTGGGTGTTTATATGTGAATAACACTTGGAAACAGAGGAACCCAGTGCCTGTAGAGACACCTCCTCGAGGAGCACGCCAGCAGAAACCCCTGCCAGCACACACAGCTCCTGCTGGAACGACTGCCACGGAGCCCGGAGTCGGCGTGCAGGACCCAGCCAGGCTGCACCTGATCCCAAAAGCTAATGGAGACAAACCATGTTTGCAACTTCTAATTAACCCAGCGGAGCAAGAGCGTGACGGGGGAGAGGAATCGTGAAGAGCCGGCGGCATGGGCAGCGGCCCCCACCGATCCCGTGAGCTGTCAGGAGAGGGTTTGGGAGGTTGGTTGAGAGGAACAGCAGTTGGCGGTGGTTTTCCCAGTGGTATCATAGAATCCTAGAATGTTTTGGGTTGGAAGGGACCCCTAGAGGTCACCCAGCCCAACCCCCCTGCAGGAGCAGGGACACCTTGAACCACATCAGGTTGCTCACAGCCCCGTCCAACCTGGCCTGGAATGTTCCCAGGGATGGGGCCTCCACTGCCTCTCTGGGCAACCTGTTCCACTGTTTTACCACCCTCAGTGTAAAGAATTTCTTCCTTAGATCTAGTCTAAACCTATCCTGTTTTAGTTTAAAACCATTACGCCTTGTCCTGTCACAGCTGGCCCTACTATCCACAAGGACATCCAGGGAAAAGCACCGTACAGGAGGATGCCAAGCCATGGGGTTGGAAGACAGATTCAACACAGAGAACAGAAACCAGAGGTTCACACCGACATACGGAGCACAGTGACTTATTTTTACCAAACCCAAACGTATCCGGAATACGGAGGACGCATTTTCTCTTATATATGCACTTTACAAGACAACTCCGGTTTTCCTTATGATCCCGCCAGCTTTGGGCCTCCTCAGACAAAATAAAATGGGAGGCAGCAAGGAGGGAGAAGAAATAATTTTCTTCTTTTTCCTTGTCAGAAAAGTTACCGCACAGTTAGCGTTCCACAGGCTCCCCGTAATTTCAGAGCGGTCTTTAATCGGTGTTTGGGGGAGCCGGGGGGGGGGGAAGGAAGAACCACGACGATTTCTGCACTTTTGGAGCAGGTTCAACGCACGCACGCCGCACTTTGCCATCCCGAGCTTGGAGATGGCAAAACATCACAGAATGGTTTGGGTTGGAAGGGACCTTTAGAGGTCCTCTAGTCCAACCAGGTCCCCAGGACCCACCCGCCACCCCGCCGCGTCCCCCCAGGCGTGGGGCGGCTGCTTGCAGCACATGACGACGGAGCTGGAGGAGCTGCCACTCCGATCTTTAAAGCCCCTCCTCTCTTTTCCCCGGTGCGGAGACGGGGGGACGTGCCCTGGAGCTCAGCCACGGTGGTCCCTGGCCCCGTGCAGACGGCAGCGGTTTGGTCACCCGGCGCTAACCGCAATCTGCACCGGTTACAGCACCAGCCCAAGTTCAAAGTCAAAAGGAACATTTGTTCTCCAACAAACCACGTTGCAAACGATCCTTGGCAAATTCTAACTGTTGGTACAGCCAGATAAGAGCACGGTCGCGTGTATCAGACCCCGTCGTTATCGCAGGCTCTGTGCTGCTCAACATCTGAGTGGCAATGCGGAGAGCGCCGTATTTCGTATTTCGGTATAAATTATAGAGCAGCAGAATAGACCTGGAGAGGCGGCTCCGCTCTTCCCTGCACCGCTTCCTTCACGTTTTTAAGCCCGTTAAATTCCTTCCCATTTTTACTTGCTTGATTTTGGTTCCTCGCTGCATAAAATCGTTTCCGCGTTCACCGAGCGGCAAAGGCGAATAAATAACCACAAAACTTCCCTGCAAAAAAACCGCGGAGAGCCGTTCTGTAAAAGCGGAGAGGGTATCGGCAGATAGAGACAACTCGGAGGCAACCTGAGGTTTGGTATTCTGTGTCAGCTTGACACACAGGGGAAATAACCCTTTAATCCAGTGCAGTGTATTTCATTTACTGTAGTGTTATCCAGTTCGAAGATGTTATGAAAGGAATCCCCGGAGAGACTTAAGACTTCAAAACCAGCCCGAGTTTGAACTTAATTCCACCGTTGCAAAAGGCGGTAGCCGGGGAAGATGACCTTTTCCATACCTTGCATGCCAGGAGCCATTCTGCCTCATAATGTCACGCCAAATTAGAATATTCTCTTTTTGTTTTACTCAGGATTTTGTTTTGCTTTTTAATTAAAAGCATCTGTCACTATTAATGAAAAAAGAAAAAAAAAAAAAAAGAAAAAAAATCAATAACACAAACAGATTAAAACTGGTGACATCAGGAGAGATGGGGAGAGCCAAAAAGCCGGGTAATTAAGGGAGGGACTTTCACCTCCGCGGGAGCTTGTCACCAGAGCCCAGGACAGAGCCTAACGAGCGTCGGGGCCATCTCCTTGCTGCTCATCGCCCAGCCAAAACCAAGGGAGGCTCTTGCCCCTCTGCCTCCCCCAAATACATCCCCCAAATCCCGGGAGCATGGGAGGTCTCTCTCCTCTTCTCGGATAGGAAAGGAGAGGGGGGAAAGTACCTTTAAAGTGCAGACCTCAAAGTTGCTCCGGTCTTGCCAAGGTTATCCTGAATAAAAGTCCAGATATATTTAAAAAAAAAAAGACCGTAAATCCACATTAGCGAAGCAGAAGCTGGTGGAGCTCCCTGTGCCGGCAGGGATGAAGGCGTGCGGTCCGATCGGCCACCAACCGCCGGAGCTTTCTTGGCCAACGAACGGGTGTTTTTAAGCAATCCTGCGGGAAGCTTATTAAACAAGTTACGGAATTCCCAGTTAAGGTTGTTGTTCTCCAGCGTTAATCCCGTCCACGGACTTCACTGGTTTGCGGGGAAGCGTAGAAGGCCAGTTCTTCACTCGCTGCGTCTTGCAATTTGGATTGCGAACGTAATGAAATGGAAATCTGCATTTTCCAAAACCACGGTTCCCCCACAAAACACGAAATTAATTACAAAATGTCTGCATAATGTGAAATTATTTAGCCTGTTAAAACGGTACAAACAGCTTTATTGTATCATTAAGAGTTGGAAACGTTCAGTCAGCACAGTTGAAAAAAATGTAAACGAAGTATGTCAAGGATACATTGCTTCCTACTCTCGCTATTTTTTTAATGTCTTATTTCATGGTAGATAAGTGAAAAATCTTTTTACCTGACTTCGTGAGAGGCTCATTTACTCATGCAAATTTAAAACCAAGTGTCATAATACAATGAAATTATAAAAACATATCAAAAAGAAGTTAGCGAGTCACTAAATTTAGCTCCTAATGGAGTTCAACCTGTCTTAGAGCGTTGTATGTTAATGGGAAGAGCTACAGGGCTCTGTAAACATCGGAGCGCAGCTTAGAAACCATCACACGTGCGCGGGGTTTCTGGAGGAAGCCCCTCAGCTTGACACCTCTCCACACCTGGATCTAAGGGAAACTCGAATTTTGATGCCAGCCAAGGTTAGGAGTACGCCTTGCAGAAAAGAAATTCAAATGCATCGCGATGATCTCTGCGCAAGCGCCGGCTTTCGCAGAGCCACTTTGCAAACCCCAGCACTGGTGCAGACCTGGGACGATTTGCAGGCTAGCTACTTAAATTTTCTAAATCTGTACAAAATATTACGGCTGACGTGGCGAAGCGCTGGCTTTGTGGGCTGGAAGATACGTAGCAAATTAAGGGCTCTGAATCTGGGTAGATGCAAGTAACAAAGAGAAAGCGGTGCCTCTGAAACAACGGCGGCAAACCACGCGCCGAGGCAGGAGCGGGATCCCGTGTTGCTTTTATTTTTACTTGCTGATGGTCCAAGGAGAGCGCGGACACGGGGGTCTTTATTCTCAGAAGCGAGCCAAAATGATGAAAGGGTCAGCAGAGAAGGAAAATTGAGGGCCAAGGTTAGGATATGACCAGTCCATCTGGTAGACCTCCAATATACATCAAAACCAAAGCACCATTTAGGCACAGCGGGCAAAAAGATGCCTCTGCAGAGAATTTGGCTTAAGATACAGGCAGGCATTTTCCTAAAGGCGGTAACGCCCATACCCCTGCCCATCAGACCGGGCTCGGGTTGGAGCCATGAAAGGAAGAAACAAAGGTTCCCCGGTGCTTCCTGACCCGGCAGAACATTGTGAAAACAGGACCCTGTAACGAGAAGGGGTAAGGGAACTAATGGGAAACCAGCAAATTGTATTAAGGGCTGTGTTAAAGGTTTGACAACGCGGACTCCAGCCAAGTCCGCTGACCCTTATCGATCCACAGGTCAAGCCGGAAACAAAAAATATCAATTTTGGAAAATATCACTTGCTGTGATACAAAAAAAAACCAACCCCACCCTGTGCCTCTGCATAGGTAAATACAGAGAAATTCCAGGTGAGAAACAAAATCTGCGGCAGAGCTGGACTGTAAGTACAAAATCACGGACCTGTCCCCGTCCTGCAAACCAGAAAGGCTCCTGCAAGGAATTAGGGAGATGTCCTACATAAATGCTTTAATTAATTTGTGAAATGTTGCACCCTTCTCGGAGGCGTGCGACACGGCGCTTTTTTGCTCCCGTAGATTGCCACAGCTCTCAATTTTATTTTTATCCCCAGTTCGAGATGAATCAGGATTCGCAAAAGACAAAACAACCCCCTGTAATCATCCAGCATGCCAATTAAACTAAAAGATACCCTGGAAATTAAAATTAAATGCCATATCTATGAAAAGAAACAAGACAGCTTCCTCCGAAGCAACCAAAAAGCCCGGTTGATAGGAACGTGGTGGCGGTCCAAAACCGTAGCCGAAGCAGTTATATAACTTACTATCAGCCTTCACATCTGCATACCGGAGATCTTCATCAAATCGACTATGGGGTTTTGCACATTTATCATCAAGATTTATTGAAGTTGATGCCATAAATTTCATTTAGTTGTTCACTGCCGCTATTTGTTTCCAAGGCAACAAATGCACTTTGCCCAAGCTGCACGGTAAATCACGGTTGTTTGGAATTTGGGGGGGGGGGGGGGGGTGTCCCTGCCCCTCGTGCCACGCAACGGCCGCACCTCCCAAGGCGAACAACAGCACCGGCTCGGCGGCGGCGATAGTCAGCACCAGGTTTGGTGGGCATTTCTGCAAAAATTAATCCACGCGATGGATGGAAGACAAATGCAAAACTAAGGAGGCAGAGAGCGGGCTGCCGGCAGGCGGGCAGGGTTCATGCAAAGCCCCCGCTCCTATCTCATTTACACCTCGGATGGCTGGAGGTTGAGAAATCCATTCGCGGGTTCGGGAGGAGTCGGAAGGCTCTTTCTGCAAAAAAAATAACGATAAGAAAGTCGGCTTCTCGTTGCGGTCGTTGCAGAAGGGACGGCTACCATAGCCAGGGGAAGAGAGGATTTACAAAGAGCACACGCGCCCGAATCTCCCCCACGGGCGGCGTCCGCCGGCTCTGTCTCTGCGGGCACAGGGAGCAAGAGCCCGAGGCACAAAAAACTCCCAGGTAACTTTGGAAGTTCAGCTCAGGATAGGAAAAACTCTCCGCCTCAAGCGCGCTAGCGCAGCGTCATTCCCATTTTCAGCAGCTGAACAAGCCCCAAGCGCAACTGGGAGCAAGCGGTATTGCCCAATTTCATGCTATTTGGAAAGCGGTCCCAGCCGCGCCGCCGGCGTTGAAAACGCTCCGGAGCCACCCCAACGCCGCGCCGCTCCCACGGCACGAGTCGCGGTAACGTCCCCACTGCGTCCGGCACGGGATGGCTAAAGCACCTTTTAAATTAAGGGGAGGGAAAGAAGAGACCGCAACTGTGGGGGGGGAAAAAAAAAAAAAAAAAAAAAAAAAAGGCAAGAGATGGAGCTAAAACACGCTCCGGAGCCTCCCCCGGGGAAAAGCCTCGTGCAAAAAAGCCATTACTTCAGCGTTTCTAAAAACAAAACCAATCTCGTACGCGATGCTGATATTTTAATGGGACACGACGTTTTTTTTGAAAGACAATGCAGTTATTTCTGTTTATCTGCCCTAAGCAAATCCCCACGACTGCAGAACCACTGTGTAAGAGGTGGCTGGCAAACTCAGCACGCTGGTGGCCAGCCAGCATGGACCAAACTGGGAACTTTACGGCGTCGATCAGGGAAACCCACGCTCAGGTTGCCAACCCAGTCACGGGAGCATCGTGGAACGGTGGCGACCGCAGAGGAGCCGGCCCCGATTCATCCAGTGCAAAGGAAGCCGCAATCCTTTCCCTTTTTCCCTTCATTTAAAAAAAAAAAAAATTGTAAAAAATCGCTCTCAAACCCTCTTTGTTGGATAGTACATTCCCTTAGAGTCACACATTATTCCCAGAGGGATCCACAAAGACAGCATCCCTGATGACAAAAGCCACCGGTTTTGCCGCTTTCAGCCTCAGAAACGTTAAAAGATTGTTTGCTTTGTAAGCTGAAGTCCACATTTAAGAGGAATAAAGAACTTGCTCTACCGGGCTGGATCAATGATGTAGCAAGCCACGCAGGCGATCTCCAGCAGGGTGGCTGGGTCCAGAGCTCCTGGAAACAAGAAAATAACCTTACGCTGCTCCCGATCCACCGCACAAATGCAGAAAATGGGGAAAAAACTTACTCCTGACCCTTGATGGACTCCTTCAGCTCTACGAACCGATCGTTCTTATTAACGTTATTATTATCGGGCATAAAGGTACTCAGCCCTTTCCTCCTTTCGTCGCAACCTCTGGCATCCGAGATGCAAACCTGGCTTCCCGCGCCGTGACGCTGGTACGACAGCAGCGGAGTAGGTGGAAAGGCAACGGCGTCACCTCCGGCTCCGTCGCAGGGAAGAGGAGCCCTCCTGCTGGGACGTTACAAAGACGGAGCATGGCGGCAGCGTGCCGGTCCACGGCTACGGCCCAGGCAGCGCAGTCACCATGGCGGGCAGGGATGCTACCTGGGGTTAACAACAGCCGCTAAGCACAACCCCACCTCTCCGACAGCAGCAAACGCAACCCACCCTGCGAACACCAGCGTCTCTCCCTAAGCAACGAAGGTACCGTCGGGCCCCAAAGTGGCCAACTGCATTAACCACCCCAATCACAGAATCCCAGAATGGCAAGGGTTGGAAGGGACCTCAGGAGCTCACCCAGTCCAACCCCCCTGCTCAAGCAGGTTCTCCTAGAGCATGTTACACAGGACTGCATCCTGATGGGCTTTGAATATCTCCAGAGAAGGAGACTCCACAGCCCCCCTGGGCAGCCTGGGCCAGGGCTCAGGCACCCTCAGAGTCAAGAAGTTCTTCCTCATGTTCCACTGGAACCTCTTCTGCTTCAGTTTGTGCCCATTGCCCCTTGTCCTGGCGCTGAGCACCACTGAGAAGAGTCTGGCTCCATCCTCATGACCCCCACCCTTAAGATATTTGTAGGTGTTGATGAGATCCCCTCTCAGCCTTCTCTTCTCCAGGCTGAACAAGCCCAGCTCCCTCAGCCTTTCCTCCTAGGGGAGATGCTCCAGTCCCCCCATCATCCTTGTTGCCCTCCTCTGGACTCTTTCTAGGAGTTCCTCATCTTTCTTGAACTGGGGAGCCCAGAACTGGACCCAGTGCTCCAGGTGGGGTCTCACCAGGGCAGAGCAGAGGGGGAGGAGAACCTCCCTCGCCCTGCTGGCCACGCTCCTCTTGATGCACCCCAGGATACCATTGGCCTTCTTGGCAACAAGGGCACCCTGCTGGCTCATGGTCAGCTTGTCATCCACCAGGACCCCCAGGTCCCTCTCGGCAGAGCTGCTTCCCAGCAGGTCAGCCCCCAGCCTGTACTGGTGCATGGGGTTCGACCTCCCCAGGTGCAGCACTCGGCACTTGCCCTTCTTGAATTTCATCAGGTTCCTCCCAATTAGGGGAGCGCTCCAGTGCTTCGGCCTCACCCCCCTGGTCATGACCGTGGTCTCTGCTGTGAGCGTGAAAAATAACACGTTCCCATGGCGGCTTCTCGTTTTACACTACAATAAATGCAAAGCGACGCAGAGGTTGCAGTCCCCTTGTTGCCCTCTTCTTCCAGGAGCAGCGTTGGAAACGTACGGTCCCGCGCTCGGGCGCCGGCTGGAGAACATCCCCATGCTGCTGAAAACATCTCATGTAAGAATGTTCTCCAGCCAGCAGCACAAAAGCAAGGAGAGGGTGGAAAGAGCCTTTGAAGAGGGTGTACCAATAGCTGTAGGTAACATTTGTATGCTCTCAAAATCCTCCGTTTTTGGCCCGGCTTTGCAAGCACAAGTTTCCTTTCCCAGCGCTTTGCTCGTGCTTTGGAGACCGGCCTCCCCTGCCCTTCCAGCCGGCACATCGGGGAGAGGGCAGGGACGGCTCCGAATCCCCTGTTACACCCTGGGAAGAACAGCAGGCGAGTGAATGTCCCTTTG
Organism: Butorides virescens; assembly: GCA_017310255.1. Taxonomy (NCBI): domain Eukaryota; kingdom Metazoa; phylum Chordata; class Aves; order Pelecaniformes; family Ardeidae; genus Butorides; species Butorides virescens. Next base: position 575 of record JADKXX010011150.1, on the reverse strand, counting down.
CCAGCTGTTTAAAAGAGATCCTATCGAGGCTGATGGGACCAAAAATTGGATACGTTGGGCGAGATGCTTCCAGGGGTTACAGCCACAGAGCGGCTACGGGCTGGAGGGGGGGGCTGCGATTTAATATGCCTTCCTTAGAGGTAAAACCCAAGCATGGGCGCACGCACATCTCGCGTTTGCTCGCTCTCTCCAAAATAAATACTATCTGCCCTCTGAAGCACGCACCGCGAGCTGCCAGGCTCCGAGCTGGGGGAAAGCATCGAGGAGCGCAGCCGGCGCGTGTGCATGTGACACAGGCATCTGCATATCACGCCACCCCTCTGCCTGCCTCCCTCCCTCCCGCTCGCCGGGTCCATTCTTACCAACCAGCAGAGGATAAAAATGCTTTTAAAAAGACCTAATTTTCCTCCCCGGCTATTTGTCGGCAACGCAGCCCACGGGTTCGCGCAGCCAAAGCAGCGCTCCCCGCTCCCAGAGGGAATTTCGCGCAGTGAGAGGCTCAGCTCAGCAGGGCTGTCCCCTCTCCTCTGCCGCAGTATCAGCATCCCCAAAGATGCTCCAAGCCCAGCCCCATC
>JADKXX010011149.1:0-54132 GCA_017310255.1 Butorides virescens | reverse complement strand
CAGTATCATCAGCATCCCCAAAGATGCTCCAAGCCCAGCCCCATCACTCTCAACATCTCCCCCCTGGTTCTCCCCCAGACGAAGCAGTGTCCTGGCACATCCAGCCAGCCACAATCTCGCCTCGCATCCCCCTAAAAAAAAAAAAAAAAAAATCTCTTAACGGGGGCGCAGCGAGGCCAGGGGGGGGGGGGCCCCCCCCCCCCCCCCCCCCCCCGCCCCGTGGGAAGGGGACGTAGAGCCCGCGCCCGCCGGCACGGCTGCGCCCCGGATTGCCCCGCGGTGGATGGGACCCGCAGCCCCTTCCAGCAAGGGGTGCTCACCAGCGTTTACCGAACGATGCCCAAGCAAAAGCCTCGCGCAGCAAGGAGAGCATGCGAGAGCTTCAGGCTGGAGCTATTAGGAAAAATCCTGTTGAAACCCATCAAGGCCAAAACGCTGGGTGGGAACAGGCTACTTTTAGCAGAAATCTCACCAGCAGCTGGCTGGAAACCCCAAGATGCCCAGAGCAGCTCACAGCATCATCTCCCAGCCAGGGAGAGCTGGAGGTCCAAGTCCCCTCTGTGTCCAGCTCCAGCCAAGCGTCGTCCCCCACACCCCCCCGGGGGCACGGAGCAAAACCAGCCGAGCAAAACCATCCAAGGGCGAGACAAGGCACAAGCGTAGGGACGAGCCGCTCCGGAGCAGCAAACGGCCGCGTCGAATCCATCCCTCCGCGGGCCGGCGACTGCCCCCCTCCCAATGCTCCTCAGCAGAGAACGCTGGGGAGCACAAAACCCCGCGGGGGAATTTCGGCATCCTCCAGCTTTCCGTACAGGCAGCGGGTTAGTTTGGGCTTTTTTTTTTGTTTTTTTTTTTTATTTTATTTTATTTTGCAAAAACCCTGTGTGAATTCCCCCGGCGTTTCGGGCACGTGTGTTTCTGAATCTGGGTTTGGCCCTTCTGCCGAAGCCCCGTGCGTGCGAGAGCGCCTACACACAGCGGGGACTGTTCGTGTTTGGGGGGAGAATGAAGGAGCTAATTCAGGGCTTTGGCGAGATGAAAGGAAAAACCTTAATTAAAATAAGTTTTAAAACCCATCAAGATTTTTTTTTTTTATCTTATTCAGATTAACAGCCATCCTAAGATTACACTCTGAATCTAAATGTACTGCTGCTCTTCAGACGGCGTGGGCTTTGCACACAAAGCCCTTAAGACATCAAACCCCATGCCAGCCTAATAAAAGAAAAATGGGGGGAAAGCACATCTGACAGCAACTAAAATTACACGGACTTCAACGAATCGCCCTTATTTTGTAAAAAAAATCCTTCCTTCCCCCTATCCCAGCTCAGAACAAGCATTCCTGGAAGCAAACTGCTCTTAGGACCGGGTCTAAGGACGTTCTGGTGGAAGGGCTGGTTCACACCAGGGTCCACACACCACAAATCCTCCGGAGCGGGCAGACACCGAGAGGAGCGACTTGACCCGAGCAGCCCTGCCCACCCCGTGCTGGGCTCCAGGCACGAGCCTTCATCCTCAGCTTAGGGGAACCTCATCCCAGGGCAAAAGCAGGGCTGGGGCTGGGAGAAGGACACATTTCCACGGCAGGCTGATTTGTAAAGAAAATTCCCAAATAAGAGCCAGCGAAGCGCTCTGCATGTTTGCACCACTCACGTTCATCCCGACAGAGACGGAGTTAACGCGTGATCGACAGCGCATCTGAAATGCAATTTCTCATCATGGTTCCCCCCCGCCATGACTTCGCTTTCGCCACTGCCGTACGTAAACCCCAGGCACCCACCAGCGCCGTCTGCGGAGAGGTTTTTTTGAGCAACGTCTGAAGAGTTACAGCTACGGCCTCACAGAAACACGTTTTTACAATGAAGAATCACAGAACCATAGAATGTTTTGGGTTGGAAGGGACCCCCAGAGGTCACCCAGCCCAACCCCCCTGCAGGCAGCAGGGACACTTTGAACCACATCAGGTTGCTCACAGCCCCGTCCAACCTGGCCTGGAATGGTCCCAGGGATGGGGCCTCCTCCACCACCTCTCTGGGCAACCCCTGCCGGGGTTTCACCACCCTCATTGTAAAGAATTTCTTCCTTAGATCCAGTCTAAACCTACCCTGCTTCAGTTAAAACCATCCCCCCTTGTCCTGTCACAACTGGCCCTACTAAAAAGCTTGTCCCCATCTTTCCTATGGGCCCCCTTTAGGTACTGAAAAGCCATAATCAGGTCTCCCCGCAGCCTCCTCTTCTCCAGGCTGAACACCCCCAACTCTCCCAGCCTGGCCCCATAGCAGAGGGGCTCCAGCCCTCGGAGCATTTTAGTAGCCCTCCCCTGGCCCCGCTCCAACAGGTCCACGTCCTCCTTGTGCTGAGGGCTCCAGAGCTGGACGCAGGGCTCCAGGGGGGGTCTCCCCAGAGCAGAGCAGAGCAGAGGGGCAGAATCACCTCCCTGAACGCTGGCCACGCTTCTCCTGATGCAGCCCAGGGCAGGGTTGGCTTCTGGGCTGCCAGCGCCCATGGCCAGCTCATGGCCAGCTTTTCATCCCCCAGCACCCCCAAGTCCCTCTGGGCAGGGCTGCTCTCCATCCTTTCTTTGCCCAGCCTGTATTGATACCGGCGTTCACCCCAACCCAGGTGCAGGACCTTGCACTTGGCCTTGTTGAACGAGCACGGATGGAGAGGGAGAGCCTTCTTATAGTAATTCCAACTAAAAAAATTACATTAAACATAAGGAAAAGCTGTCCTGCTCGGAGGTTCCTCCAGTAACACCCATCCTTACCTTCTAGCCAACTAACTGCCGCACGGCCCTTGAGTACGGAATAGGATTTGGACAGCTCGCCGCAAACTTGGACTTTGGATTTGATGACCTTAAAGGTCTTTTCCAACCTAAATGATTCTACAAAATGCAGCCCTAGCAACCCGGCCTTCGGGGCGGATGGGATGTCCAGCCCGGCAGGGAGGCGGGAAGGCGGCGCTTCCCAGCAAACTGTGCCGCTGGACGGATTTGCATCCTCCATCTCCTCTGCCCCAGAGCAGCCCGAGCGCATGAGCTCTCTGCCTTGCGTTCCAGGTACCGGTAGCTCGATACTGAGTTTGCTTGAAGAAAAAGAAGAACCAAATCAATTTCTTGGGAGGATAAACTTGCAGCTAAAGGGGAAAAAACTACAATTACACTTTTCAGCCATGAAAAGTAAATCAGATGGTGCTGAAATCCCAGCAGAAAACACAGATTAATTAAAGTCTGCACTTTCTAAATCTGTTATTCAACTAAACACAGCTGTTAAAAAAATGATGCCTTTGCTGTAATTTTCATGTACATTCATACCACCGAAATACAGCGAAAAACATTATTAAGTGCGTGCGGTTAGCTGCTGAAGTTGTACAGGAGAAGAAAGCTCGCCTATATGTTTAATTACGACAAGGACTGGTTTATTTAAAAGAAAAAATTTTACTTGGGAGCTCAAGTGCTGTCCCCAAGGAAGGGATCGCGTTTATTACAGGAAGGGAACCTTGAGGTGGAGCAAACCGGCGCGGCTCCAGCTCGGGGCGCTGCCTCCTCCTGCCTCGCCGGTCCGTGCCGGCGGCACGCGCCATCCGTCAGCCAGATCCCGGCACTCCTTCTGCTGCAAAACCGCTTGTACTTCCAAGTGCTTTTGGCCATCTGTCCGTCACAGGCAGCGCTTTCCCAATTTCACTCATTTCGTTAACCCTAATATATTTTAAGATCTTATCTAGAAAAAAAAAAAAAAAAAACCAAAAAAACCCCAACCAACCAACCCCACAAAACAGTTTCCTTAAAGGGTCTCATCCAAACCCATCATGGCTGGTGCTGAACCCTGCAAGCTTGGGATCAAGCTCTGCTTCCACACGGAGCCAGTTTATTCGCCGGGGGACGGCACGGTTACCGACGCCGCGCTGGGCGCTGGGACGATCGCACAAGCGACACAACCGGGTCCCCCCCCGCGCCCCGGTCTCGGCGGGGGGGGGGGGCTCTGCGCAGGGTGCGTAACGCTGGCAGAGCGCAGCTACCACTGCCGCGCCGTCGGGTGGGGAAAACACGACATGCCTGAAACAAAAGCTTTCCTTCTCTATTTTTATTTCTTTCCCCCCCCGCCCTCCCCGCTTCTTCTCTCCAAGTCTACATCAATGATCAAAGTGGAGAGCTCCTTGCTCTGTCACAGAGGGAAGCGAAATTGCCGTGATTTGAATGCAACCTAAAAGGCACTCTGCAATTCAACTCAATCAGTACAAACTTACTTCCCAGCCCTGACGCAGCTGTTCCTCCCCTACGGAAGAGAAAATAATACTTGAACCTTGCCTCCTCTGCAAGGGGGAGAAGGCATGGGAGAGCCCTCACTGCCTCTCCATCCTCCTGAAATCATCGCAGCTTAAAATATAATTAGCACGCTCTAATACAGTAATATATTAATATTGGCCATAGCTGCTCCTCGCCTCAACGCCAGCCTGTCAAGCCTCTCATAATCCAGCCTAGCGATCGCCGCAGCCAGCGGCTTCACGGGATGAGCGTTGGGTAGAAGCTTGCGCGACACGGCTCGAACGCGGCGCTGCGTTAACCGTGCAAGACGACGACGGCGCCGCCAACGCACGCTCGCAGGTATTCCCACCGGGGGAAGGCTCGGACCCGCCACCTCGGAGAAGGGAAAAGCCACCCAGCGAAGGCCAGCAGCCAGGTTGCCAATGACGAATCACAGCATCTCTACAAGGCAGCAACCATGGGTGTGTGATGGTCATCTAGGGACGGTCATCTAGTGACAATACATCACAACACCTGGACCTGCGGTTACAACCTGAAGTGTAATGAGTCCTTATTTGCATTTAACATGCAATAAAAATCACTATATTTTCATCCCCCCCCCCCTTTTATTTTTGAGGAAAGCAAAATCGGATGGAAAACAATGCCTTCAGATTTGGGGAGGCTGTAAAAAAAATGTTCTCAGGCCCAAGTTGACCCTTGAGTCTCTCCACGGCAGCGGTCAGTCAGCTGTATGTAAGAAGAAAGGTGCTGAACAAACTGGTCTACACAGAAAAAGACGCTTCTCGCTACGTTGTACTGTCACTGGCTTTTGCATAAAACACCTCACTGCATCTACTCATTACTACTCCTCTACCTAATCAACCCAACCATGTCAAGCACGCGCCTTTTGCAAGTTCCTAAAACACGATCAACTAGAAGAAAAAACAATTGAAACCAAAGAGGTTTCGGTAAAAAAGAGGAGCTATGCTTTTTGGGGGGATGAACAAGATGCACTGGTAGCCAAGTGCTTCCTATAATCTTCCATTACAGGGTGAAGGTTTTAATAAAAAGAAATAAAAAGAGCTCACATTTTGATCTTTTCCCAGAGCTAGACATGGTTTAATTAGCTTGATCTCATTATGTAAACTGGAGAGGAAAAAAGAACACCATTAAAGCAATATCCCACTGGCAAATGAGACAACCTTGACATCGCCCAAGATATTTTCGTGGAGAAGTCTCCCCTGCCTCTGATGCAGCTTCCACACCTCTTCCTCGCCACAAGGTCTTCACCATCTCAACTCTCCCAGCTGCCCTGCTCAATTCAACGGCATTTCTTGTTTTCTGCTCCCCTCCAAGCAGCCCGAAAAACGCTGGTGGTATAAAATCGAGGTAGATGTTGACTTGGTTCTATTTAGCCCGAGATCATTCAGCGCGTTCTTTAGAAAAGATCAACTGGAACTAAACATTGCCATAATATACTCCATCTGTTAAAGTACATACTTTTGTAATAACACATTTAGAATTCAATAAGAAAAGTGAGAATTACAAACAAGGTGTTCATAATGAGCCTCAATATAATTATTAAACCAGATAAAGTAGGCCTGGTTTTCAATACAAGAAAGTTATTTGTACCTTAATGATAATGAAATGTAAAAAGCATCTGTAATTTCCGCTGAAATGTATTGCAGAAAGTCAACTTAGTGCACGTCACTTTGTTAAGACTATTCTTATTATTGTGTTTGCAATGACAGCAAAATGCTTCTTAGTTCCAACTCCCGGGATATATAAAAATATGATTAGAGCACTATAACAATACAACAATGGATTAATTTGCCCAACCATTACATTTGGATCTGAAAGACTTTTATAATTTATTTTACCAACTGAAAGGTGGTTATTTTGGGATCCTGGCTCATAACAAAGTAGCTCAGTGCAGCATTTGGAAATATTTTTTTATATTCCAGCACCGGCAATACTGTGATTCTCCCCTCTTTGCCTGTCGCCCTGAGCTTTTGTGCCAACCCTCTGCCGTGCCCTACCCGCTGACCGAGCTTGGGCTGCCCTGGACCCGGAGCCCAGCTGCCTACGAAGGGGCATCGCACATCGGCCCACAAAGCAACAGGGCAGTGGTGATTGATCTGGTAAAACCGTCACCCAAGTATAAATATGTGACGTTTTGGGGGGACGCTCAACAGTATTACCTACACCAGGAAAGGAGAGCATAAAGAACTAATCAGGGTCAAACAGTACAGCTAACCGGAGACCAAAAGGTGCTGAGAAATCTGGCCTGAAGGGCAGACGATGTAAAGGAAAATAATTAGTAACTCATCTGCTGAATCTCAACGGGACCCGTCCTCTACAACTGCAAGACTAGCATGGAATAATCACAGATCATTAGCAAATTCACGTGCTCACCCTCAAGTTAAACCAATGCCGTTTAGAAGGGAGTGGAAGTTGCCATTTTGGCCTAAAATGGGGACCAGAACCAAATTTTTTTAATAAAGCAAAAGGCCCCAGCAGCTCAACTATGATGCTATTCAAAAGGAAGCGAGTACGCAGAGGCACAAAGAGCCCAAAGATCAGAAATAAAGACTAAACCAGAAACACGGACAGGACAACCAAACAGACCCGCCATCATTCTCCTCTTGCCATCAGCACCACCACAGTTTGATCTGACTGGCCCCAAAGGCAGGAGAGTCTTCTCCGACTGCTCTAAATCCATGACAGAGGACGCTCAACATGATGGAAGAGACCATCTTCTGCAGGAGCTACCTCATAGTTTAATGACATTATGGGAAAAGAAACATAAGCGCTATGCTTCCATGAGTCAAGACTATATTCTCAGTTTTACATTCTTGTACTTGTTTTACGCTCTTCGTACCACACCGTAAACTTAAGACTGGCAGCCTCGCCACCAGAAAAATGAAGTCTTTAGTTTCGTTTTGAATGCTGACATCATCAGCCTTCGCTGTCCCTTCCCCAGGCCCTCGAACCACGCTGATTCTTCTCACCTACCCTGAACACACCACAAGCACCCTAAGATGACGGCGCTGCCTCGGTTAACATGGAGAAAAACTAACGCGATGTCCCTTTTAATCGCAGCGGCAAGGCAAAGGAAGTGTGAAGGGACGCTTTACTTGGGTCATGGTCTCTGCTTTCAGCCAACAGAGATTCCCATGCCGTAACCCAAGAGGGTAACTCAACAGGCACGGTGCACTGACATTGGAAAAACTGAGAGCTAATGGAGGCCTTCCAAGGATTTGACCCATCACATACGCATAACACAACTACTTCATTTCTGGATCGTTGCTTCACTAATACCCTCAGCTTTTAGGCAACGAGACTTATTACGTAGCAAATTGCCCAAATCTTGCAAGCCACTTTTTTTTTTTTTTCCCCTAAAGGAGATTTTAAGGGAGTAAGAAATTTATCTTCTCTTCATCTTCCCACACAACTCTAGTTATTTCGCAATTAACTTTTATGCTTATTTTGGGGGTTTACAAAAATTAATTTGGCCACACGCTCTTTTTCACTTAAGAAGCGAGTAAGACAGCCCAGAATCTTCCAGCTTATTTCCAGAAAGGAGGAATAACACTGATGGGGTCGGGGTCAGCGACATGGCTGCTAAAAAGCATCCGTGAAGTTTTCTGAAAGGTCTCATGCTCCAAGTTTTTAATTAAAAACTCATAAAGCCTGTAAAGGACCTATTCCAGATTTTCTTCCCTGGAGAGTTTGGGGCAGAAGCTACTGGGCAAGGATTACAAACAGGAGATGCAAGTGGCATCTCCAGATGGGCACTGGGCAAAAAGGATGGATCGAAAAAAACCTTAATTTTCAGAGGTTTTGAGCAGTCTGAAATCCCGCGGCTCAGACCGACACGCAGTATTTCACGAGGGTTTTGTCCCCTCCCCAGCCTGCAGCAAGACTGATTTACAAGCTAGACAGCAGGATAACGTGGATTTCCGAAAGGAAGAGGAGGATAAAGGACAAACGCAGGGATGTGTGCATACAGAGTCATCTTAAAACTCTTCCTGCCCTGCTTTCCACATGAAATCATATGAGCTTCCCATTCATTACTATCAGCGCTCTTGCTGGATTTGGATGATTGCCCAATTGCTACCGTTGCCAGAAATCCAAAACATCAGAGGGGTGATTCATCCAACGCCTTGACAGCTCTGGAGCTGGGCTACGGGGGGGGAGGGGAGGAACCCAAAAAACCAAATACCACGACGGGAGCCCTCTCGCATCCTGCCTGGATGTAACGCAGGTACGGCCATCACGTCCAGCCGCACCTCGCCCGCGCGCCCGCTGCCTTGCCCAAGGACGGCTTGCGCAGTAGCAAACGTGGCTTTACCTATATTTTCTTTGTCCGCGCTGCGGGAGCTAATCGTCAGAACAGGGCAAAACCCTATTTCCGTACCGGCAAAGCTCTTCCACGTAGACGCCGTTTAAGTCTTGTTTATATGGTGCTCACTCATCCAAAGAGTTAGCAACTAGAGAACAAGAGGGGCTTTGTACCTCCATGCTCTGCTATGTTAAAAATTGATTTAGCATAATGGTTTCAAAGAGATTAAAATCCAATTTTGTAAATCAAAGCAGGAACTGTACTGAGTCACTTCTACAGCAGCAGCGAGGAACCTGCTGTATGCTGCAAACGCCAGTTGCAGCCCTGATCCTCTATTAATGTGGAGAAAGTAATTAACCAATCAAAACCACAGTTTAATAAGCTGTATTTTACTGTATGCATCTGCTCTTTATCCTCGCATCAATAACAAGAGGGGATTTTCATCTGGAGGAGAAAAGGCAGCATCTGGGTTAGCCACGGCTTCGTAGGTAGCGTGGTCCAGCTGAGCCGCTCAGCGTGGAAGGGCTATTTACGGCAGAACCACCACGAGGTCCCTTCTCCGCAAAGGATTTCCCATCATTCAGGATTCAGCTTTGCATTATTCCAGTTCCATAAATTGCATTTAGCATTTAAAAAAAAAAAAAAAACAAAACCCCAAAACCCAAACAAACCACAAATGGGTAAAATAAGATAAATTGAGATAGATAAACCAAACGGGCTCTGTAGATGTCCTAAGAACTCCAACATACAAACTATCTCCTCCAAGGAAAACACATTCCCTTTAATATCCTGGATACACAGATATAAGCTGTAAAGAAAAAAAATCCACACGTTCAGAATCATTTATAGTAAGAATCTTTGATGGGTACGGCAGCTTTTGAAGAAAAACACAGACGTACTCAACAGGGCCTGATGCAGACCCCACGGCCCGGAGACGTCGTGTGATGCAGACAACCCAGGACTCATTAGATCCTTTAAACAAATTCCGCATCATTTCTTACAAGCCGTGCAGAAAGGTAGCACTAATTCGCATATGAAAAAGCAATCTGAGCTTTGGAGAACACCTGAAGCTTTGCACAGGCATGTAAGAAATCATGGATATTCAAGCTCATGTACTTACACAGATGAGGTGGAGTTGGGTTTTGTTTTTTTTTTAATTTTGTCTTCTTTAAGAGGGAAGATACCGGCATCTTCCCTGGCTTTCAATTTACTGCAGAAGTTAGCCTTCTTTATGCTACTTGTTTCTCACCTAAATCAAGATCTCTGTGCTGCTACATGGAAATCATAGAATCATAGAATGTTTTGGGTGGGAAGGGACCCCCAGAGGTCACCCAGCCCAACCCCCCTGCAGGAGCAGGGACACCTTGAACCACATCAGGTTGCTCACAGCCCCGTCCAACCTGGCCTGGAATGTTCCCAGGGATGGGGCCTCCACCCCCTCTCTGGGCAACCCCTGCCAGGGTTTCACCACCCTCACTGTAAAGAATTTCTTCCTTAGATCCAGTCTAAACCTACCCTGGTTTAGTTTAAAGCCATCCTCCCTTGTCCTGACACAGCTGGCCCTACTGAAAAGATTTTCCCCGTCTTTCCTATGGGCCCCCCAGCTCTACAAAATCCCCGTGGAAAGATGAGGGCTTGTCCCAGGGACACATTTAGCGAGGTTTGGAGCCACGGAAATGGGAGGGAAGGAGAAAGCTCTCATGTCACAGACATTATCCCAATGAATTTTTTAGAGCTGGCAGCAATGAAGAGCAAGTAGTCACAAATTTCCTGTTGAGAAGAACGAGATTAAAAAAAATTCATGGTGCACGAGGGTGTTGGTGGGGAGGCAGCACCAGACCCACGCTGTGCCCCCGGGATGCAAAACCTGGAAAGGCCCTGACCAAGCCCAGATCCGAGACAACAACTCCAAGATGCCTGAAACAAAGCGGGTGAAGTTCTTCACTCGTCAACGCGTACTCTTTTGTTTCGGCACGCACTCAAAGCCTCCACCACCACGTGCTACGGAGGTGGGCACCAGGAACTTCTGGCTTTGCATCCTCCTCACCCACATGGAAAAATCCTCCCTTCTCCTCGGCTGGCCAAAGCAGCGCGTCCCAGCACCGTGGTGGCTCTGCTGGCTCGGGCACCCTAGAGAAGACCACCACTGGGCTCCACAGGGGCAGGCCAGGTCTCCCAAGCACAGCGGCTTTGCCAGCTCTGCGGGTGAGCAGGGATATGCCACCAGAGCCCGTCCCAGGAAGATGGGACCTGTCCTGGAGTGGATCAGTGAGGGATTAAGAAGGGGAAAAAAGAAGGAAGAAATAGTTCCCTCTTCTCCCACCCGCATGTGAACCAAATATAAACATCCCTTAATTAGTAACACCCTCCAAAGCTCCCACAGCTGCAGTTTTGATGGGCATTTCATCTAATCCAGCGATTCTTTCCATGAAAAGCAAAGTTTTCGGCTCCAAAAGCACCTTAGCCACACTCGGATGATCGCTGATTTAGGAGCTAACTCACGATGCTGTGCGCATCCAGTTGTAGACGGCAGGCACGCCCATGGGGGACGGAGATGACCTGCCTCAGCTCCAGCGAGGGTTTTCCAGTCCAATTCCAGAATTTAACAACTGGAAGAGAACTTGCATGATCACACTGGTACAGCCAGCCAAAAAAAGGCTCTCCTCCTCCTCCTCCTTTTTTTCCTGAAAAACTGTGACAAGCGCTTTGGAAGTGCTGCCTCAACACGCATCTGTCTCTCACTCCATCATCATCATCATCAAGAACCTTCAACATGCAGCAGCAGCTCTCACCTCCTGGGTTTTTAGGCCCGTTGCTTTTATCTCACATGCAGTTGTAGGAGAAACGGGGTGCTATTGCTTCGAGGGGAAAATGATCTTCCACTGAGAACTCAGTGGCCATCCCAGCTTGCAGGAAGGATCCCTGAGATCCCGGCCCACCGCTGCTCAGGGATGACGACCTAGGAATAAGGGCAATGCACCGAGAGACAGCCTGGAGCAAAAAAAGTTATGCAAATGAGACAAATGAATATTTCAATAAAACCTCTCTTAAGAACAGATTCACTCTGTCAATCAAGATTCACTTTTGTTTTCCTGTGCGCACCTCAGAGGGGCTGCACAGTAACTGGTTTGGGGTTTTTCCAGGGAATATTTAATTCTGTATTTAGAAGTGCAGCTTCCTTCCCAAAAGACTTTTTTCTTTTTTTTTTTTTTTTTTGTGCAAAGGAGACCAAATTGCTACTTAAACTTTCTTCTGTCATCCATTTGCCTGTGATTTCCACCTCATTTACAGCCTTTTTGGGTCTGCCCTTTGGTTTAGTTTTACCTTTGACATTCTCTTCATTTCTCTTCAGAGATTCTGGATACCCTTCCATTAAACTCCCCAACACCCATAAATCCCAAGAGGTTTTGGAGGAAGGCTGCTCCAAGAGGAGCAGCTCAGAGCCAGGCTGGGAACCCTGAGGTCTGCCAGGAGGCACGCGCTTCTGAAAACCATGCAAAGAAAATTTTGAATCATTTTGAAAATTGATTTTTTCACCTCCAAAGTTTGTAGGGAGAGCAAGGAAAACTGGCACGCACGTGGGTCGGCACCGCTGCAACTCCAGCATAAACCGAGATCCCGGGTAACATCTACCTCCTCTTTCTGCCCACGCGTTCTCAAATAAAATAGGAATAAACCTAAACTGCTGCTTCAGTAGCCAGGACGGATGGGAGGAGGAAGATGGAGGAGTTTGTTATTTAATACTGGTGAGCTCTTTAGAATCTATCAACGTAAGGAACCAAGCTCTAAAAGTAATTAATAATATGATAAGAGCTCTGGGGCAAGAAAGCCATTTAAGATGACCATCCTTTCAGGTTAGCAGAACATTAAAAAAAAAAAAACAAACATTTAATTGCCCGATAGCATGATCAACAACTTCACTGCATATTGGACCCAGATTTTGTGCCCAGCTATAGAGGAAATGAAGAATTCACTTCCCTGCTTCAGTCCCCACTGGCAATCCAGGAAAGCCAGGGGAGGAAGGTGGGGAACTTTGAGGATTTGTGGCAGAAATCGGGACAATAAGCAGTTGCATCCCCATTCGTGTTTAAACCTGAGGCTGTGCGGGCGGCGTGGTGGCTCCTCCTCACCAGAGGACACGGTTGCCAGGTTGTTTTGAGCAACAGGGGTGGTACCTGGAGATGTTTCCATGCCTTAGCTGATCCCAACCACTGAGGCCTGGAGGAAACACGAGGGTGCTTTGCGAACAAGGCTATGCTACTAAACCTCGCTCTTCTGAGCACCCACCCGAGGCCAAGGTGCAATGGCTGACCTGCTTCAAATGGTAATTTGCTTCTCAACTTTTGCATTTGTTTGAGTGCTGGGAAAAAAAAAACACCTTTGCCTGCTCCTTTGCCCCACCTGGAAGCTTTCCCTGATTTGGCCAGACCTGCCAGCCTCGTGGCACAGTTCAAACACGTTTTTGGCAGCCGTGACAGCCCTCCTGGGGTATCCCAGGCCAGTCCTCCTGGGGTATCCCACAGCTGGCCCAGGTTCCCAGCGCAGCATGCCATGCAGCAGCACCCACCCCCTGTGCTGTCACGGCAAAGAAGGATGACCATGAACCATGACTGTTCAAGCTCCAAGGTTGTGCGAAGACATCCCCTTGCCTCCACAACTCCCTCCTCCTCCTCCCAGGTGTTTCTTAAAATGACCTCAGTGCCACACTGCTGTGCACGCCCAGGGCAGCCTGGCGCCCAGCTCCCCACTGATATTTGGGGAGTAGGAGCTCTACAGCCATCCAAGGGTCTCAATGCTCCTCAGAGCTGTCACAAATTGACAGGACTCAACCCATCACTAACGCTGAGAGGACCCATTGGGATGCAACCCTAGCTCAGGAACGATCCCCAGCAGACCCCCACTTGGTTCTCCCCACCTCATTCGAGCCCCCTAACCACTAGCGACCTAAATCCCAACGTTCCCTGCAGCCTGGCTGCTCCGTAGCAGGGGGTGGGAGACGACCCACTCCGAGCGGGTCCCTGCTCAGCTCAGGTTTTGCCTCTCGGCCATCCCTTCCCCGGGGCTCCTCTGGGTTTGCAGAGGATGCGCAGCACCCGTCTGCAGCTCCCCATCCTCCTCGCCGGGGCTGGTCGGGCACCGGCACACCGAACTTCGCAGAGCCAAAGCATTTTGCTGCGTCTTGGTCCTTTTCAGTCTCAGTTCCCTTTCAAGGAGCGTTTCAGTTCAGCACCTGCTGATAACAATAGCTGCGTTATATTATATTGCTGGTAGGGAAATAAAGAGTCTCCTCCACCTCACCGTCTTTCAGAGTCTGTTGAAGCTGGAGCGGCGTTTCACTTGCACGCCAGGAGGAGGGCACACGCTAAATGGTTATTCTGAAACGCATTAAGCCCATCACCCCAATCCTCAACGGATCAGACACTTCGCTTTTGCAAACGCTTCCATTTTGTCTGCAGAATAACGTGACTCGGGTTTTCCCCAAAATGCTTGCTCGCTCTTGCCAAGCACTCGTTTTACTCCTGCTTTCTCCCCTTCTGACCTAAACCCACACCAGCTGTTGGGCTTTGCTCCCCAAGCAGGACAAGCTGCCCATTTTACTTTGCCTTTAATAAGAATAAAGGGAGGGGAAACAAAAAAAACCCTAGCAAAACCCAAAACCAGAGACAGTCAGGAATTGGCACCTCCATCAAACACGCCATCATAAAAACCCCAAACCAACACAAAGGCTCTTGGCTGCGATTTCCCAAATTTCCGCCGGCTCCCAGGGCTGCAGGACTTGCCCGCTCCCAGCGCGCAGGAGCCAGGATAAAGCCCCGCTCCCCCTTCCCCAGCACCACGCTTTCCTCCTGGAAACCCCACCACCGGGACCGCAGAGCGCCGGGTCGGAAATTCCGAGAGCGCCCGAGATTTGATTTTCATCTACTTTGTTAAATTTCTGCTAATTGCTTTTAACGTACTTCCTCCGCCAGAGTCTTTATAGCTTAATTCCTCATGGGCATTCGTTCTGGAGTTTTACTAAGTACAGAAGGAAAATGAAATCTAACTGCATGCCGGTGATGTAATCGCTAATGGCCTTCGTAAAAAAATGCACGCAGGGTTTTTTTCGGGGGGGGGTTTGGTGGGAGTTCTTTTTTGCCACCAACCAACAGCCTTCATCACCATCTGGGTTGCCCAGAGAGGGGGTGGAGGCCCCATCCCTGGGAACATCCAAGACCAGGTTGGCCGGGGCTGTGAGCAACCTGATGTGGTTCAAAGTGTCCCTGCTCCTGCAGGGGGCTTGGGCTGGGTGACCTCTAGGGGTCCCTTCCCACCCAAAACATTCTACGATTCTATCAAATTTACTGAGTTGACGAAAACCGAGCGAAAGAAGCTGCAGTCCTATAAATACTACGAAGCCGTGAGGCTGGATGTGACGGAAGGCAGTCCAGTATTTTATAATTAGCACATCAGAAAGTACAGTGAAAAGACACCAAACTGCAGCGCTCGAGTTTGAATAAAATACATCACTAACGTCCTGGCTTAGACGAAGAGAAGTTGTCACCACAAGCGACGAAACTTCAGATCATTTTCAGTTGGCGGCAAGCTACAGCGAGCAGGAGTTAACGCCTTTACGCTCTTTTACTCTCAGGCAACAAGGATGTAAGATCCGTAACTCCCAAACAACAGCATGCACAGAGCATACTTTTCATCATTACGCATTAATAGATTCGGGAGTGAAAGTTGGAGGGGTGGTGTTACATGTCAAAATTAATTATAATGCCAATAAGCTGAAATTCAACAGGGAAGATCAGGTTGACTAAATTATTGTGTTGAGTTATCAGCACCGAAAAATCAACTCAGAGAGGCTGTAGCCTTTTGCTGCAAATCCAAAGCTGGATTGAAAAATAATGAGAAGTAAAAAAAAAAAAACCCCAATTCCCAGGCTGATCCATTGCAGAGGATTTTAAGTAACTCAGGATGGACAGTTCCCACTTAGCCTGAATTTACCTAGGATATAATTTCACATTACAGCTGTTGGAGATTTCATTTGGGTCTTATCTTTTCATCACGGGCTTACTAAAATTTGGGACCAGTGGCCACAAACTGTGTCAATTCAGGTAAATTGGGCTATTTGCTTCCTTTGGTATGTAAAGCCGTAGGGGAAACCTCCGCTCCATTTCCATAAGACTTTCTCAGTGTCCTTCCAGATGGGGCACCTCTGAAAACGGGATTCCATAAATTCCACCTGTGCTGAAAACAGTCCCAGTTGGCAACTTCCAAAGAACACCACCATTAACATAACATTGCTAAAACCAGAATAAATAAAAAAAACAACCCAAAACCCCTACAAGCAAAGAAAAACCTCCCCAAACCCTAAGCATTTAAGCATTCAACGTCTTCCTAAGAGCTGGAATACTAAGAACAGTCCCGTGAACAAGGATGAGAACAAACAAGCGAGTACCACATGGACATTTAATTCCTACAGAGTCAATTAAATGTTAACAATAAAATACAGTGCGAGTTAATGCTAGACAAAAGGATTAAGGAATGAGGGAGGACTTATTTATAAACATACAAATGAAAACCTGGTTAAGAAGAAGTCGGGGAATTAATAAAAGATAAAAAGAATGATTCAAATATGGCTAAGAAGGGGAATTCCTTTATTAAATTTGTCTTCAAAAGTAAATTAAGGAAAGATGCCTGCGCTATCAGAGAGTGATGGCGAGTTTATAAAAATAGCTACCACCGAAGGAGAGAAAAAGGGAGTATCAGGAAAATGCAGACATGTGCCAAATCGCTCAATCTGTGCAATTAACCAAAGAAATCAAGTGTTGTTATTTGTGAAGAATTATTTTTTAAAAGGGAAATTTAGCAAATTCCTTCAAAACATAAAGTCTAACACCTAATTCTGGAAATCACTTAAGCGGATGAATGCAATTAACTTCTATTCCTAGCAAAAGAATGGAGAAAACCATGAAGAAAAACAAGTATCTGTTGGAGACAGCAGCTCCGCAAGCTGCAAGAAGTACAGCTTTGCAGAGAACACCTCTTGTTTGGCACAGTTGGTTTGTTAGCGCAAATTATTTATTAAATGAAAAGAAGAAAGGAAATGCCACGTGGATTACGGCAGCATTTTCGAGAGTCGGTCCTGAAATGAAAAGCACCGGTCCTGCAAAAAATCTGAGCAGCCTCAAGTCTCCCTCCTTTGGAAGGGATTGGGATTTAGCACCTGCAAGACTCCGGCTGAAAACACTTTTTCCCCCCACCCAAGGCCAGACCCAAAGCTTCCCGACTGCCCCAAGACCTTGCCCATGCGCTCCAAGACCTTGCCCATGCGCTCCAAGACCTTGCCGCTCCCCTCCCCGAGACACACGTTAGACCCCAAAGAGATTCCCATCGATCCCAACCTGGATGTGTTCAGACATCTAAAAGCTGATTAAAGACTCACAAAACAGAGGAGCTGGGGGAAACTGCCAAGGTATCGCGTGGATCTGTGTTAGATTTCATCTGAACAGCTTTGGTAACGATCTGGAAGAGGAACGAATAGGGTTTATTAAATATCACCTACTAGGCACCAAAATGCACTGCAGGACTTGACAGGAAAAATAAATACATACAAAGAACGTATTGCTTGGATCGACTGGGACATCTTAAGAAAGGTGCCCGTCTTCTCTCAGGACCACCTTGTCAGCATCGTTCAAAGAAGAAATCTCCCCGTCCTCTTCAAGGAGGCCCTCCCAAACCCGCCTGATCTGCACGAAGATGGAAGAATCATACAAAGATTTTTCTGCCTGGAAAAAAAAAAAACCTGATCCTGAAGAGATGTATCACCCACAACACAGCCATGCTCTGAGAAGATGTGGGGAACGGATCCATCCAAACAGGGGCATCCTGGAAAGGCAGAGGGCAGGCGGCTCGAGATGAAACCGCAGAAGGACGTGGCAGCTAAAAAGACAGTTTGGTTTCCGAGACAGAAAAAACAGAAACACGGATCACATCGCAGGATGCTACAGTCTCCTCTCTCTCTACAGATGTAATTAATCCATAAATGGAATAATGTATTCACTTCTGGACACCTCATTACCAGAAAGACATTGACAAATTGAACAGAGTACAAAGAAAACAACAAAAATGTTTAAGGGTTTGAAGGGAAAAATTTCCAAGGCAAGATCAAAAGATTTGAGTATGTCCAGCTCTAAGCAAGAGCACAGCTTAGTAGGACGAGATGTATATCTGTATGTGTTTGAGAGGTGTAAACATCAAGCAGAAAAACCAGCATGGGGGGCTATTAGGAGGAAAAATGGAATGGAATTACTAAAAAAGAAAACTTAAGATTAAAATCTTCGTGCCCTATTAGGATGCAGAGTCAATCTCAAGGGATGCGGTAAACGTGTCCGTGCAAGAGAACCAGACTAGACCGGACAAATTCTTAACAAATGTTCAGCTTGGATAATGTCTGCTCCTGATCTCCGACATCTGTGTCTCCTCTTATTTTATATACTGATACAAACTCCGTTCATGGACTTTCACCTAAGTACCTTATAAAGGTCTGGACCAATTTTTTTTTTTAAAAAAAAAAAAGCGTCTATGCATGGCTCCCCCAAACCAGATGAAAGCCAAAGGACTCAATCCTGTCCTCACTTCTTCTCCCAAAACTGCAGTGGCTCTCGAATAGCAATGAACGCTGCAAAGGTGGTCAAAAGTGGGGAAAAAACCCCCCATGTTAGACCACATGCATGAAGAGGTAATGAAAGTTGATGCATTGCAGCCATTTATCACAGTGTCTAACTGAGGCTGCTTTAAATAACCTAAACTGCTCTCACACCTCCCTGCCAGTGCCATGGACCTTTCTCGAGCAAACACTGTCTTCAAGTCAATCAGACTTTGCCCAAGGAGATCCTGCCGGGTCAGATTAAGCCTCTGCATCAGGAACCATTAAATATCAACACGTCGCTCCTCTCTGACTTCCCACACAGGATACCAAGGAACTGAAGTCAACGTTATATTGAAAGAAGATAAATTTAAAAATTACATTAAGCCAGACGCAAGCCTACAGCATCTTTTAATGACTGCTGTCATTAAAGTCGCACCGGCACTTGGTAGCTGTGCCCCATCTCGGGTTGTTATCTAAAGGCGTAAAACATGGGATTTCCTTTAAAGAAGGGTCTTTCAGAGCAGGGAAAAAACCAAAACAGAACAAAAGACCCAACTTGGTAGGAAGACCCCCACCAAGAAAGCCTGCTGTGATCCTCCCCTCCCTGCTCCAGCAGCAGCTCTGGTCTAGGCAAGACCTCTCCAGCAGCAGCTCTGGTCTAGGCAAGACCTCTCCATCAGCAGATTGCACTGCCAGGCTGTCCTCGGTGGGCGTTGCTGCCGTCAAGAGCAGCAATAACATGAGATATATTTCTCCTTCCTAAGGGACGGCAGACACAACTTTCTCATCCAACCTGCAAACCTGAGAACCGGAGTCCCGGACTGAGCCGAGCCGCAGCCAAGCCCTGGAGCCCATGGTCCCCAACGCCCAGTCCCACGCCATAAAACACCCCTTTATTTCTCAGCTCTTTTCCCTTTTTTGTATTCCTGGGAATTTCAACCAAAGGTGAAATGGTAAAAGGAGAAAAATCTGCAAGACAAGGTCAGCTAACAGCTCTCTCCTGGCTATCAGCGCAAAGCGGCGTTTACAGCTTATTGACGTGCTTCAGCCTGGGTCAGCCGCCCGCTCGGTGGCCTGTCTCGGTCTCTGTCTCTCCTTCTCCAAACAGTCTGAATGAGGAGAGGAGAAAAGCACTGCAGTGGCTGGCAGGGTGTGCTGCCCAGGCACCGCCTCATTACCATGACAAAGGGAGCTTGGAACATCCCTTCAGCAAACACCATGGCTCCCTTTGAGCATCCGACCGAAAATCTGGCAATGAGTGGCTCCAGCTCCTGATATCCTATTTACTCAGGCAGAGGAATAGGATCAAATGCATTTTAGGCCCTTTTGCAGTTTTCCACGGAATTGCCTTTTTAGCTATAGGATTCCTCCCAGCCTCGCGCCACTGCAATCGTCCCGGGTCCACCTTCCACAGCTCGAGTGCTGCAGTCCCTCCGGTAGCTCACAACAAGGCCGTGAACTTTTTAATCAATTCTTCCCTCCCCAAAACACCACAAGGAGGGATGGCAAGCTTTTACAATGTGAAAATGTCAATGTTTGTTGCTTGCAGAGGCCAGATTTACAGCGAGCCTGAGCCAAGCAGCTTGTTTCACACCTTCAAATTTAAGGGGAACAGCGTTCTCCTCTGGAAAAGGCGGCCCAGAAGCTGCAATAAAGCAGACACAGATATGTCAATCACCGCGGATGCAAAGCTGTGAAAGCTTCCCGGAGGAAAGCATTTAGTATCCAATGCAGAACGGCCAACTGGAAACCCTACCTCGCTGGGTCCCTGCAGCACGCCTGGCTGGAGGACTGCCCCGTAACGCAGCCTGCGAATACCGCTGGAAACTCAATATGCACCGGAGAGAGGACAGGACAGCAAAGAAGAAAGTCCTTATGAAAAACAACAGGGTTTTGGTAGCTATGTTATGATAGCTGTGTGCTAAGATGCAGCTAAACCCACTGAAATCCTGCTAAAGCATCGCCCGACTTAAAGCCAGAGCCAGCAAGAAACAAGTGCCGTGGTCGGCAGGAAATCCCGGGGAGCCTTCGGGGGGCAGATTCCTCCATTAATCCTTCAGTTAATGTGAACTTAATGCCGAGGTGAGAACAGATCTGGATTACTTTTGCTGGGAAGGTAACACCACGTGAGATGATCACGCTTAAGAGGTTGCTATCCCGAGCGCAAAGGGTTTTGGGGGGGTTTAGATGAGCCCGGTTAAACTGCAGCAATCCCTGCAGCCAGCACTACGCGGGGAAGCGATGCCATTGGGGCTGCAGCTCCCCGATGTTTCCTCCAGCCCTAACGTCCAGGCAGGTTCTTTCAGCTGAGCTAATTTGGAAGAGCCTTCAGCACGACGCCTTCAGACCTCTAGATCGGTACCGAGGTATCTTCACCAGGTGGGGGTTTAGCAGGCTCCAGGAAAGCAAACAGAAACACTTTGTGCTCTCTTTCTTTTCTGCAAGGTATTCTCTGCCCCACCATGCCTTCTGCTGCGGCGTGCGCATCGAATTAGCCTCTCTACAAAGGCTCTACCTTCCTCCCATGTTGCACCCGGAATGAAGTTCAAGGGCGACGCAAACCCAAGGCCGTTATTCCCCCGTTTGCCCACGCACAGCTCGCAGGCTGAGCCCCCAGCACGCTCCAGGGCTACGCCTGCTGCCGATGGCACAGCACCGTCTTTCCCCTGCCACTGAGATGCCTCCTCCTTGCTCCAGGAGCATCTCTGCGGTGATGTCCCACCGTGCTGCTGGAGGTCCCAGGGCCTCTCCGGACAGACCCCCCGCCTCCGCAGGACGGTGTCCGCTCACAACGCTTCCACCCGAGACACACCTGAGCTGAAAAGGCATCTCGCCGTTACACATCATACACGTGCTTCTGCAACAGGACAAGGGGGGATGGTTTTAAACTAAACCAGGATAGGTTTAGACTGGATATAAGGAAGAAATTCTTTACGGTGAGGGTGGTGAAACGCTGGAACAGGTTGCCCAGAGAGGTGGTGGAGGCCCCATCCCTGGGAACATTCCAGGCCAGGTTGGACGGGGCTGTGAGCAACCTGATGTGGTTCAAGGTGTCCCTGCTCCTGCAGGGGGGTTGGGCTGGGTGACCTCTAGGGGTCCCTTCCCATCCAAACCATTCTATGATTCTTTCCGGCGTTATTTTGGGATACTACAAGACCCCTCTGCCTCTGGAAGGGAGGATTTTGCAGGGGGAGTTTCTGTGACCAGGTCTGGGGTCTCCGCTGCACCTTCGGCATGGGTACCCCCGCAAAGCGGACAGGCATCCCTCGGTGATGCTCTCCCCGCCTCGGCTGAGTCCCGCCGTGGGAGGGTACCTGCTTTTCACCGTCAGAATGGGGGTGACACCACGTACACCACCAGCGAGCCCTTGTCCCTCTCCTTCTCACCCCCAGACAGGCCTCTGCCTCCCTCCCGACAGCGAGTACGAGCCTACCCCAGCTGCTGACAAGACTCTTTTTTGCTTTTGTTTTATTTTTCTAAACATTCCGCGCAGCAGAACCAAGTTTCTCTGTACAAACCATAGGTGCTGAAAAACAAGATGTTGAACTGACTTGGATTACACTAAAAAAATATCCTACTGCATCCTTAGGGAAAGGAGAGAAGAGAGAAAACATGGTAAAAAAAAAAAATGTACTGGCTGCTATGTAAACCTACTCTTACACTGAGGGCAAAATTAAAAAAAAAACAAACCACAAAACAACTTTGTGCAAGTTCAAATCGGAGGAAGGTGACTCCAGCAAGCGGCTCCATGCTCCTGCTGGAGGAGGTTGCCAGGAAAGCCCCAGAGGAAGCAGCCCAAGGGCGAAGCAGCGCTCTGCACGGATGCTCTCAGACGGAGCGATCCGGAGAGCGGTGCTCCGGGCTGTGGTGGCGCAGCCACTTCCACCCGACACAAACCACAAGCTGCCATGGGAAGAGGCCGTTTTGTTTGATCACATTTTTATCAAAATATCTGCACATTTTCCTTTTGAGTTCTTAATTTTTTTATTTTTTTTTTTCCCCCTAGATTTCTCATGGAGCTTCACCAGCTCCGCTTACAACAGCGCCTGTCACCCCATCGGGAAAAAACAGCAGGCACGGATTAATTTTTGAGGAAAACTGCTTTCATGCTAATGCACTTGGCAATCGAGAGTACAAGAAGAGCTATCCCAAAAATGCAGTATTTATGAGAGGAGTGGTTTCTAAAATTGTTTTCGCTATGGATACCAAGAAGCACCACCTGATTCCTGACTACTCTCTTGTGCACACGTTTGCGTATGATTATTTTTAAAGGTGACTTGAGCATCTATTTCCCAGAACTCCTATCTCAAAGCAAAGCCGTTCCAGCTGGACATTCAGCGTAACCGTTTTCCAAAAGTCACCGCGGAGAGTTTGCAAATGGAAAATGCACTTTCATACCCGCAGAAAAATAAAGAAAACGTTGCCTGCAGAAACAGAGAGATTCTCTCGGTGCGATTGTGACTCTAAGATTTAATTATCTCAGCACAGAACTGCAGGTATCAATGCTTCAGAAATAAAGAACAAACAAGGCAATTATTCCCACAAGTCCTCCTTTTTCCCCTCTAACAATCGCAAGGGTTACAAACATGCCAAGGTCAAAGAATGTGTAATAAAGAAATTTATTTCCAATTGGAATGCACAGAAACCTTGCACTATAATGGTGGAAGAGCAGTGGTGTGAAGCTCAGCAGAGCCAAGATTAATGCATGGCTAAAGATCATAAAGACTATCACGGAACCGTGTCTGAAATGACAAGGAATAAAATTAACAAGCATCTTTCCAACCAACTCAAACTCTTTACCCCTACGATTTCCCGCTGAGCTGCATCACACGCGCCCAGCCCAGAGATCTGCCATCTATTAGGCATATACTGTACGTATTAGAGATGGCTCCGAGCCGTACGCCGTAGCTCTGGGTTTGAACTTCTCTGGGGTTTGTCCTCTCTAATGTGAATGGATTGGATTAGAGAGCAGAGCTAAAAAAAAAAAAAAAAAAAAAAAAAAAGCCCTGTACGGTGGCAGCCTCAGAAGCTTCTAAAAGCAATACAGAACAGGGTTGAAACGCGTTGTTCAATTCCCCGGCCTTCTCTCCCCTGGTTGTCTGCATTATCCTATCCTACATGAAATTCCAGTTTGCAGGCACCTACCCCACCAGCACAAACTGGAGCCGTGCACGCCACGAAGAGGGTGGAAGCATCAGGCAGGAACTCAAATCCTCGCTAGTCCTTTACACGGACAACGCAGGCAAGTTACGGTCATGAGGGCAGTGCCAGACATTCCTTTAAAAAGTACTTAAAGAAATAAGGATGTTATTTAAAAAAAAAAAAAAAAAAAAAAGGCCACTAAACTGTACACAACTGTGCTGTGCTGCAGCTTACACCAAGATTAAAAATACTCATGACCTACCTCCAACACAGCAAGCCTCCACCATCTTATTTTTCTGCAATAGAAATGGTGATATTTTCAGATATAAAGGCAGGGAAAGTATAATTGGGTCTAAAAAGGGGGGAATTACCCTAGGTACTCCAGTGCCCTGAAACCTAGCGCCCCATGGCTGTGCTACAGCAAATTGTTCAACAGCAGAAAGTAAACTGGAAGGCGTTCTTACGTGACAACAAGGATTTGTTTGAACTGTTCCAAGCTTTCTACTTCAGAGTTTTCAAAAAGCCCACAAAAAATTTCTTGTAGACAGATCCACATTCCCTTGCTATTCAGCTTGCAACGACAATATTTTACTCAAACTTTCCCAGCGGTCTCCCTCTCAGCGAAAGCCCAAATGAGAAAGTTTTTGCCATCAAAGTTATTTATTTGGGAAGTTTTGGGAAATAGCAACGCACAGAGTAAAACCGTAACACTTCATTCACCGCGTGCAATTTTACGCGGAGTACGCGTGTTTACGGAAATGGACTTGCACGTGGTACGTAACCAGAGATCGTATTTATGGAAATGTTGGCACGTAAGGATGGTAAAATACACTGTAAACCACTTTAAACCTTCAACCCTTGAATCAGACAAGGACAACTCACGGGATTTTGCAGGTGGAAATGAAGTGATTTACCAAACTCTGCACAACAGCAGAATTTGGACGTGGATGTCCAAATTTCCAGCCCTTCCATAGCTATGCTCTGGAATGACCGCACTGGGCACGACACCACCCAGACCTCCCGAGCGCTTTGCCTTTGCCAGACGGTCCTGCTGGGCTGACTCCCTAGGGCTGGTTTCATGTGAATGATAGGAAAAAGCGAGGGTGGGATCATTTTGATTCGTCTGCGTGCGTTACAACGTGCTCACTGACACATGCATAGTCTTTATGCCGTGTTCTCAACTTTTTTTTTTAAGTTGAAAAGTCTGAATTTCTTGCAAAAAATTCCACTCATTGACTACTCTGCGTTTGGCAGTAAAGGCAGAAGGAATAAATAGAGGATGCAGCAGTGAGGCTGGGGAAAAGAAAAAATACTGCCTTGTTCCAAATCGTAATTTTACTAGGATAATATTGCAAATGAAAGCCACCCCAAATTAAGTAATAGTTTAACTGTTTGAACTTTGCCAGTCTTTGCCACCAGCATGAGGGCAGCTCCTAACCCTGGCTCCCAGCAGGCTGGGGCTGCAGCAGATCCCTCGGAGCCTCACTGGGGACCCCAACCCTCCGCAGCTCACAGCCAGACTAACACCCCACTAATGACTCCTCCAAGGCCTTCTCGGAATGCAACGAGCAAATGCAAGCAAAGAAACTCAAGTTTTTAGCAACGAGGAAGGGAAAAAAATCCTGCGGTATCTCCTAGAGCACAGGAGAGCCGTGCAAAGCTCAGCCACCACTCTCTGAGTCTCTGGTTCTGCTATTTTTCTTCTGCGTCCTACAATTCTACAACCCGGGTAAGAAAAGTATCAATGGATAGCGAACCTCAACGAGAAGGCAACGAGCTCTTTTTTTAGTTGAGATCCACCCTCGCCGGCAGAAGGACCGAGCGATCACCTCTCCCAGGTGCAGTTTTCCAGTTCACCGTCCCACCGCACGCAGGGCAAAACAAACCAGAGAAGGGCGGATGAGGCGAGGAAGAAGGACTGAAAAGGATGAGGAAAGGTGAGAGGAAAAAAAAAAAAATTAAAAAAAAAAAAAAAAAAAGACATCGGCAAAGGATGCGCTGTACTGAGCCACAAATCAAGCCGCTCACCCCGCACAGCCAGGGCGCGGAAGGGTGGCGTAAATCACAGCGATTGCAAAGTGACTCACTGTCATATCAGCGGCGCCGGCGCCGCAGGCCTCCGGGCAGGAGGAGGCTCTGGCTCCGTGACGTTCTTTGTACGGGGGCAAGCACAGAGATGCCACCACCATGACCAAGGAAGCAAGAAGGTAACGATGCAGGATGCGCCGAAGCCTGGCTGGAGAGCTCGGGGATGAAGAGTAGCACTTCACATCGCTCCCTTAGCCAGACGGCCCCTGCTTCTTCGCTTCCCGGGGAGAGACACTTAGTCCTAACCGAGCCTCTCTTATTACGGCGACAATTCTCCACTTCTCCCCGGGGATCAGCCGCACGGAGCGAGCGAGCTCTCTTGTTGTTGTTGCAGCTGCTGTTAAACTGTGCTCACCGATCGATCCATGCCTGAAAAAAACTTCGGGAAGCCTGGGCGCTCCTGGCCAAGCCCTGCCAGGAGGGAGGACCTCCCGCGTCCTGCCAAGGAAAAGCTCCCGTGACACCTTCTTCCTACACTGGTGGACAGCTCATACAACCTGCGAGCCAGGGAGAGGTGGAAGGGGAGGAAAAACACGAGTGAAAACCCAAGTTCTCCTCGTTTTCTACCTGATCTGCTCTTTGTGCAGAGATCACTTTGGGTGCGATGCCTCGGCCAGGCACAACCACGCTAGGTGCTCTTCATCAACCAAGCGCCCATGCCAATTTTCCACTTCTCATTTTTGACTTTACAAACAGGTGAATTTAGGAGATCAAGGTTTAGGATGTTGGCTTTCAGACCTCAGGTCACCAAGATCATTTCTAAGGTGCTTGTTCAGCCTGAAGAAGAGAAGACTGAGAGGGGACCTCATCAACACATACAAACATCTTAAGGGCAGAAGTCACAAGGACGGAACCAGTCTCTTTGCAGTGGTGCCCAGCGCCAGGACAAGGGGCAATGGGCACAAACTGAAACATAAGAGGTTTCAGTTGAATGTGAGGAAAAACTTCTTTACTCTGAGGGTGACAGAGCCCTGGCCCAGGCTGCCCAGGGGGGCTGTGGAGTCTCCTTCTCCGGAGATATTCAAAGCCCGCCTGGATGAAGTCCTGTGTAACATGCTCTAGGAGAACCTGCTTGAGCAGGGGGGTTGGACTGGGTGAGGTCCCGAGGTCCCTTCCAACCCTTGCCATTCTGGGATTCTGTGCATCAGTCCGTAGGCATCATCGTTCCCCTTCTTGGGCCATTTTGCAAACATCGCCAAAGAAGAGCACTTTCACAGATGGGCCTCGCGTGAGCCATCTCCTTGCTGTAGCCTCCGGCTTTGCTTGGCTCCGGAGGGGAAGGGGGAGACCACATCTGCCCGGGCAGCAATGAGGGAATGACAACGAAGGAGTTTTGCGTTGCTCCTCAACAGTTTTCTTGAAGAAAAAGAAAACGACGCACAGAAATGAACTCTACCGGTTTGCAACTCCAAGCAGCTTCATCCTAGGATGAAGATTCCCTACCGACTTCCAGGGTGCTCCGCGGGTGGTGCAGGCAGGGTTTTCAGGTCTTAACAGGGAAAGGCAGTCCCCGATATAACGATAACGCAGTTCCTGGCATTTTCAACAAGCCCAGTTCCAGCGGCTCCTCCAGCTGCTGCCCAAACCCCGCAGCATTTCCACCCGCTTACGCAGCCCTGAAAGTAGAGAGGCGCAAATTCCCGTCTGCCTGGAACCTCTCCACCAAATCCCACCAGATACAGAACTGACCTGATGTTTCCAGGAGTGACCGAACGGACGCGTTTATTTGTGTTTTCCGGAGGGATTCCAAGCCAGCCCGCCCGCCCGCAGCCCCCCGCGGCACGCACACAAAGGAGGGAGGGGGACCACGGCTTCTCCAAAGGGAACGGAGTTCCTGAGGTCTGAAATAGCGCGGCGCAAAGGTCACGTCATTACCGCAGCGGTTGGTGACCGGGGAGAAGAGCTATGGGTTTGGGGGAAAAAAAAAAAAAAATTAAAAAAAAAAATTGGGGAAATAAATGCATTTGCTAATTCATTTTTATTCTGTAGGAAAATGTAAATTGGGTGCAAAAATAAAACAAACAGAAGAGGCCTAATTATTTATACAGGCATTTTAATCAAACAATGAATAGCACACAGCAACCTTCTACATCAATTAATAAAGCTGGCTTCTGCAAAACAAAAGAGTTACACCATGTGCCCTAATTAGAAAATCCAGCCTGGAGAGGCTTTTTTTTTTTTTTCCCCCCCCCCCTTCCCCCCCCCCCCCCCCCCCCCCCATACACCTGGCTTAATACATACCCACCGCATTCCTGAGCTGAGGCCGCTCGTTAGCCCCACTCCCTATTTACAAATTCATTACTGTACGGCATATTTCCCGATGCCTCTGACGGGAGGAGTGGCCATAATGCAGCACTCCCAGGCGAAACAGCCGCTAATTGAACGCAGGGGCTGGGGGGGGGGGGGGGGGACACGACCGGCGAGGCAGTGGGGGGGTAGGGGGGGTGCCCCCCTTTCTCCGTGCAGGAGGCAGCTGCTTCCACTTCAGCCCAGCACATTTCAGGAGCCGAGGATAAACCAGAAGCGATTCGCCGTTTGCATTCGATTCCAGTGAGCTACCTCCGTGTTTGGCGTTAACAAAGCACGCCGTATGCCGTGTTCCTTCACGTCTTACCTTGGGCTTCGCTTGATCAACCATCATTCACCACCCGTTAACATACGGGACCAAACCGGCTAATGATGAGCTGGCACCTTTCCGACGAAATCGCTGCATACGCCTTCGGAAAAACGGTGCTATCAAAAGCAACCCCGGCGCTTTGCAGCTTTCAGGCGCGGCGGCGCGGGGGGTTCGGGCTGCAGCAGAGCGGAGGAGCCAACGGCGTCTCCACGCAAGCCGTGGGGTCCGGTCCGTGCCCAACAGCCCAAGCATTCAGTCCATTTGTCCCCCGTTCAGCGGGGTTTGGGGTGCAGGGGATGCTGCTGGCTTATTTTTAAGTGGCAGCAATCAAAGGCAACCCAGAAATGGCTGAAACGCCTCTGAGGCATTAGCCACAAGTTAACGAACGTTTTTATGAACCCATCACTTTGCCACAAACCCCAAAACCACTTCAGGGCTTTCTCCGGGGCTCAGCAACACGTGGGTCATCTGCGGCACTCGGGAAGCGGGGCCACGAAGCCGGAACAGGCTCCGGTGTTGGGGTCACCTGCCCTTTAAAAAGCCTAAGTGAAGCTCTCCCCCGTGCTCATCTAAACAAACACAAAACACCCCTGGGAAAGCAGAAAATGCCTCAATTCACGTTTTCAAAGCACCTCTCCCCCTCCTCCCTGCAGCTCACGTGTGCCTGGGTTTCCCAGGAGGGATGAGATCTCACCCGAGAAGGCAAAAACCTGGCAAAACGGGGCAAGGAGGACATGCAAGCAGAGGAGGACACAAACCAGGGCTCAGCTTCCCATCGTGTACGGTAACGTGTGTTAGCATCTCCGTGCTAATGTAGCCTCTACCACGGGTAATGCTGGCCAGGGAAGAAGCAACAGTTGAGTTTATGCTCTGGACAGCAGTATCCGATGGTATCCTGGGGCGCATCAGGAGGATCGTGGCCAGCAGGGCGAGGGAGGTTCTCCTCCCTCTCTACTCTGCCCTGGTGAGACCCCACCTGGAGTCCTGCATCCAATTCTGGGCTCCCCAGTTCAAGAAGGATGGGGAGCTACTGGAGAGAGTCCAGAGGAGAGCAACAAAGCTGAGGAGGGGATTGGAGCATCTCCCCTAGGAGGAAAGGCTGAGGGAGCTGGGCTTGTTTAGCCTGGAGAAGAGAAGGCTGAGAGGGGACCTCATCAACACCTACAAATATCTCAAGGGTGGGGGTCACCAGGATGGAGCCAGACTCTTCTCAGTGGTGCCCAGCGCCAGGACAAGGGGCAATGGGCACAAACTGAAACAAAAGAGGTTTCAGTTGAATGTGAGGAAGAACTTCTTGACTTTGAGGGTGCCAGAGCCTTGGCCCAGGCTGCCCAGGGGGGCTGTGGAGTCTCCTTCTCTGGAGATATTCAAAGCCTGCCGGGACGAAGTCCTGTGCCCCCCGCTCTGGGTGAGCCTGCTTGAGCAGGGGGGTGGGACTGGATGATCTCCTGAGGTCCCTTCCAACCCTTGCCGTTCTGTGATTCTGTGTATCACCCTCCAGGGAGCCAGGTCCATCTTCTGGATACTCATCCAGCGCTTGGGCTCCTCTCCCAGTCCACGAAAGAGATTGACACTGCTGGGGCTTGCCAGCTTCTGCTCAACTGGGGCAAGCTAAAAGCTTTGGGTGCACCCATTCACCCAGCGGTACAAACGGGTTGTGACAGTCGCTTACGGGTACAGAGCCTTTGGAGGGCTAGTTCTAAAAAGGATGGCTCGTATTTTGTGTTCGGCGTTGCAGAAGGGCTAAAAACGGTGATGATGTCAGATGAGCATTAAGTCACGAATGGAAAAATATTTCTGTAAAATAAAGCGAGATACAAGAGACAGATTCCCTTTTGTCTCTTTTAGCAGCATGAGGTAAGGGACTGATAAATTAATTTTAAAAATTTAATGCTAGAAAAATCTTTGGTCTAAATATTAATCTAGAGCAAGTTTTACAGGCTTTAGGAGTTCGGGGGAGATTAAAACTCAAAGTGGACGGTTACAGATTACGTTCCGTTTCTCAACAGGTAGGGTAGGCTGGAAAAGAGCAACGAAAACGACGGCTGGGCTGGGCTGGTGCCTTACCAAAATGATCCCTATTTGCTTCATCTACTTCCAAGTCTTTCATCCCCAAGTCAGGCACTGCAGTGCCCACAGTGCATGTGGTACTTTCCACAAGGCACAAAAATACAAATATAGAAATGCAACTGCAATTTAAATCTGTAAGAAAAATTGATTTTTGAGACTCACACTAAATGTAATCAGATGCTATTGAAGTTCAATTATTCTTTGTTATGTTTAAAAATTTTCGTTAATACGGATTTGATTCTCCTAAAGAATATCATTCAATTAGAAAGCTCTCCAAATCTCAGAACTGATGCTTATGTGTAGTCAGAGAAAATGTTCAAAAATGTACTTGTCAGCTCGTGTTGCATAATAGACCATGTTTCAAAGAAAAGCAAGTTGCACACTCAGTGCCTGCAATTATAAATTACCAACATGACTCATGTTTTGGGTTCGATTGCACGTAGGTGCCTGATGCCCTAAATCTGAGTTGCCAAAGTTTAAACAATAGAGTTTTCAACAGCACTTGCACTGACAACAACGAAAGCCAAACACCGACAGAGGCTACGGAACAGAAAACATCCACTTCTCCCTGTTATCTTGACATTGCAATTCCAAGAAATGATGGGAAAACGAAAGCAGCTCACGAGTTGCTTACTCCTAACACCAAAGCTGGGTGCAGAGCAGGGGTCTGTGCGAGTGGCACCAGCTGGCTCCCCACGCAAACGGTCCCAATAGATGCTCGGGTGCCACCACACAGAAGCATGACACATTAAAAATGAAGACGCTAACAATGAGTATTGGGTCCATTCTGCCACCGAAGGAGCTCCCTGATTTGCAGCCGTCAATGTACAAACCTCAGTATAAACAGCAAGAATAACCCCGTCGTCTTCCTTTCCATCCCCTTCAAGTCTTCTTCAGAAGTATGGGGCATGACCACTAACAACGTCGCCGTTAGCCAGAGAAATATTAATGCGTAATCACTGTTAGATGGTACAACCCAACGCCAAGCTCCTACCCTCCTATAGACTCTCTAGCAACCTATTAGTAACATTTATTAGTGCCCTTTAACAACTCCTGTAATGATTCCCTTACAAAAATAAATCATTTTTGTTGCAATTCCTTGCCTCTTTAGGAAGATACAGCTCATTGACAAATAAAATCTACCTACTGAACAACAAGACCTTAGCTGTGACATTGTGAGCAGTGAAATAACACTTGGAGAATAGATGTATTCCAGAACCAAATATCCCCAGGGAGCTTGGATGTTAAAAGCAACAGCACTTGCAATTTTAGATATACACATCTGAAACGTCCTTCTAGGCTACACCACAAATTTCACAGGTAAGAAAAACGAAAGGGGGGGGGGGGGGGGGGAGAAAAAAAAATAAATAAAACCACCTAAGTGCTAACCAGCCATGTGATTCAGAGAGGAGAGATGCTCCAAACAGGGCTGCTTTCTCAGCTAGCAGCATGACTTCTCCTCTTTGTGATTTACAGATACTTAAAAACAAGTAGGTTAATGAAGCAACAATACGCTGACTGCAGAGCGCTGATTAATCCAAACTTCAGAGCATAGTGATCCACCAGCCAATTCAGCACTAAGGCAATGGCCAAGCGGTTTGGCCAGGCTTATTAAAAAAAAAAAAAAAAAAAGGTCTTGAAAAAGTCACAATAGCATTTATTTAATAGCATTAACTAAAAAAAAAATAATTCCTGATAACTGTAGGCATCTCCGCTCTATGCGGACTAAAGAAAAACGTATGGAGAATTTACAGTATTCTGCTTTTCGTTCTGCGTTTTGACCTTGGCTCGCTTCAGTATTATCACTATTAGCTTTTTAATAATTTAGAAGGAGCTTGGTCCACCAAATTGATTGCACAATTAACCAGCAGGGCTCTAAATGAGCCTCCGGCACGCCCTTGCTTTGCCTCAGTTTCCTTAAGGTAAAGGCAATACCCCCGGGCTGGGGATTAACCACAGAAATGCTTGGGAAGCACTTTGAACACTTAAAAATGTGTAATTTCACTGTCTGTTGGGAAGCACAACGGCATCCGCTCCTCACCCGGCAGGAGTGGGAGCCCACGCACCACCGGCAGAAGAGAACGGCGCGGCCGAAGCGCCGGCACGGCCCTGGCAGCTCTCACCGGCGCCTTGCCCCCGCGCCTCCCGGCGCACCGGCGGGCCTGGGCAGAACCGCTTGGCTGGGGAGAGATGGGGTTAACACAGAAGCATCTTCAAATTCTTCAAGGGGCATTTTTAGGGGGCAGTGATGACTTGGGAAGACTCCGGACCGGCAGGAACCAGCCACCCGCAGCAGTGTAGGCTCAACACCATCTCGGCTGTTGGTGCTAGCTCAAAAGTACGCTGGGTCCAAGCCTAAGTCTACGCGTGTGCGATCCAAGCATCGCTTCCCAGAGCTGCATCTGAACACCTGATGCCGTGCCCTCCTAGAAAAGAGGGAAACCATCCAGCTTCTGTCCTCCCCTCCAAAAACTAATACATTTATAGGCGCCCAGTCACCGTGGCCCTTCCATCTAGCCACAAGACACCGCGGCAGTATGTTACATCTTTGGTTTTTTTGCAACTACAAGGAAAAAAAAAAAAAAAAAAATCTATGGATGCACGATCTCTTATTTGTACGTCGGTATTTCTACCTGCCACCCAAAATAAAGATTTCCTGAGTCACACCAAATAAGAAAAAAAAAAAAGAAGAAACAGAATTGAAAGGCAGGTACCTTGACCGGGGTTAGTAAGACCATACGAGGTCGGTTTTTTAACCAGCTTTTCCATCTCTGACAACGGCGTAGCCAAGTCCAGAAGCGATCTGAATTGCACGATGGCTGTTTAGCAGTCAATGATACGCTACTGGAGGTCTCAACCCAGTTCTCAGTGAACAAATGATTGTATAAAAATAGCCATTACCTAAGACGACCATTTTCATTCCAGGACAAAAGAACATCAGGCTGGAAATTGCAGAATTAATCCCTTGAGATTGCAACCCACCACAACGTCTTATGTTTAATTTGCGGTGGAGGGGGGGAAAAAAAAAGTCACATAGTGGCGACCAAGAACAAAGGACACATAGTAAGAATGAATTTCAACGTAGGTACCACCAAAACACAGGGCAAACTGCAGTCTCTATTAAAAGTGAGACCGATGGCTACTGGGCATCGACTGAAAAGAGAGGTGCTTGCTTCGTTGCTGCTTGAATTGTTGTAACCTGGCTGCTTTGCTGTTGGACTGAGCCTGGGATGGAAGAGGGAACAGGCACCAAACTGGGAGATGTCAGGGTGCAACAGGGGAAACTCTGCTCTGGCCGCGTTTTGCCTTCTTGACAAGTGGATCCGCAGGGCTGCGAGCGTTGCTTCAGCCCCAGAGTCTTCTGCTACGGTGATGGGTACACCGAGTTCGTCACCATATAACCCAATTGGTAAATAAATAAGCAAAAAAGTAAAAACCCAACAAGATATCAACAAACAAAGCAAAAGAAAGGCTTTTTTCATTTGACTCCAAATGTCTCCACTATTTGGAGATATTTTTCCCTTTTTTTTTCTTTTGTTTTTAGATTTATGTCTGCCATCACCTAATGAGAAGGCACCCTGGTTGGCAACACTGGGCCACCTAAAAAAAGAGCCTGCGTGTTCCCTTCCACCTCGCCTGCTGCGTCTCCTCGTTCTACACACTAAGACTCGCCAAATTTATAACAACAAAACCCCGTCCTTTCGAACCCCGGGGTGGGGCTGCACTGGGACGGAAGCGAAAGGTTGAAAAAATCCCTTGAGAAAAGGGATCCCATCTTCAAAAAAGCACCGCAGGATGGCAGGGCCGTTTATACCAGTAGAGCATTTAGTTGCTGCGACTCTAATATTATTAAACGAAGCGGTAGATTGGCAGCGGGTTGGCCTCAAACGCAACAGCTCGTTTATGGTGACTAACCGGGGCAGACAGGGACAACAGGTTTAGTGAAGCAGGGAAGTCGCCAGCTTAAGCTGAGTTCTCAGAAAAGATACCTGAAAGAGTGAAGGTGTAGAAGGAAGAGTAAATGTTGATCGTGATGATGGAGCCAGCTGCTGTGCCGAACCTCATGGAAGATGCTCCCGAGCAAGGCCGGCATCAAGGCATCGGCCCCCCACGCCCAGCAACCCTGCAGCTCCCTCCTTTCTTCCCGACCTTCCCCTCTTCCAGTGCCCCTGACCCCCAAATCAAGCTATTGCAGATGAAGGATTAAGAGGAAAAAAAAAAAAAAAATTAAAATAATAGCAATGAAAAATAACCAGTGAACCCATTTTTTCGGGTTCACCAACAATCTTTTAGACACAGCCCAAATCTCAGGGTCCCCCTGCAAACACCGGTCTGCAGGTGGCAGCTGCATTCTGCAGTCGTTGGATTGTATTAAAAACATCGGAGCACTCTCCTGTGCTCCCTCTATGTTACTGACTATTTAGGGAAGTGCTGGCAAAGGTTATCCCTAGAAGTTCACCTCGGAATGAATGCCGATAGGAAGGAAAAGCAAGCAGATGTTGGATGACTAACTTGAACGCGCTTGAACGGGATTTTGGAGCAGTCAAAAAAGAAAACGTCCCTAGGGGATTTATCCAGCTTTTATGTTTGGCGTAGTGCATATTCATGAAAAGCACAGTCACCGGGGTAGGGACGTGCTAACACAATATTGGGTTAGTGCAGAGGGAGCCCGGGACTGCTGTGCATCTCTAAATGCCCCCCAGGTGCCCCACCACCGCCCTGGCGGGGGAGAACTGCCCTTGGTGAAGCCTTCAGGAAGCCTTCGAGACAGCATGTTACTGCAAACCTTTTTAAATATGTTTTGCTGCTTCTGCTCTGTTTTCCTAAATACACGCCTGGTGTTTCTCTTAAGGAGGTCTCTCGGCTACAAGAAGCGGCAGCGATGCATTTGCTTCTCGTTGTCCAACTGGAAAGAGCGTTTTGGAATGGAGAACACGTGCAATTTTCAATGCCGAAAGAGCAACTGCTAAAAGAAATGAGGAAATGGGGATGGGAAAAGAGTGACTGATATGGGTTTTGTCTCAAAAGTACTGGTGAATCTTGTGTTGGGCTAGGTTGCAGTCCAAGTGGCTGCAGTGGCAACCCGCAGCCCTGGAGGCAGAGCCCGCAGTGCTGAGCAGCCCCTGGGGCAAGGTGGAGCGGGAGGAGAGCGGGTGCCACCTCGGGAGCAGGTCACAGCCATGCCAGGTCACACCAAGGACCGGTGTCACATCCAGACCACACATACATCTACAGCCAGCTGGGTCCACCGGGCTTCTCCTACCGCAGACACCGGCACAACCCACCCGAACCAACTCATCATCGCGTGTCCCACCATGAGATCGCAACCGTGTGTTAGAAATAGCGTCGGTTCGGACCTGCGGTACAGCCATAAAGTATCTCAAGAAGCCAGTATTGTACGCAAAGGCCTCTGGCTTGAGGACTTGCTGGTCCTGATTTCAGCCAGAAGAGCGGTCGTCTGGCCAGGAGGTTCAGCAGGGTCGCGGGTATCATCCACCCTGGATTGCCCATGGTCTTCATCAAACCACTCCACCCCTGCAGATGACGAAGAGCACCTTATCACCGTTCCTGAGTACATGCTTCCCTCCTTCGCCACCGACGCATCCTGACCCCTCAGGAACTTCAGCCAAGAAGCCGAACGCCGTCAGCCCCACCGCAGAGCCTCGCGAAAGAGCACATTTAATCAGCTCAGCCTTGATTTATAGAGCTGCCTATTACGAAGCCCAATTTCCAACGCTGGAATTCCGATTCGCTATCACAACCTTTAGACCTACAGCCAAAGACTGTCATTTTTAACGCCGGTCATTTGGCAAACCACAACGAAAGCTCACAAATCCAGTAAAAGAGGTGGTTTTTTAAAAAAAAATTAAATAAATAAATAAATAAATAAATAAAATCCACACACCAGTTCTGGCCTGCTGCATAGCAATGGGGAAAGCACACAGTAAATCACCCGTCTGACCGCTGGGCCAGGGCCAGCATTCACTGAGAACCTGGCTGGCGACAGCACTTTCTCAGGTTCCCCACAAAGGGCTGCTTGAATTTGCTTTTCAGAGGTCTGACATCAGCCTTTGCTGGCAAAATAGTCTCCAAAATGAAAAAAAAAAAAAAAAAAAAAAAAAAAAAAAAAGCAAGCCTGAGTACCTGGGGTCCTGTAGCTGCATGTGTGAATCAAAAGGTTCAAATTCAGC
The DNA here is from genome assembly GCA_017310255.1 of Butorides virescens. Classification (NCBI taxonomy): domain Eukaryota; kingdom Metazoa; phylum Chordata; class Aves; order Pelecaniformes; family Ardeidae; genus Butorides; species Butorides virescens. The sequence continues at coordinate 17,805 of JADKXX010011149.1, read as the reverse complement.
AGAGCCTCGGGGATCCAGGTTTTTGCCGGGAACCCCACTACAAATGGGTTAGAAGTAAAAAAAGATCTATCTAGAACTGAGAAAGCAAGGATAAAGCAGTAAAACCTTTAAGACGACGTACAATACCCTGCCTCTCTTTTCTGGCTTCCCATCCCATCTCCTTCCACCCATTTCATTCACCAGTTGCTCCGGTGCGCGCCCTCCGCCGGCGTCCCGTGTGCGGGAGGGATCCCCATCGCTGGGTCTTACCTACCTACAGCTACTCTTGGAGGGGAACAGATGCTCAACATCTGTCTCATAGAATCACAGAATGTTTTGGGTGGGAAGGGACCCCTAGAGGTCACCCAGCCCAAGCCCCCTGCAGGAGCAGGGACACCTTGAACCACATCAGGTTGCTCACAGCCCCGTCCAACCTGAACTGGAATGTTCCCAGGGATGGGGCCTCCACCACCTCCCTGGGCAACCCATTCCAGTGTTTCCAGTGTCTCCGTGGCTTCAGATCTTGTTCTGGTACAACAAAACCAGAGCCCTGTACGAAATTAGCTTGTAAATACCCCCAAGGAGCAAAAAGACAACGGGTAATAGTTAGAAAAGAGGCAGCCACGCTGTTCACACGCAAGAGAAGTCTGATCTACATTTCATTGGTGTGTAAAACCAATCCAGCAGCCAAGGGGCAAGCGAGCCCGGTCTCCACGTGACTTTGTGTGCTCGTAGCACCCACACGTGATTTTCCAAACGCTATCTGCCAAGAGCGCGCTCTGGAGAGAAACTGAGGCAGCAGGCTCAGCAAGCCAGATACTTCATTTCCATCCGTGTTTAGCCTGTTTCTCCGCTCCTCTCTGACTCACCAGAAAAAAAAAAGCAGAGGAAACCGCTCACAGATTAAGCTGGAAAGCAAACACGGAGTAAAAAGGGATGATTTCATGCTACAGAGTCCGGGCAGTCCAGCAATCCTGCTGCTCCCAAATTCACCCTGGTAGCGTTCCTTCCCCATCTTCAATGATTTTTCTCGTCGTGGTGGGTTGCGTGCAGTGGTTAGAGAGAGGGCTGTATTAGTCTGTTCATGCAACCCCAGTATTTTCACATGGAGCCTCCAGGCACAAAATGTCCTCAGGACAAGTGGTCTCATAATTGGTTAAAAAAGGCAGAGAGGGTCAATCTCGGAAACGTTAGGCTTGCGGCCACCCATGTACTCAATTTCAGCACTAATTCTCTTCCCTCCACGCTCAAATCCTGATCTTTACTCCCACCTACATAACATCAGGCAGATGGGAAACACTCAGCATAATTCTTCTCTCTTATCCCCTCCCCGTGTCCCTCCAAAACCTGATTTGATTTCCTATGCATCAAGACAAAAATCATATTAAAGTGCTGGGGGATGGGGGGGGGACGGGACAGAACCCAACCAGCCACGCTATACACAGGATTTGCATCTGATCCCGAATTTCCTTCGCACCCAGCGCGTACGTTTTGCAGCTTTCCGCCGTAGCAGGACTTTCATCCCTCCCTCTGCACAGCCGCGACTTGTCTTGCGGTGCGAGATCGAAGTAGACAAGTGTGAAAGAATCATATAGGGCTCAACATCATTAGGCTCATCCTGAAAGCACACGAGTTGACAGGTCTGGGGAAGCGACTTCCGATTTCCCCCTGGGGCTCAGATTTGGGGGCTTGGAGGTTGGGGAGAGAAAGGAAGGTCTTTAGAAAATAAAAGATCTTTAGAAAATGGGTGTTTGTCTTTTTCTCTGCAATCTTGGGGCGGTCGTGAGGCTACCAGGGCGTCAAAAATGATGAAGAATTAAATAACTATGAAAGCCTCAAGTTAAACCTAAACCCAAACTGCGAAAACACAATGGAAGTTCAGCCTGTTAGAAATAATGTGCCGGGCAAAACATTAACACATTTACACTTGAAAGTTGTGAAAGAGTCAGAATCATCCTGCTTAGAATGTATCAGGCAGACGAGAGCTGATTTCGGGGCAGAGCATCCTGCAGATACATAAAAGAAAGTACTTGAATAGGCATCCTAACACAAACATCCATTTATTTTCTGCCAAATAAGATCAATGTCCTCTCTCCGCAAAATAACGCTCCCCACAAAAGTGCTCGAGTTCAACTTGCTCACAAAAAAAAAAAAGAGGTCACGAAATCAAACGCCCCAAAATGTTTCACTGACTAAACAGGCTCGGTTGCACGCTTTAGGGCATTTGTCCTTCATTCAGACTGCTGGGTTTGTATGAAATAAAAAAATAAAAATAAAATACCCTCACCTTAAAGGCTAGCAGATCAACGTTGCCTGAAAGGTCAACCAGACTTTTCCCGACTGGATCAGCTGCAAAGTCCAGACTTCACCCGCTGAAGAAGCCCAGGGGTTCAAAGCTCGTGGCTATAACGTACGCAACGATTACCTTGCAATCATTACAGCTGGACCCCGTCTTCCTCAGTGGCTCGTGGAAGGAGAACCGGCATCTCCAAAGCGAGATCAGCAGCTTGAAGTAAGAACTGCAGGGGTTTGGGTTGGGGTTTTTTGGTTTAATATTTTTTTATTATTATTACTTGTCTGTGGAAATAAGCGTGGACCGCTAAAGATCAAGTCGAACACGTTCCCTGCAGCTCTGGCCATCAACCAGGCAGACAGCTACGGTTTGTACCAGCTTTAACTTCCCACTGGCCTTTCAGCTTAGCCTTGTTCAGAAAACTCTGCCATAACTCAATCCAGACAGCACAGAGGCTCGGATCAGAGAGGAAAGGTCACCAACACAGAACCAAATTAAGGTGGTACATAGGTACCAACACCATCTATCAGCCCGAGAACTCCAAAGTGCTGCCCTCCAAAAGGGCATTTTTCAGTTCAGAAGATGAGCAGTCTCCTCCACCGTACGTTTGGGCGCTAGCTAGGAAACGCTTCTGCATTCTCAGGTGCATCCATCACTTGAAACTGCCAGGTTAAAAAAAAAAAAAAAAAATTGAAATTCAGTAATGCCCTGCTTCTCCATGCCTCCTCTTCCCACGGCGCTGCTGACGCGGTGCTGAGGGACGTGGGTTAGCGGCAGATCTGGTACTGTTGGGTTTACCCTTGGACTTGACGATCTTAAGGCTCTTTTCCAACCTGAATGATTCTATGGTTCTACACCGTCCGACCCGACAGCCCTCACATGGTCCTGGGAGGCCCTGAAGTCATCTCAGCTTGAGTTTCAGATTCCTCAGGACAGAAAAAGTCCCATCAGTGTAAGATCACCTGCATGGTTCTGTAGCATTTTCACAGCGAAACCAAGGCAGGATGCTTCAGACAACGGCTGAACCCTTCTTCAGTTTATCAGCCAGGGTAGTTCCTGTGATTTGTGCCATCAGTTTTGTAGTACTCATCTTAACACTTCTGTTCACAAATTCCTTGGGCTCTATTAAAAAATACCTTTTTTTTTTTCCCCCCCTCTAAGCTAGATTTTCAACTCTGGTAGCTGCAAATGAAAGATTGGAAAAGCAACCAAAGCACATCCCAATGGCTCAGAAACCAGGTGAGAAATAACAAGAGAACTCAGTTAATTGTGTAAGAAGTATCACCTGATTTTGGGGAGGCTACTTCACGATTTTTTTTTTAAATAAATACACCTGGTATAGCGGTTACAAGGGGAACATAGACTCACTAATTTCCAGCCCAGTGTCCCAAAAGAATGGCTGTAGCAGAACACAAGCGTTCCAGATCACCGTTATGCCTGGGGCATTAAACAGCACTGATGAATAGAAGGTGCAATGAATATTTCAAGGGGTTGCGGGCAGCGAGATGGTGATGAGAATGGAGCAAGTCCTGACCTGAGCGGTTCCAAGACACAAAAGCGTGCCGGCTCTCAAAAGCCACGACCGGCCAAAATTTCCAAGAGCCAGGCACGGTTTGTGGTATTCCCATTTCTGACTCCCCCAGGAGAGGTATCTCAGCTGCTTGGTTTCCAGAGGATGGGCATCCAGCGCTTCCGAAATCGTTCCTCCCCATCACACACGGGTGCCCAAACACCGCCGCTCCTAAAAATTTGGGGGTTAATCTTTCTGTGTCTCAGTTTGTCACCTGCACCACGGGGAAGTTTCTTCAAGTGTAATTTTGTAGTTCCCAAGGCTGCTGGGAGGGGCCGATTAATGAGCATTCACAACGTTCCTTGAAAAGAAAACAAGCGCTGCCTAGGAAGTCTCCTCGTTGTCATTTACTGATCTCTGATGCACCCCAAAACTGATTTAACAAGTCCTACTTGTTAAAGTGAAAACCCGACAGGAGGAAACTCTTCTTGCTATTAAGGGGCTTGCCAGAAAACTCAACTGCTAATATCTCCGTGCAGCACTGAAAGCCTCTCCCGAAACCTTTCATGTGTCTCTCTACACGTCAAGCTCCCTTTCTTCTTCCTTTTATCTTCGTATTTAGATAATTCTCACTAAAAGCAAGGTGGTCGTTCTTGCAAAATTACCATAACATCTCTTGATGGACTTTTAAGATCTCTCCTGCTTGTTACACAGTACTGGGGATGTGTTTTGCCAAGAAGCGAGACATTGTTTATTCTTGTATTAGGAAGACAAAGTGTTTCCCACTTAAGGGCTTCATCTCTCTTAAAACGCCCGGCGTAGCAGAAAGCGAGCGGCAGAGCTGAAGGGAAGAGACTCCTAACGGCAACTGAATTTCAATTTCATTGATTAGCAGTATCGCCAGCGTAAGGAGATTTAATGCCGAGCCCAGTGTAAATTGGATTCCAATTGCTGTCCCTGTGTAAAAGGGGGTCTCACATAAAGGATTAAACGCGGGCCAAGGTTGCACAATGAACCCACTGGCTCATTCACAATCAGCTTTGTGTACTCATTAGAAAAGGGAGCTAATCACCCCAGTTTGTGCTGGTTTCAGAGCTGCCAGCACAAAAGGCTGTGACCTCCCACTGAGAGTCAAAGACAAAATAGCCCGCTTTTCTCCCATGTACCAAAAACTCTCATTTTGCGCCTCCAAAATGCAATCTTCGGACGGACCCACAATAAAAATTAGCTATGGTCAGCAAGATTCAGCTACCCCCTAAAACCACAATTATGTTGCTTAATATAGGGGGTGAATTAGGAAAATTAAACATCTGTCCAGTAAGGAGCCTACCAGTGACCTAGTTTTGTCCCAGTGTGTGGCTTGCTTGTAAATGTGTTGGGAGCATGTGCGATACAACAAAGTGCAGAAATTCCCTAAGCAATCTCGCAGGTAATCAAAAAGATCTGCTACGTTTTCAGCGGCACCCAGAAACGTATTCCTACGCTTGTTGGTACGGCACAGAAACCCAGGGGAGTTAAACCAAAAGTCACACGTAGTGGAAAGATGGGAAACTTCGCTGGCGAGCAAAGCTTTTGAAGCAGACAATAAAGCCGGGAGGTGGGTAGCCACATGGTATGGTCGTCCCACCACCCCTTTGGTCCTGCAAAGAGCTGCTCAAAAACAAAAAAAAACCCCACTCTGAGGCTGGACACCAGCCTACACGCTCAGCCCTTGCACGCCAAAGTGCCTCCATTTCCAATTTACAGGCTCTGGGCAGGCGCCTGCCAAAAAGTTCACGGCACCCCACGGATGCGGGATGATGCCCACCTCCGTGCACCGCATGTCCTTGGACTCTCTTCACATTTCCCCGGCGAAACGACATCTGCTCAGCCCCTCAAAACCAGGGGTGACCACGGCTGCTGAAATCACACCCCAGGCAGACAGGGCTGCCTTCCCAGGGGGGGGACGGGACACGGAGCCCCAGCACCCTGCCTGGTGAGACCTCACAGTGCAGATGCTCACCGTCTCGGCTGCTCTCCCTGGACCCGCAGCACGCTTCTGGCCAGCGTATTTCTCCAAGCAGATCTGTATCGCTACCCCTCCCATTCATCATCTTGAAATAGCTCAGTGCCACTGCCGTGAAATGTAGTATCAGCAATGCTGGCTGCATATTTTTAGCACAACCACCTTTTTGTCCTTTTTGAGATGAGTTAATTGCCCCGGTTCCTTTCCCTCCTCTGTTCCTCCCCATCTCCCAGCTGTTTCGCCAGGTCGTCCCGCTCCCCACACGGCCGAGCACGAGTCCCTAAAAAGCGGCGAGGGTCTCACCAACCAGCTCATGAAAAATGCCAGGGATGCATCTCCCTGGCCCGGAGAGGAGCCGCTCCAGCAGCCCACACGCTTGTACAGGGCCCTAAGCCACACCACAGCACGGCCACGATATGGAAATTAATAAATAACAGCACCGCCGTTAATAATAATAATAATAATTAATTAATAGAGGCACTGCCGACCACTTTCGATGCTGGAGTAAAACCAGAAGCATTATTCCAACACAGACCACCCCTGGAACCGGCGCCGGGTTCTGCAGAGAGAAAGGTGACAGAGACCAGGCCCCCATAAGCAATAAACTCCATCCTATTCCCAGGGATTTCCAGGGAAAAGTAAAACATAAGAACAGTTTGGATCAGAAGTTTATAATCTTTTAAAACGGTCAGACCTTGCATTACATTAAATTATCCTTTGGCTAGAAGCTAATCCTTGGTTTCCAAATTCTCTTTTACTACAGAAAACTTCCAGCATCTCTACATTTTCATGGATACTCAGAAGAAAATTAACTCTATCCCAGCCGAAACCAGGACACATATTCGGGAAAACAAAGTTTGAAATCCCAAGTGGTCTGAGAAGATGGGACCGATTAACACAACATGCTTTTATTGCACATAGCAGCCTTGGCAAAGAACGAAGGGGAAGCAAACCCTTGCTCTCCTGCAAAGGAAAAGAACCCGACGCAGCCAGACCGGCCAGCGACACCCCCAGCGCTTCCACAAGGAGTGACCAATATCAGGGCACGTAACACATCTGGCACAAAAACGTAATAGAGAAAAATGAACGGGTCCTTTTTTACACCCCTCCCCAAGCAAGCGTATAACCATGAGCAGGCACAACCCAGACCAACGTCGTGGCTGCCCTCCCAATTCCCTTCCAGCCCGGGGCAGTGGGACACATCACTGGTGTCCCAGGGGGAGGAAAGCAGGTCAAGCAACTGCAGAAATGAGGAGGAAAAGGTCAGGATGGTAATTTTTATATTATATATATATTTATTTTTTTTTTAATAGGGTATGCTTAAGGGGTTGGAAGAAATCAGAGGACCTTCAAGAAGGAACAATTCCAAAGGAGGACAGTCCAAAAATGTGCTGAAGGACCACTCTTGTCGATGGGGAAAAATCTTCTCTGCCCACAGAGGCCGTTGTCAGGCAAATAAAATCTTCTGTCAGCAGCTGCACACGGAATCTCCATTGCTGGAGGATAAAATTTGATTGCGCGTACAACTGAGAAGATGGTACATATTCCCTACCTATCGGCACATAATGCGGTTGGTAAAAACAGTTTAACCTAAAATCTCATTCTCCTTTCTCTTTCAAAAGAGAAAAGAAAAGATGCAGGCCTATGGCACCAACTGAAGTCCAGACTTCTCTCCCTACCAATTTGTATATAAATAGGAAGTGTTTTATTAAACGATAACCTGTTGGCAATAAGAAGGCAGATTATCCTAGATGCTTTTCAGTAAGACCAATTTTTTTTTTTTTTTTAGGATATATGAGAAAAAGCCAAATCTGAATGACACACAGAAGTCACAGAGCAATAAAATTACCTTCTGAGATTCTTTAAACTGAATGATCCCCCAACACATAGTAAAAAAAAAAAATGTATTTTTTTGTATGGAAGTTGCAACACACGGGCCAGTTTCAAGTCACTGTGTCATTCAGTAATAGTCCCTGATTTATTGTCCCGGGAAGCCATTCCTTAGCAGCTTGCTATTTCACTAAGGCGATGCCCTTCCAGCATACTGAAGCACTATTTCACCCAGCATTTACACAGCTTGACCAGCACCCTGCAACACGCGCATGACTCTCCCTGCTCTCCATCAATATATTCACAAGATTCTCCCACCAAGATGATAATACTCAATCTGCACTTATTTTCCAGATCATCAACTGGACTTCTGCACGCCTTACAACCTGGTCTTTGGCATTCTCAGCAAGAGCAGCATTAGGTCCAATGATCGTTATCTCCATGACTTCAATTTTCCTCTCAGCCTCTTGCAATCTTAAACCAATGCTTTCCAACTTCTTATCCACTGCAGCATGAATAGCATCTCGCTTTTCTGTAATGTCTGCCAACCACTTAGCAAGCCCAGCGCTGCTTGATAAGCCAAATCCATGCCTCCTGACAGTACAAAGCTGAAAGCAGTCAAGCCTGACCCACCCAGCTAGAAGGAACTTTGAAAGTGAAATATCAGGTCCTCGGCGCGTCCAGCCTGACTCATTTTTCCCCGGCGGTTATTATTACCAAAAGCAAACAGTAGCGAGCATCCCATTCCCAGGATCACACCCACCAGCTCCTGGAAGTTGCCCACCTCTACGATACATCAACCAAACCTCTAAGGTCCACGTACATTTATTGCAGCTGAGACAGGTAAATCAGCTTTCCACTTCTAAATACTGGACTTCTTGTATCCCAATTCCCGAGGTAATATGGCAAGGCAAGCGGAGGGAGGCAACTGTATAATCAGAGATTATCATCAGAGGTGAGAGAAGCGCCCGACGCTGCCAGCCCACTTCCCAGCATGCGCTCAGCGGCCGAGAGCCCCACCGCTGTGGTCCTTCTTCCTTGCAACTCCAGCCATGGCAATTCAGGGTGCACAGACCAGCTCCCATACAAGCAAGTATCCTCCAATCTCGTGGGGAGTTAGGAAAAAAGCTACCTAGGTCTAAAAATCACACACCATCTTCCTTACAGTAATACGCTCCTTGATTTCCCTTTTCCAGACTAATTCTGAACCCCCATGTTAGGGTTTGGGAGCGGCACAGTTCCCACCGTGGATTACCCTCGCTCCCAACGACAAGGCTGATCTCACTGATTTAAACCTCCCCTGCTTTTTGCCAGGGATCTGAGGAATCAGTTGTGGGATAAGGAAAGAAATCCTGTAAAAGAAAGGTGCTTTGGTTGGGGTGGGGTGGGGGGCACAGGAGAAGGAGGGAGGCTAAGTAAGACATTCTCTCTCTCTTAAAACCTCAAAATATAATAGACTAAAAATCTATTTCTTCCATCACCTGAAGAATACAAGCAGCACCGAACCGCACACACTCTAGAAAACTAATCCCTGAAGGACTCCAACAGAATGTGTGATGCATCATCCCCTAGTCACCCTGAATTGCAGCATCTTTCACTGGGAAACAAAGAGTCGACTGGGAAATAACGGGTGGTGGCGGACCAGGAAAGGTTAGGAAGAGAGCTACCTGTAATTTTTCCTTCTTGCACCCCACTCAGCCACCAGCACCTCCTAACGCGCTCTTGTTCTTCTCCACGTGCCTCGTACACGCAGAGGCTGGCGTTTGGATTTAGAAGGGGGAATTTGGAGAGCTGGGGAGAAAGAAAGAGGGGAGGACAGCGATGCTCCTGGAGAGCCACTTCTGGAGACGGGAACAAAGACTGCAACGAGTGGAGGACATGAGGATGGAGCGACTTCGACTGCCACAAAACGCTGCTTCACGCAGCACGCACCCCCCGCGGGCAAGTCCCTGTCACAAGAAAGCAGAATCCAACAGCTTGAATTATTTTTTTTTTTCTCCCCTCTCTTCCTTTAAGAGCTACATAATTGTTCTGACTAATAATAATGGACCTGTTACTGCTCCCACTATCCTCAAAGGGAGCAAAATCAGGTTTGGCATTTGTAATTACAAATGCTAAAACTGAAGTTATCAAGTGTCATGTTAAGAGAATAGAGGGCATGATCCTGGGCAGTGCAGAGCGCTCCGAGCCTCACTCAGCCTAATGGTTAAGCATCTATTAATTTTTTTTTTAATATACCTAAATTCATTCTGGCCGTGTCTAAAGCATGCGCTCGAGTCACGTGGCTGGACCGCAGCAGAGAGAAGAGGTCCACTGGGGGCAAGGAGAAAGCCTTCCCCCATGGAGAGCTCATCTCAACGTGGCTGAGAACATCGGGCAAGGGGAAGGCTTTGCCGGCCACGGCCGGAGGCAGCAGATGACCTATCATCCCTCTCACCCTGCGCCCTCCTCGGTATTTGCTCGGCATTCAGGTGGGCATGTGACGGAGAAGGAAATCAGGGTCAGACAGAACCGATTAGGCTCCAGGAGTCCAGTGGTGACTTGTACCCTTAAGGACTCCAAAGCGTTTGTTGCTAGAGCTAGTGGATGTCTCATCCTATTTACATAATATATGACCTAATTTTGTGTTCACTGAGTATTTAATTACAGCCGATTGAATACAAAAATGACTCAAAATACTCTCAGCGCTAATAATTAATGTTTTGATTGTGTTTTTTGGTGGGGTAGTGGTTTTTTTTTTCCCCACATGCAACACCTAAATACTTTGAGGACATACCAAAAGAAAGACAAAAAAAAAAAATTAAAAAACATCGCTCCTTCTGAAGCCAGCGCTGAAGGGACAAGAGCTTGCTCAACTTTGTGGCCTCCTCTTTCTCCACAGAAACAGGAATTCTGTATTTCACACTCCCGCTACCAGAATTAATAATTCCAGCCCATTTTGTGAACTAGAACCTCTGTCAGTAGTGAAGACCAGCGATGAGTGGCTTCAAACTGAAAGAGGGTAGATGTAGGTTAGATATAAGGAATAATTTCTTCACTGTGAGGGTGCTGAGGTGTGGAAGAGGTTGCCCAGAGAAGTTGTGGATGCCCCATCCCTGGAAGTGTTAAAGGCCAGGTTGGATGGGGCTTTGAGCAACCTGGTCTAGTGGAAGGTGCCCCTGCCCATGGCAGGGGGGTTGGAACTGGATGATCTTTAAGGTCCCTTCCAACCCAGACCATTCTATGATTCTATGATTCAGTTCACTTGCCCAACTCCGTCCCTCCAGGACAGGGCCCTGTCAAGCCATGAAGCATCATCCACTTGCCTTGGGCAGAGCAGAGACACAATTGTGTTGAAAGGAATTTGAGCACAGCTGCTGGGTGATTGCTCTCCCAGCACAAGACAAAGCGTCTCTGTGAGTAGCATCGAGCTATTCATCGGTATTTGTAAGATACTTAACGGGAACCTCCTTAATAAATGTGTATTTCCATCCCACGCGGGGCTACATCACCAACCTATTCATGGGCGATCCAATCCTGACCATTTCTTATGGCAGAGTAACTTTGTAATATTACACTTTGGCTAATCAAAAGAGTTCATAAAGGGAAGAACATTTAACCAAGCCAGTTCAAAACATTTCCAAAACCGGTTCGCACTCCAGAGATAGCAACAGATTTAAAATTAAAAAAAAAAAAAAAAAAATAAGAATAATAGCAAAAGGACTAATAACCGTAGGACTGATCACGTACCTTAAAATAAAAGGGCTTTTGTGTTCTTAACGTATCAGGAACAAACCCTTCAAGGTATCGCTACCACAGCGCACCAGAGAAGTATCCATGCTCCTGCAGCACATCGAACAGAAGCACTCTCCGTATTTTCTTCCCTAGGAGTGACTCAGATAATGATAGCAAGTGGCAAATTAAATCATACCAGTGCTATCTGAAAGCTGCAATCCTTTATAACTAGAGGATTTTGTTTGTTTAGGGGGGAAAAAAAAAAATCACATTTATAAAGAGCTTATCTCAAGGATAAGGGCAATTGTTTTCAGACTGTTTTTTTCTAATAATGTCAGCTTTTTAAAAAAAAAAAAAAGAAAAAACAAACTCTTAAAGGTCTTCTAGGCGGAGGTTTATCATAAATAAAACAAAGCATTAGCCTGTAAACCGCTGTTCCTGAAGAGCCAACAAGTGCTCAGAACACATCCAATGTGTTAATCCCACCCAAAGCGACCACCATTTATTTTTCACCTTAAACCAAACAACTGGAAGAAGTTAACTGTTATATCAGGAATTATGGTTTTACTAAAACGATGATCTCCTCCCAAATTTTCTGCCGAAAAGATAATTGTGCTATCGTATGGACATAAATGAGTAATCAGACACCAAAAAAAAGCAGAAAGTTGTAGAAAGGTCTTTTAGCTTTTGAGATCAATAAAAATTATTATGCTCAGCGTTTCCCTCTCAAGATATTTATACCATGCTCATCACCTTGCTATCCAAGTTCAATACAAGAAAAGCAAAAAACTTGTTCACACACAGCATATTTAATCTTCAAATGCTTGACAAGCATCAGCCAATATTCAGAACTCCCTTGTGAGTTCTCTGACAGAGCAACTTAAGCGCTCAGGTTAAGAGGCTGCACAGAGCGGGGCTTAGTGCCCAGAGCGGGGCTTAGTGCCCAGAGCTTAGGCACGCAAGTGGAGAAGCATGATCCAAGAAGCACTGGAAACACTGAAACAGGTTGCCCAGAGAGGTGGTGGAGGCCCCATCCCTGGAAATATTCAAGACCAAGTTGGATGGGGCTGTGAGCAACCTGATCTGGTTAGCGGTGTCCCTGCTCCTGCAGGGGGGGTTGGACTGGGTGACCTCTAGGGGTCCCTTCCAACCCAAACCATTCTATGGTTCTATGATACTAAGCCCACGTGTGTGGTAGCCCCCTAAATCTGCAGGTACCTCAGCTCAGGGTCACCTTCCCTATGCTGCCACGCCCAAAGCTTCCCTCTGCATCTCTCCAACTGCTTGCCCCTCTGGATAAAAACCAAAATTGTCCCCTTGGTCCCCTCCCGCCTGGGCATGTTCTCCAACTCCAGAAGGTGCCCCAGGCTCAGGCTCACAGTCCCAAGTTGTCAGAGACCAACAAGATCTCACATTCACATTCAGCTCTATTGGTTTCATTGCTCTTTCTTTTTTTTTTTTCCCCCAATTATTATTATTTTATTATTATTATTTTTAAAATAATCACCTTGTCCAGTGTTAAACTCTTCTATGCACTCTGCATTTAACTCAGGTTTTGGGGTTCTATTCAGGGATCCAAGCACTTAGACATATGATGCTGTAGCAGCCAAGTCTTTTATTAAATTTAATCCCGAGTGACCTCTGACATCAGAGCCATGGTGACTAATCAAGCAATTATCAGTGAACATCTTTAGGCAACACTCAGTACAATTATGGGGGGGGGGGGGGGGGGGAAAGATCAGAAACAATCTCAGGATTTCAATTTTGTGGAAACCTGGCCCAGTGCACATTACCCACGCTGATCCTTGGGAGGCACGGCAGAGCGATGACGATGTAATCGCTTAGTGCCTTTGGTTTGAACATAGGAAGGTTACGTAGGAAGGAACGTAGGTTAGAGAAGACTACCTTAAAGGTAAGGTTGTCATGGACAGAGAGTTGATGTCAGCAATGACATACGGATCTGCTTCTGCCATCATTTGCCAAGGTACGACGCAGGTCCCCCTGACCTGGAGGCCTGGGAGACTTCAGTCTCCAGAAGAAGAAAGATCAACACTGCCTATAAATACCCCTTAACGCACCGTTCTTATTGCTTCTAATTCCTCAGATTAGATTTGGTGTCTTTTTTTAAATGGAAATTAGATCTGCATCAACCCTGAATGCCCGTTCTCTGTCCACCGGTTATACACATTATCTATTCGTTCTCGCTGGGCTTCAGCGAGGATTGCTTGAATACCTCTTGGAAATGAACAGCACTTTGTAATTGCTAGTCTTGATTAATAAACACAGCCTCAACCAATAGCTAATTTGACTTCGAACTATAGAGACCCTAAGTAATCTTACATTCTGTGAAAGTCCAGAACATGGGGAGATGGGGGGAAAGATCTGGAAGAATTACTCTAAGGACTTGCTTTGCTTTTTTATTTACTATCTAGCACCATTCAATTTCTTACTCAGCCATTTTCTGTGAAGGTTTTATTAATGTTAACAGCAAATACACAACGCAACTCCATATAATCAGCGGCTAAACCCCATAAATAACTGCTGTTGAACCCAACTTCTGACTGGAGCTTGAACGCATTTTTTCCTCACTAGAAGAGCTATGAAGCACCCCAGCCTCTTGCATTTACAAGGTCCACAAACATTTCCAGGAAAGGAATACATGCAATATTATCTGAATCGTTATACCCGCAAGTTAATCTACGAAGGACGATTCAGAAGAGAGTGGTTAATAAGTAAAGAGGAATTTCTAATCTCCAACAGAGGTTTGACAGCTGCGCATCTCCCCGCTTCCATCTCTCCAGACCAGGGTTCTCCATGTAGGAGGATAAAGAGAAGGGGGTTGGGGGGGGGAAGGAAAAGAAAAAAATAAAGCTTCTATTGTCTTCAACCGATTTTGTGGTTTCTGTTTAGTATTTTAATGAAATATTTACTGTTCTTGTATTCTGAGCTTTAATTATTCATTACTGAAAGTGGTTTAAAGAGTTGCTATACTCTGAAATGCCATTCTGAAAATGATACTTTGGAGCTCCCCATTTATTGTAGTTTAGCGACTTTCATCTCAAGTCTGCTCTGCTTGCAAGTCATGAAACCCCCCTTCCTCTCTGCAAGGACTTGAAACACTCAGCCTAGACACCGACGGGCAAGATGAGCTTCTCCTTGCCCTGACACCGCTTCCACCAACGCAGCGGTAAGGACAGCCTACAAATCGCACGCTGAAGCGGCAGCAGATGCAGAAGTCAGCTCGTTCTGCCCCGGCACGATGGCGAAAGGCCATCGCTACGGCTGACCACGTGGATGGAGCGCACTCGGGTAGTACAGAAGGGCTTTGGTGTCAGCTAGGGTCCACCACACAAGCAAAAGAGACAATGGACATCCAAAAAAACTTTAAAGGCAAAAGATAGAGGGGGAAAAAAAAAAAAAAAAAAGAACAAAGAAAACCAAGTTGGATTCATGGCAGTCAGCGACACAGCTAGGAGCAGGACCTGTGGATGGGCTCCTCTGCCCACAGCCAACCTTCTCCTTCAGGGTTACCCTCTCCACGCAGTCACTGTACGTAAGGTCTGCAGCACGTGAAGTACCCGTGATGGGGCTGCTGGGGGTTTTGCAGATAAAGCCTCATTCCCTTCCACACGCAGAAGAGAACAGCAAAATACAGCTGCAGCAAATGGAAATTTAAAGTTCATCTTGTACATTTTCACAGCAAGAAGTGTCTGTGGATAACACAAAAACCTGTTGCATTGGCAGGGCCTAACAACCAAATCCTTGCCTAAAACTTCTCAGTTTGTCTTTGCAAGGAAAACAAGGGCTTTCATCGGCTCACCTTCGCTAACACAGGGCAGCTTTCAAAAGCAAAGTCCCAAGGAAGGTTGCAGGTTTTGACAAATTACCACGGTCAGAGACGCCCGAGGGTCCCTATCATCTGCCAACACATTTGGAAACACGTTCCTCGGTCTTCCGTAGGAGTGCAGCTCGTGGTGGTGATGACCCTGAGTCCTGGCTACCGGTGCTGTGCAGGCACAGAACAGGGAGATGATTTCAAACAGCTCGCAGTCCAACTTTGTATCGTTGCGAAAGAGAGAGGGGAACAGAAACAAGCTGGCCACACTCATTTGTCACCAGCTTAACTGTCCTTAGGTTTGGGGCATCTCATTTTTGTCACCTCTTCAGCATCACAGCGAAAGAGATGATTAAGAAAGATACTGCAGTATCTGTGCAGACATGGAGAGAAGCCTCCCCAGGACAGAAAGCACGAAGTTTATTTGAGTATTTAGAAAGGGGCAATGGAAGTTGATAGCGCAAGCTCAAGGAGGGCTCTTGTCAGAAAGATGACGGGCAAGATGAGAGTTGGCCACAACAAGTAGAGGCGAGCGAGTCGTGCTTAATTTAAGGGAAGAAAGGGGCCGAGATGGTTGGTGGTGCACGTTCAGGCGTTGCACGTCACCCAGGCCAAGCAAGGAGCACCCTGGGCTCTCCTGGAGAAGCGTCCCTGATGGCTCCCTGCAGCACGCCAAGGGGCAGGATCCCAGAGGGGACCCAGCAACCTCTGGGCTTCTCTGCAGGCTCCTTCCTGTTCCACTTTGTTAAGTAAACTAGGATTTATTAGCAGTTGGAAAGAGGGGAAGTGGAGCGGATGGAGGCCAACCCCAGCATCCCCTGATAGGGAGATAAGAGCAATGAAAGGCTCTGAAAGGTTACTTATGCAGAGCATTGAGGAGGACTCCAACAGGGATTCCATACAAAGCCCATGTATTTGTTTCCGTGAACTCCTGCCTCCTAGAAGAAAAGGAGGAATGAGACAGTGGGAGGGGAGGGTGTGGTTACAAAAGAAAGAGCAAAATGGGGGGGGGGGGGGGAGAATTCCTAGCCCCCTCAAAAGGCATTGTTTAGTTTAACTAATATTTTCTCCTGCTGTACATGTATCTATCTAAATACCTAAATAATCATTTGCTGAAAAATACGCTGCTATTATTTCTTGAACATTAGATACAATGTAAAATTGGACCCTGAGAGTAATTACGAGGTTCAGGATAATGCTACTATTATTTCTGGTGCACAGTTTCTGTAAATAGTGTCTAATGCATCTCAGAAGCTCACCATTAATCACAAAAAAAATAGTGTCTCTCTACCTAATTCATAAACTGTGAATACTAAATACTTTCAGACTGTGTTTTGTTTGTTGGTTGGGTTTTTTGTCTTTTTTTTTTTTTTTTTAAGAATTCAAATTTTCCAAAACATCTAGAGGGCTCCTAAGGAATAGCATTAAACAAATACTTTGCATTTTCAAAATTAAAATTCTGGAAGAGGCTCTAAACCTAACACCAAACACTTATGCAACTTGAATTTTAACCATCTTAACATCCTTAATCTTCATCATGTTTAGTACATTACATTTCTTTGACAACTAATCAATCAAAGGCATCATACCTTCTGTAAAGCTGCCAATTTAGTGTCATTTTCCCCTCTCTCAACAATGATTTATTTTCTACAGAAACTTCCTTGTTTATTTTATATATGTATATTTTTAATATATAAAAATACAGCAGAACAGCTAGGGAAATAAGGGAAGCAAAGCAGCCAACACAATATTGCATTACTCAGGATTGTCAAGAAGAAACCCATGGCTTCCATGGATCCGCAGCCTCTAGTCAACAAATCACCTAGGACATCCCAACGACTCGGTGTCCAACAAGGGAAAGCAAAGAATTGGCTCTAAAAGGGCTAAGAAGCTCTGGAAAGAGGCCATCAAAGAGCAGTAATAAGCTCTTCCGAACGAGCAGAGAGGAGCAGTTAACAGTTCTGGCAGAGAAAAAGCAGGAGACAATTTTGAAATACAGTCTGCTAGTTATGCTCCGTGAGGATAGCACTACCAAAAATAAAACCGTGGAGTACATAACTATTTGTCCATGACCTGACATAAATGTCATAAAAGATAAAGGAAGAGCGGAAAGAGATCAACATTAAAAACTAACAAAAGCAACGGCATAAAACTACTCAAGGAAATGCCAGTCCAAAAATCACAGCAAATCTCCCCAAACAGGAAAGCGAACATCAAGGGATGCCTACCAAGAGCAGATGTCTCCAGGGGAATTCTGCCCAGCAGAAAGGTAGATCCTTCTGTCAAGTTCTGCTCTTCTCAAAAGCACAGGGGTTTTCAAAACAAGATTGATTTCCTTAATGGGAACAACAGCACAGACTAATTCCATTATTTTCAATGGAGCTGAATTTGAAAGGTCTATTCACGTGTAATGGTACCTTCTGGGGAAAAGGCAGCAAGGAATCAATTTTACAAACCACGGTGATTGAGGCCATTTAAAAAACAACAAAAACAATCAAACCTTTCACAACAATTCAAGGAACCCTCCTCTAAAGCATCTGGTAGCCACAGGAGCAGACCATCCTTGCTGCAAGCACATCTGGCACTTCTCTGCCCGTCTCCCATCCCCGTCTCCCATCCCCGTCTCCCATCCCCGTCTC
>JADKXX010011148.1:0-15611 GCA_017310255.1 Butorides virescens | reverse complement strand
CGTCTCCCATCCCCGTCTCCCATCCCCGTCTCCCATCCCCGTCTCCCCCCAGATATTCCCAATCAGCAGCTCCTGCCTACAAGGTTTCACCTGGTTATGCCTGGAAGCACATTCTTCTCCAGCCTTCAGGGCAAGGAATGTGGTCCCAGGACCTACTCTGGCTAAGTGGCCTGAGTTAATGGTGCGGGGCCATCAGGCCCTACAGGGGCCCTGGGAAAGGGCAGGGAGGGGGAGAAGAAAAGGCTGAAATAATGCCTGGAAGCAAGTTAAGCCAAGGCTGACTGGTAGCTGATATAAAGGTAAATCCAGCCTACAAGCCTCCCCCTCAGGGTAAAAGCAAAACCCTCCCACTCCATGGCAGCACTGCTCTCAACCACCTTTAAGAAGAATCCCAGTATTTCAGATCCGCGACTCTGAATGACTACGAGAGGGCGTCGGGAAGGAAAGCTTCCACCTGTGGGTAAAGCTTACAGCTGCTCTTAAACTCATTAGCAGAAATCTGCACTGAAAGATAATAAAACTCCGTAAGATCCAACGCTTGGTTAGGGAGGGCATCTAGGCACACAGCAACCTCTCAGCTCTTACAATATTTTTTTTTTTTTTTAAAGGCTATTCATAAATTTTACCAAAACTTTCAGGTTTTGAAAAAGCCAAGCTGTTAAGCAGTGCTGTTAGACTTGGGTGGGTTACAGAGTGACCTTTTCACACCACATTAGTGGCCGTAATTTGCTGAACTAACATTTCCTCCTGCTGCTTTTGAATATATCAAATTACTTTTCAGCTACCGCTCCCATCTTAAAAGCTTGTTACAACCCACCCTAGAGTCAGCTTCAGTTGTGTGCTGGGCACAGAAATCCTTCAACGCCCTGTGAGCCTTCAAGATAAAAAGTTCCACCTAAGTTTTACATTTTACTGCACTAGCACGAAGAAAATAAATTTAAGTGGTCCAAGCAGGTCCTAAAAGTACCACAGGTACCTCCCATCTCATTTCTAGAAGTTACACCAAATACCTCTTCTGCAGAAATTCTTGTAGCCTTATTTCAGCTCCCCATGGGACTTCAGTAAAACAACTACACTCTTACACCGCACAGTTTGAGACACAAAACTTTGCACTAAGCTATAAAGTACGTACTTTTTCTGCAATAAAACGTATCAGAGTCCAGCTTTAAATATTTCCCTCGATTCCCATCGTGTTTCAGGGGTTCTTGTGACCGTCACAAAGCAACAGCAATTCCCCCACCCCAAAAGTCAACCCAACTAGATACCATGGCTGGGCAACTGTGCCTTGCCCTGCCTGCCCAACATCTAGTCAAGCCTAGAAGGAACTGTTATTAACGGCCTGTGCAAGGACCAGGGAATAACATAGAATCATGGAACCATAGAATGTTTTGGGTTGGAAGGGACCCCTAGAGGTCACCCAGCCCAACCTCCCTGCAGGGAGCAGGGACACCTTGAACCAGATCAGATTGCTCACAGCCCCATCCAAGAGCTGGACATTAATGAGGGGAAGGAGGACACAGAGAAACTATCAGATATTAATCTTCTAATAAAGAAATACACCAATATTTATAAACTCATACTTACCCCCCACATACAGTCTATTTGTTTGGCTTCCTTACCCTCTAGTTCCAGGCTACTGGCCCCATGACCCCAGCACTGGAGCAGCCAGGTGACAAAGTGCTTGCCCAGATGAGGGCTGAAATCTTTCCATGTAAATCACAGCTCGCTCAGGGATGGTGGCAAATGCCCAGTGGGGGTGGTTACAGCAAGAGAAGCAGGGCAACTGGCAGCGCAGAGGCAAACCCATCTGGGCGGCCGCATTGTGGCAAGATATTGCTGCTCAGGTAGAGAACTTGGCTGTAAAAGTAGTCACGGAGATGCTCACGTACCCCGGAACCGGGCCACTGAAAAAAACCCATCAAAACCACCAGGAGGTGGATCAGGCTGCTAAGATTGAAGTGGATCTGGACTGGCAACATAAGGGTGAGTTACTTCTAGCTCGGTGGGCCCATGATACCTCAGGCCATCAAGGAAGGGATGCAACATACAGATGGGCTCGTGATGGAGGGGTGGACTTGACCATGGACACTATTGCACAGGTTATCCATGAACGTGAAACATGCGCTGCAATCAAACAAGCCAAGCGGTTAAAGCCTCTCTGGTATGGAGGACAATGGCTGAAATACAAATATGGGGAGACCTGGCAGATTGATTACCCCTACCATGCACCAGCCTCCGGGAAAACCAAACAATACATTGGACTGTTGAAGACTATCCTGAGAGCAAGGGGTGGTGGGACGTTCAAACATTGGGATACACAATTAGCAAAGGTCACCTGGGATTGCTCTTGCTCAAGGACCTGGGTGCACTCAGTGGGTGGTGCAGAAGGATGGGGGAGTCTGATGTGCACCTCAAGGGGGTTTGATTTTGGGTGAAAACAGCCAATGAACTGAATTATATGGTGTTAATTGCTGTACAATACTGTATGTCATCGCTTTTATAGTTGCTATAAGCCATATTAATGATATTGAACTAAGAATTGCTCAGATTAACAAAGAATGAACTTGGATGAAACTGAGCAAATGATGGAACCAGAAGTGGCTTCAGCGTGCAACAACTAAACATCACACACCACCTCTCCTGCCCTGAAAGACTTATGACCGATGGAGCCCAAAGTCATGGACTAAATGAACTCAACGGGCACTTTAGACGGATGGCCCATAGATCAAGGGAATTATATCTGTGCGTATCTATCAAAAAACAGGGGAAGTGGTGGTGATTAACTGGAACGTGTTGGAAAGGGTGGGACCTGGGCATGACGTAGATGGTATAGAATAAGGGGTGGATACTGTCCTGGTTTCAGCTGGGATAGAGTTAACTTTCTTCCTAGCAGCTGAGATAGCGCTGTGGTTTGGATTTAGGAGGAGAATAACGTTGATAACTCACTGAGGGTTCAGGTGTTGCTAAGCAGGGCTTACACTGGGCAAGGACATTTCGGCTTCCCCTGCTCTGTCAGGGGCACGAGGAGCTGGGAGGGGGCCCAGCCAGGATGGCTGACCCCAACTGGCCCAAGGGCTATTCCATACCATACAGCGTCATGCCCAGTATAGAAACTGGGGGGAGTTGTCTGGGAAGGAGTGATGACTGCTCAGGGACTGGTGGGGCATCGGTCAGCAGGTGGTGAGCGGTTGCATTGCTTGTTTTCTCCTGGGTTTTGTTTCTCTCTCTTTCTTGTTATTTTCCTTTCCATTACAATTATTATTATTTTATTCTAATTATGAAACTGTTCTTATCTCAACCCAGGAGTTTTCTTACCTTTGCTCTTCCGATTCTCTCCCCCGCCCCACCAGGGGAGGGGGTGGAAAGCGAGCGAGCGGCTGCGCGGGGCTGAGTTGCCGGCTGCTGCTAAACCCCGACAACACAGCTCAGGAAAGACCTTACAGAAGCAGATTTGTCATGCATTAAAAGGTGTAAGAGGCAACGCCGCTCTGACTTCAGAGGTCCTGGACCACTGCTCGGGCAGGTGCCATGTCCCCACAGTTATTCCTCCTTCCCCTCATTCTAATGAATCCTGTTTACTCCGGTCCTGTGCACCTCCAGACAAAAATTGCCCTTCAGCTACTGCACATCTTATTTGTCCTTGCTTCTGCAATAAGCACTCACATCAATGAGTGTTTAAAACAGTGCAAAATTCAAAAGAAACTCCCCTAGGTGGTCTATGCATACAAATAAGTACATATTTTGCTTTTTTCATAAAAAGACACCCTGCAGGTTTCAAGCTTCTCTCACTGCAAGAGATATTCTCAGGCAACAATGCTGATTTGGTGTAAGCTGATCCGTATCGCTAGATCCTGCCTTTGTTTTTGGCAGTCCCCTTTCAAGGTGACTAAATTAAAGTGAAAAGTACAGTTCCAGGCAGCCCAACAAGGGGGCAAGGCTGTTTTGCAAAATCTAAAAGGCTAAATAAGATGAAGCAGACCTTCAAGCTCAAGAACTAGCTCATAAAAAAAAACCAAAACAAAAACCAACCTGCAAACCAAACCATCATCATCATCATCCATGCTGCTCTGAGAATGACCCTGGTAATAGCGGAACTAGGAAGATTACACCAGCCAGGAGAAACCAACACTCAACCTCCTGAATCGGATTCATTCAAAACACCTCACATTTAATGGGCAAGGGTATGGGGAGAGTTTAAGCTGCTGCTTCCCAGACTCGGCGACCGTAAGGAAAGCACCTCGGTGAACCTGATTTATATGAACACAACCGGTTCAGCTCATGTCAAGCAATACAACAGGTCAGCCCAAAACACAGGGCTTGCCAGTGACCCCAGCGCTTCCAAAACCGGCACGCGCAGCGCATATAAACAGGCAAATGAAAAAAATGACTCTACGTTCCTTTTAAGTGCATGAGCCTGAAATTGCAAAGAAAAAATATTTGCTGTCTGCACCTGTGTGAAATTGAGATTGCGGCTCTAAGTGCTCTCAACACTATGCATGCTACGGCACCAATATACTAATCACTGAAGGATGTTCAACAGTCCCGTTAAAATGCAACAGCAAAGAGCAATTCTCCTAATCTAGCACGACTCCAAAGATTACCTGATGCATCCTTCCTTCGCAGCAAAACAAGGGCTTGTCACTATGGGGTCTACGGACACCCTAAGCTTAGAGTTAGTAAATGAGCCCAAGCCCTGTGCAAACACTAGCCACGTGTAATGTGTGGATGCACGCTGTTCTAGAGGTGCTAAACCATATTTTCAATTTTTTCATGTGGTAAGTACCTCAGCTAGAGGCGTTCTTCACGTACATCAAGACTGTCCTTGATGCCCTAGCTCACCGCACACAAGCCTTTCAGTTTGGCTAAAAACCGCATCCTTAAAACGATGCGGCAAGTGAAAGACTCAAGGTAGCCTTGACAAGTCATTGCTGGATCTTCACGCCACTCTAAACCCAGCAGGAGATCTGGAAAGCAAAATCTCCAGGTATGGTACCTCCTCCTCCTGCCAAAACAGATTCCTCGTGTTGGAGACGCCTCGGCAGCTTCTGGCTCAATCCCCTCTTCAGCCCGGCCTCCGCACGCGCCGTTGTCCTCCTCACCTGCAAGATCTCTTCCAGCCTTGAAGAAGCTGGAGAGTAAAACCACGTGCACGACCACATCCACAGCCCTGAAGTAGGTAAATCAGGCCACGCGACCAGAACGTACGTTAGAGAGCTGAGCACCGACAAAGGCAGAGGAGGAACTATCTGGGTCACGGTACGCTAACAAAGCCCGGCAAAGCTTCAGAGCCAGCAGCAGGACCACCGGGAGAGGCCCACGGAGGTACGTTGCCTCCTCTGCGACGAGCACGCCTTAACAGACTCAAGGCCAGACTGCTGCAAACTAAAATAGCTGCTGCATAAAAGGCACAGCCAGCTCTGCATATTCAAGATCAGAGCGGAGATAAATGATGAGATTCTCTGTGCTATGCACAAAAGCCAAAAATCACCAGTGCATTTACAGTTCAATATTCTCCTAATCCCATCTTTATTTCTAGTGCATAAATAAAGCTCATTACAAATGATTTTCTTCAGCAAACTACTAGAAACCCAAAATAATTCATGAATGTGCTGTTTGCATTTATACATCCTTGACACCCACAGTAAACATCAAAACAAGGAATTCAGTCAGTCACATTGGTTGTAATACATAATTTCTCTTTTCTCTGTGGATTCTGTCGCAGCTACACCCAAAACTCCTTCAGCAGCATCTTTTACGTTGTTAGGTACACGTATCTACAGGCGCACACGTCCGCTTTACGGGGACTCTGCTCAGTCCACCTTGCTTTCCTGCAGAGCAAAGGCATTTTGTGACGACACGCATACACGTATTGAATAATTTATCCGTACGCAAAAAAAAAATAAATAAATTTAAAAACCCCAGAGCAAACGTTCTCTTTCTTAGCCTGGACCAAACACACAGCTACCTGCTTGCTTTGTTCCAGTATCACAGGGTGCCTCCCCTCCTCGCCCACAGCACCCTGCCCCGTTTGCAGTGAATTGCGCAGCTCCCGTGCGCCGGCACCCAACGGCGGCGGAGGTGCTGCCGGTGGAGGTGCCAAACGGCACCGCAGCCTCTCCCAGGCGGCGAGACCTGGAGCATCTGCCAGCCCTGGCAGGGCTGGGAGAGGATGCTACCATCCCATCCCATCCCATCCCGTCCCATCCCATCCCATCCCATCCCATCCATCCCGTCCCGTCCCATCCATCCCGTCCCATCCTACCAGGTAACTCCCTCCCTGCGCCCAGGGAGCAAAGCTGATACAGCAGGACTCGCTTTGCTTTCAGCACGTCCTTCCTTGAGCGCTTAAACCGGATACAGACTTCAACAAACAAATTTAGAAATAATTCCCCCCACTTCCATTTTTTCTATTATTAGAAGCCCCCGCGCAGGCAGGCGGCAGGAACGCATCGCCGCAGCCAGACGCGGGCAGCGCCTGCACACCTTGTGCAGAAACACAAATGCGATGGAGCCAGGGGCCGCCGCCCGGCGTCTCCGCTACCGTCTGATGGCAACGAGGCACGGTGGACGGGTACCACCCCTGAAAGCATTTTTTAATCACGGCGTATCTTTAGCACCGAACACAATGCGATATTAAGCGAGCAAAGCCCCGCACACCTCTCTCCCCGTGGGGTTGCACTGGAGGAGAGAGCGCGGTTGTGTCTACCCACAGCAGGGCCGGCGGGGGACCGCCCTCCCGCGCTGCTGCGTTTGGCCCCTTCATGAAGACGACCAGCGTAAGAGCCAAAAAAAAAAAAAAAAAAAGACCCACGCAGCTCCCAAGAGCTCTCACGAGCGCCCCAATACGTAGAAACCAGATCTCCTGCTTTCCCGACACCCAACGACATCCAAGCGAGCGGCTCCGGCCACCTTAGAGAAAGCAACCATCGCCAGAGCTCCCTTTCTGAGGGCTTTGTGTA
The DNA here is from genome assembly GCA_017310255.1 of Butorides virescens. Lineage (NCBI taxonomy): Eukaryota > Metazoa > Chordata > Aves > Pelecaniformes > Ardeidae > Butorides > Butorides virescens. Next base: position 8,652 of record JADKXX010011148.1, on the reverse strand, counting down.
CTGCAAGGATCAGACACAAAGAAGAACCCTTATTACCTGCTCGGCACTGAATTAGACATACACAGCCCTCCTGATTGCACACACAAAGTAAAATTAAGCCCCATCAATCTCCTTCAAAAGCAAACGCGCATGTCAACCTTCCCCCATCAACCAGTAGGACTTTCCCCGGCTTAGTTATCGAATGCCGGTTATTTTATGCAAAATCCAATGTTTGGACTGAGTAGTACGGCAATTTATGAAAAAAAAAAAAAAAAAAAAAGGAAAAAAACCCAGAGAATATTAACACATTTGGAAATACAATTAGTCAAATACAACTTTACAAATAAGCAGTCCCTCTGCCCCCGAAATAAAAAAAGAAAAACCAGAGCGCAAATATAGGAAACCAAGAACGAAGCTTGGAAACCTGCCACTAATGGGGGAAAAAAAAAAAAACAACGGATATGGCTTATGAAATAACCCCACCGTTTCTGTGTATAATCATTATTTCCAGTTTGGCCTCCCTAAATTAAATCGGTTTTAATCTTCCCTGCTAAACTGGCACCAGACTGACATCAGCTTTTCGGTGTCCATTTGTTCTACCACATGACATCACGAGATGCCTGCCAGTAACAGAGAGATGCCTAAAAGCCTTGAAATTCTTGGCTTTGGGACTCCAGGTTTTCTGAGAACTGTTAATTTACTTTGGCTTAAATCCTAGATTTTGGCTCCACTTGAGAAAAGTATTTCTCACACAGTAATTAAACTTGTAGTGGACAACACCGAAGCAAGGGGAGACGAGCTGTAAAAGGTCACGTCTTCCTGAGGTTTCTCTTCTTGCAGCCACGCGAAGGAAGCAGAGAAGGAGCTGAGCACCAGTAGAGCAGTTTCAGTCCTAATTAGACAATTAAGGAAGAAGAAGTGGCGTTTGTTGGACAAAACTCTCTATATTATCACAAAACTGGAGGAAGCCTAGCTGTCAAATAAAAACCAGCTTAAACCCACTCCACGGAAAATTCCCAACGAGCCATTCAACTTTACAGCAGCAGCGCAATTACCTTTTCCAACGCAAGGCTTCACGGGGCGTTAGCATCCTTTTGGTGGTGCGAAGCAGGGAGAAGCTTCACCTCTCCCACCCGCGCGAGGGCTCTCCTTCAGAATACGATAAAACCGGGGGACAGCGCACACAGACAGCGTCTTGACCCTCCAAACCATCGGGGGATGCAGGCCCTTGGGCTGCTCCTTCCCCAGAGCTTCACGGGAATTTGGCAGCATTTCCCCGCACCGCTCGGGGAGCAGGAGAACAGAAACGGCACAAGACTGCAAGTTCAAATACATTACAAAATACTCTGCAAAAATAGCTGGGCCTTGTAAGAAATACACTTCTCCATGGAAACCACCAGACGCTCGGAATTCTGGCAGACTGGAGAAAACGGGTTTGTATTATTAAAGGAACTGTCTCTGTATTTGGGCTTTTATAATTCTAACCTTCAGAAAGAGCGTCGCAATTGCTGGTCTCCCGAACAGGTCAGCTGAACTTCCCACATCCTTCTTCTGCCTCTCCTCGTCCAGCGCCACCGCGATTCCCAGAGGACAGAAGGATGGGCTGGGCGGGGGGGGGTGTGTGTGTGTGTGTGTATTTTGCAGGGCTCTGCAGTGCTTTTAATTACAGATACAGAATGGAAAGAAGCAAGGAAAAAAAAAAAAAAGACACCCTGGGGTTTTAAAACACCTGTCCATACAAATAAAACACCTCCACATATTTCGATGTGGGATGAGGCAAAGCAACGCTCCGATAAAACATTAACGAACGTGACGTATATATTTCAACATCTGTGTGTTCCAAACCTCTCGCACTGGAGCAAGTGCAAGATAAGCCATTACTATTCTCCTCCTCACCCAAAACAGTTTCCACTTTGGATGCCAGGTGGGGAACTATAGATTAATTAACTCCCAACTGGCATTGATGGGATAATTACGCTCGCCTGTCTCTGGATTTCGCTATTTCCAGCTGAACCGCCACGCCAGAAAGCAAATCCTAACCACCAACCTCCGCTTCTCCGCTGTATCCCAACAAGGCACTGGCCTCTCACCTGCGGAGGCCGGGATACACAATTGAGAAGAAGTTAATAGAATATTTTTAAAGAAATAAAAGTGCGGCAGCCTCAAAACATGAAAAGGATGGGCTACAAAGGAGCACTCATATAGAGAGCAATTATATTTTTGATATCTAATGGTTCTGCCTCTGGCTAACATCAAACTGTAAAAAAGAAAGGATTACAGGCTCACCAAAAAAAAAAAAAAAAAAATGCCATTTTGATTTAAAACCCAGCAACACATAGTGCAGATTTGTTATTTTAACTTTCAGTGCTTAATTCCTGTAACGAGCCAGAATGCCACTAAGGACGAAAAAATACACAAAATACTTACGGTACAAGAAATAAAAAGTAACCCCACTTTCCATCAATGGCTGTGCACTGAACAGGCCGTTCCCTGCTTCTCCACGCCGTCTTGCGCAATACATCTGCACTATGTAAGATTTCAGCAGGAACAAACCAAAAACATTTAAATTCATTTTTGAGAACCTGCTACTCCACAGCATTTCCCAGGGCCATTTTACGAAAACGCCCGGCCAAAGGAGCTCAAACTCTCCTCGTGGCTTCCCCACCAGCATCAAAAGCAGCTCCCACCGGTGTTCCTGGGATTTCGTATGGTGCCACGGACGCTGGTGCCACAGGTACCGGAGTCAAGTTGTTAAAATACGTTCTCACCCTTTAATCCCCAGTCCTAGCAATCGTCATCATGGGTGAAACACAGGGTTTGCACAGAAAGAAAAAGGTATAGTTCTTCCTCAGTTCAAGAAATTAAATCATAGAATCATAGAATGGTTTGGGTGGGAAGGGACCCCCAGAGGTCACCCAGCCCACCCCCCTGCAGGAGCAGGGACACCTTGAACCACATCAGGTTGCTCACAGCCCCGTCCAACCTGGCCTGGAATGGTCACAGGGATGGGGCCTCCACCCCCTCTCTGGGCAACCCCTACCAGGGTTTCACCACCCTCACTGCAAAGAATTTCTTCCTTAGATCCAGTCTAAACCTACCCTGGTTTAGTTTAAAGCCATCCCCCCTTGTCCTGTCACAGCTGGCCTTACTAAAAAGCTTGTCCCCCCCTTTCCTCTGGGCCCCCTTTAAGCCCTGACCGGCCGCACTCAGCTCTGCCCGCAGCCTCCTCTTCTCCAGGCTGAACACCCCCAACTCTCCCAGCCTGGCCCCAGAGCAGAGGGGCTCCAGCCCTCGGATTATTAAATTAAAGGATAATCCCCAATTATTCAGAATACTTCTGTAGTCTAGTATCTCAATTTGCCATTTCACTTCTATAGTAGTGGTTTTGTCGTGGGTTGGGTTTTTTTTTAAGTGACCTGTGTCCAAGAGGATTTAGAAATTATGGAAAACTGACTGCTGCTCCTTATTTCCAAGATGGGGTATGTTCAGTGCTCCCAGTTCAAAAGCAGCAACACGCAATATGAGCAACTAAAACCACGTGTTCACGAAGACCCGGGCAGAACTGGCACCCCAGCCACCTCACAGCTGGGGGCTCAATTTAAGCAGTTTTGGTTATTTAAACACTGGCTAGAGGTAAAGCCCAGCAGATCGGCCGTGTCCCCTCACGTCTGCAGCCCCGGGACCAGGGAAAGGGGCACGAGCTTGCAAGCAAAGCTTGGGGCCAGCAGAGCCCACCACGGCCCCAGGTGGCACCCACGAGCCTGGCCGCTGTGAGCTGGCCCTTAAACACACAGCTGAAAGTAAGGTGGCCTCTGAGCATAACGAAATCCATGATCCCCACGCCTTGCAGCGCTCAGACGTGTGGGAGCGTGATAAACGCCAAGTGCCAAAGACTTGCACCGCTCAACAGGTTGGTGACATTATCTCGATGCGTTATGCGGCTTCTTCACCGAAAGGAGCAAGCTCTACACTGCAAAATTTTGTCCAGCTTTTCAACACCAGATCGGGGGAAAAAAAAAAAAAACCAAACCAAAACACAACAGCAAAACTTTTCTTCCTATGCAGAAAGACCTCTTGACTCGGCCGTAGCGGTGCAGACGGAAGCGGCACGGCTTGTGGGCTCTCCTCCCGCAGGACCCCCAGCACGAGCTGATGCCCTTCCCAATCCAGTCTGGGATCCCTGCGTTACGGATTGCACAAGGATGCTAATTTCTGCTGGTTCATTATAATCGTGCGTATGGTAAGCAGAGCTTACTGCACATCGTGAAGCTGATGCTTTCTCTACTTCGCAGATGAATGTTGGGCTGGAGCTGACTTGCAAACGGGGCTAAGATGAACCATAGGAACGTAAATTATTTTTTTTCCTGCTCAAACAATCACTCCCAAATGTGTTTGAAACTTCACATTTTTGTTAGGCAAGCTGTAGATAAATACACCAGTAGATAAATAAACACACTGGTAATGGTTAACAAGCCACCTTTTGACAGGATTGATAATCCGTTTATACAATGTACCAAAAAAGCCAGTCCCATAATGTGCACATGTTATTCTTCGGGAAGAAGAAAGATCACCTCCTGTCACACCCCATCTATCCCGACCCGCTCTGTTCCCCCCCAAACGCCATCTCCATCTGTCCACTCCCAGGCTTTCCACAAAAATCCCATCTCCTCCACACTTAATAAAAGCGGAATAGAAAAACTCATGAAAAAGATGTCTGTGAAAAACTGAGGAATGGCGTCGATGACAGAACAAAAAATGTTCTGGTGGGGGATTGCAATACAAAACACTGCTTCCTTTCTGTTACGGAATGAGAGCTGTATTTCCATAGGTGACATCTCTTTCCAACCATCTCTGCAGCCATCACCTTCTCTTTCTTTAGGGTGCATTAAGAGGAGCGTGGCCAGCAGGGCGAGGGAGGTTCTCCTCCCCCTCTACTCTGCCCTGGGGAGACCCCACCTGGAGCACTGGGGCCAGTTCTGGGCTCCCTGGTTCAAGAAAGATGAGGAACTCCTGGAGAGAGTCCAGAGGAGAGCAACAAGGATGATGAGGGGACTGGAGCATCTCCCCTAGGAGGAAAGGCTGAGGGAGCTGGGCTTGTTCAGCCTGGAGAAGAGAAGGCTGAGAGGGGATCTCATCAACACCTACAAATATCTCAAGGGTGGGGGTCACAAGGATGGAACCAGACTCTTCTCAGTGACGCCCAGCGCCAGGACAAGGGGCAATGGGCACAAACTGAGACATAAGAGGTTCCAGTTGAATATGAGGAAGAACTTCTTGACTTCGAGGGTGACAGAGCCCTGGCCCAGGCTGCCCAGGGAGGTTGTGGAGTCTCCTCCTCTGGAGATATTCAACCCCCGCCTGGACAAAGTCCTGTGTAACATGCTCTAGGAGAACCTGCTTTAGCAGGGGGGTTGGACTGGATGATCTCCAGAGGTCCCTTCCAACCCTTGCCATTCTGTGTGATTCTGTGTGTGTGATTCTTATAAACTCCTCCTGAAAACCCAATCTTTGAAACTTCACATTGAATTATCCAAAGGGATGAAGCAAGGGAACGTCAAATTATTATGTTAGAAAATAAAATAAAATAAAATTTATCCTATCTGAAAACAGAGTCATCCAAGAGCCGTTCAAATAACTCCGCTCCCTTTTCCCCGTCTTCTCTCCCTTTCCTTATCCCATGTCTCTGATCCCGAGCCCAGCGCCCACTGGAGCAGGAGCCTGCCCATGGCACGAGGATGCTGCAGGTCCTGAAGGGCTTCTGGGCACCATCACAGCTCACTCACAGATTTTGATGTGGTTTTATGTTTTGGGGGTGCAGGCTACACTGTTTTGACTAATTCAGGTTGGATCAGCGCGAGCACCTCAGTAAGATTTGGGTGTCTCAATCTGGCTCCTTTAAGAACATCCTATATAAAAAAAAAAAAAACAAAACAAAAAAACTCCAGAAACTACTTCCCAAGATTACCTTTTAAGTAAAAATCCTGGGTTTATTTGTCCTGAATGCATTAAAAAAAAAAAAATGGGTAAAGGTTTTTATGGCTCCCTTGCTTTTTATAAGAGCCCTTCAGAAAGGAAAAATCTACTGACTATCCAGAAAAATAAAAATTTTATACAAAAAAGGGCTGTCAAAAGCACTGACTAGTTAAAAAAAAATTGCTAATTTCTTTAAATCACAGTAAGCTTAGGTTTTGGGTGAAACCACAGCAGGTACATAACTTTAATGCAAACGTGTAGTTCTCTTGATGTCTTTAAAACTATCAGCTAAAGGAGAGAGAGGAAGAAGAAAGAAAAGTCACTGGTTTAAATTGATGGAGTACACTTCTGAACAGCTACGAATGAATATAAAAAACAATATTTAAAGATGGAATTTGAAGGAAAGAGGGCTGACGGAGGACAGGCTTGCAGCACACCAGAGCATCACGGCTCAGAAAAAAGTAAGATGTTTGCTTCCGACCCGCTCGCTTCCAACCTTTTGGAAGGCTGGAAGGGGGAAGATCATTTTGCACCATTTTGTGTGTAAAGGCGCGTCCAAATGTTTAATTATAAAGTTTAATCCTGAGCAAAAAACTCACAGAAGGTGCAATTAAACTTCTGCCTGGTTCCAGCTCAGATCGGAAGAACGGAACCAACCCTGGCCAGAGGGAAGAAACTTCCCCGCAGTGAAACTCCGGCACAGCAAGAAGCTTCTCTTTCACCAACATAAAGTGCAGGTTTCTCTTGTTTGTATTTCTAAAAGGTCCCAGGAGGGCAGAAGAGAAGTGAAACGCAGCCTACCTTTCTACATGGCTCTCCCAGGCATTGCACCAGCCAAATTAAGATCTTTTTTAGCATCTGAACACTTCACGCCAATGTACCCCGTCCTTTCAAGCACCTTTCAAGCAGTTTCCAACAGTGGAAAAGCACTGGAGAAGTACAAAGATGCCCACAAAGGCGTGTGCCGCAGGCTGGCCGTGCTCTGGGATGGTCCCATCCTGGCCGAGCCGCGCCGCGCCGCCCCGGAGCAGACGCTCGGCCAGGATGAGCCCCACGGAAGCTCGGCCAGGCCCCCTCCCCTCCCGCAGGAGGTGCATTTAAGCTGGGACGACACACACTCGATAGACTCATCTGCAGACAAAACCACTTTTTGGGCTTTTACACCTCAGGAAGCCTTACAAGTCCTTTAAAGGCAACATCGTGGATTTTTTTTATACTGTTTAAAGCTCCGTTTTTAGAGGCTCACCGCAGAGACAACATCGCAGCTCAAAATCTGTCGCGTCGGATAGGAAAGGCTTGTCAGAATAGGTACACCGCTCCACCACCCACCCATCCACACAAAACAAACACCGTCCAGCTTCTTTCGTGCTGGGGGGAAGAGGGAAACCCTTCAGAAAGACATTGCAATGGTCCCCAATTCTCAGTCAAGCAAGGATTTAGCCACAGAGCCGGTAACTCGCCTTTCACTGACCTGGATTTGAAAACCCGCACCAAAAACATTTCCCCCCCCCCCCCCCCATTTTAATTTAATTTAATTGAGAAGCAGGTGCCTGCTGCCATCCCACAGGGCACATTTCTATACTCATGCCGACGTTCCAGAGGTTCCCTACCATTGCTGCTGCACGAGCCAAAGCCAGCGGGGCTGGAGCGGGGCCGGGCTTGCCAGCCGTGCGGGGGGAGCCCCCATCCCACCCCAGCCTCCGCGGCGGGGCAAAGACATACAGGCTCATGTCCTGCTGAAGGACCCAAAGCTGAGCACTTGGGTCCCGACCCCACCAGAGGGACAGACGGAGGGAGAGCCGTCACCTTGCTCCAGTGGCAGCTCCCAGCGGCGCAGGCTTCCCCAGGGTAATTCCTGCTGCCCGGAGCAGGGCTGTGCTGCAGGGTGGTGGCCACGGGCTGCTGGGGTTTGGTTCGGCTGCAGGTATTGGTTTTCTTCAGGATGGGTCCCCTTGCAGGAATAATTCAAAGCATTAGCTGATCATCCATGATCTGCGTATTTCCAATGTGGAGAATGAAAACCACAACGGCCAAAATAAAACCTCAGTGGGGGCGAGACACAATTCGAGAGCAAAACAGGGCAGGGAGGAACAGGGTGAGAAAGGACCAGAAATGGAAAGCTGGGGTGGCTCAGTTACCTGGGAGATACACCCCTCTCCAGGCGATACGATCTACTATTTTCTCAGCCTAATACGATGTCAAATCCCAAAACCACGTGAAGGTTGCTTAGTTAAAGGATCTGCTTCCAGAGATCAAGAGATCTCAGCATCCACTGAACTCGGCATGAGCCATATTCACATGCACAGCTCATTGATAAAAATAATGCCCGGCTCCTCAGCCGGCGCTTTTCATCTGCCGGTCCGGACGCACGGCGGGACCGGGGAGGATGGCATCATTAGCTCCATTTTACAAACTGCAAAGCTAAGACAGTGAGCTGACATGACTTGTCCAAAATTCATCCTTGCAGAGGCAAGGAGAGCCAAGCCGACAGGCCAGAGCTCTTTTTCACCGTTTTATGCTCTGGGCTACGCCCCTCGGTGCCCAAACCAAGGCACAGTTCACTGAACGGACACACTGCCAGGAGCTCAGGCCATTTCCTAGCCAATTTTTAATAGATTTAAAACCCTCTGAAGTCAAAGCAAGTATTTCCCCGAAAACACATAACTGCACGCTTTTTTCTTTTTTTTTTTTTTTTTTTTT
>JADKXX010011147.1:0-38385 GCA_017310255.1 Butorides virescens | reverse complement strand
TTTTTTCTTTTTTTTTTTTTTTTTTTTTGGGTGTCTTTTTCTTTTTTAAAAGTATTAAAGTCAAGAATATTCATCACTGCTCCATCCGCTCCTTGGGAGGGTGGGTAGGTGTTCAGCACCAAAGGTATAATCAGGCGCTCAGATAGGCTTAGGAGTTTTAAAGCGAGACATCGGTAATAAAAGCAATCACAGTCAACAAACTACTAAGAAGAGCAGTAATGGGATTATCTGTCAACACAAACAAAAGGATAAACACAAGCAAAACCATCAGCCCCTGAAACCTAATTCTTTTGTATTTAATCTGAGACTAGGGTAGGGAGATTAAAGAACCTGAGGCTCAAATAAAAAGTTATTGATTGTAAAATTCGTGCTTTAAACAAAGTATTTGTTTATGGTTTAAGCTAACCAGCGTATGGCAGCAGCTAATGTAACCACAGATGGCAAAGAAATTGCACCGTGCCCACCCAGCAGCCGAGCCCGGGGTACAAGTCAGCCCCCAGCACCGAATCATAAAATCATAGAATGGTTTGGGTTGGAAGGGACCCCTAGAGGTCATCTAGTCCAACCCCCCTGCAGGAGCAGGGACACCTTGAACCACATCAGGTTGCTCACAGCCCCGTCCAACCTGGCCTGGAATGTTCCCTGGGATGGGGCCTCCACCACCTCTCTGGGAAACCTGTTCCAGTGTTTTACCACCCTCATTGTAAAGAATTTCTTCCTTCTATCTAGCCTAAACCTACCCTGTTTTAGTTTAAAACCATTACCCCTTGTCCTGACACAGCTGGCCCTAATAAAAAGATTTTCCCCATCTTTCCTATGGGCCCCCTTTAGGTACTGAAAAGCCATAATCAGGTCTCCCCACAGCCTCCTCTTCTCCAGGCTGAACACCCCCAACTCTCCCAGCTTCGCCTCATAAGCTCCTGTTCACCCTCGGCCAGCGGGAAACTTCTCTCCCCCTTCACCACATTCAAGCAGCAGGGAAAAAAAACCCAACCCACTACGAAATCACAACGTAGCTGAAGCCAAACAGCATTCAAATCCCCCCTTTCCTTTTGCCGGCTTTACTCGTGTGAAGAAGGCCAAAGCTGGAACCACCCTCCTTCAGAGCCTCAGCCCCGCAACCGCCCCCCGCGCCACCCGCTCCTGAAGCCTGCGTTTTAAAGCACAGCATCACTCCTCTTCACCTCTCAAACGCGGCGTTTGGCTGCAAAAGCACCCCAGGGGGGTTTGCATGTGCTGGCCGGTGAGCGGAGACGGGCGCACACGCGTGCACCACGCGTGCACCGGCACCGCCCTGGCAGGCGGCGGGGGAGCGCGGCGAGGGAAGGCAGGCATGGTTTTATTCCTCCCACTCTTTCACAGCAAACCTTGCCAGCTGCCCTCTTACCTTTCATATGTTCAGCACAGCTGCCAAGGCTCAATCCAGATGAAAGGTTTGCAGCATGACACACAAGCATCTACCCCACTTCCCTTTCAATCTAATTACTGGATTCACCTGAGCGCACGTAGGAGGGAAGAGAGGGGGCCCGGGAGCGTGAAGAGGCTATGGCAGCTCCCAGTTAATTTGATGGGACCCAACTTCTTGATCCAATTAAAACCCAGCAGCCGGGGACCGGCAGAGCTATTTTCACCGCTACCCACCTGGATGGCTGAGAGCGCTCGCAGCGCCGTGCTCCTTTCTTAGGGCCGGCGCCGTGGTATGCTGCCATCAGCAAAGGTATCCTCATTTACTTAATGGGATGGGAGCAGGCCCTGGTGGCACAAAAGCCTCGGTGATGCCTACAAAACCAGCAGTGCAGCCGCTGGGAAGGCTGCCTCGGGTCGGGATACCCGCCCGTGTCTCATAGGAATAGGAAACTTATTTCCCTTGCCTGCCCCAGAGTAACAGGCACCCCAACGCTACCTCCCCATGCCAGGGTTCTGGATGCCCCCCATCTTTTTAGGAAGCTGTTTCTTCTCTTCTTCCTAGAAAAATGCCTGAGGTCCACTCTAACCCCTCCTTCGGCAACGCACGCAGCCTCAAGCTCCCGAAGCAGAATATAGGATAAGACCAGAAGCTCCGTACACATTTCTCATCTTACGCAACCGTGCCCCTCCGCACATGACTGAGGAGATTTTCTGCAAACAGTTCAGCTATCCACCTAATGCGCACTTAATGGAAGTGTTTTCAGAAAAACACTACAAGAATTTTCAAATAGAAACAATTAGCATTCACGGTAATTTGCATCTACTTTCCCCCATTTCTAAAGCAGCATGCTCTGCTTTAATATTAACCCCTGCTCGTTCATCAAAGCCCGGTGCAGGGGAGTGAGCCACACAACTCCCATTAGAGACCACAGGAGCAATTCAATTCCACGGTGAAAAGATTACATGGCGATGCTTGGAACTTGGGGGGACTGCCCTTTGTTTTTAAGCGTCCTGCGTGTCAGCAAAACCAGCGCCTTCCATCATGCCGCAGCTATTTTCACCAGTGCTCTTTTATTTCCTAATCCGTTCTCCTATGCGTCCACGAACCTCAGCAAGGGAATAGCGATGGGATTTGCAAGCGCAGTATTGACCAAATTGCTCTCCCCCCCCATCACCTAAGGGGCCCCGAAGGCACGGCGGGCTGAGGAGGGAGCAGCCAAGCTCCTCCAGAGGCTGGAAGAAGCCAGGTCCCTGGGGTGGGGAGGGGGATGGAAAGGTTTCATGAGCCTGGAATTTTGATCCCGGCTCATTTTGAAAGCCAGCTATCTCGTGAACATTTACACCTCGGAAATTACGGTCAACACCATTACGTTTGGAAGCCTGGGTTTGCCAAAACATGAAAGAGCATGGCCTACCTTCGAGATTCTGCAGAATAACAGAAGAGGACTATCTCGCTCGCTATGTGGATCATACCTCTGAAGACACATCGTGTCTTGGACTTGCAAGGTAGTTTGTGGCCCAAGCAGGTCGGCCCCTGGGGCAGGCACCATTTCTTACGCCTACACCATACAGAAGAAGGTGAGCGGATGGGGATGAGAGGAACCACAGCGGAATTCCCGGGGAACAAGGCTGTGTTTGCGAAGGTGCCCAAGAGAGTTACGGCTCAATCAACACGAGATGAGCATACTCTATGAGGCAAAGAAGAAAGGGAGCAGCTTCTTATTAAAACACAGCATCTTTTTTGCTGTCTAGCACAGAGCTCCACAAGATAGCGGGTTGGTTGGTTTTTTTTTCCCCTCCCTTCTTCTAAAACCCTGAAGAATTCCAGGAAAAAAAAGTCCGAGTTTAAAGACTCCACATCTGACAGCAACTAAGCCGAGACCACTTGTGCAATGCAGAGCTGTCCCCTGTGTACCCGCACTGCTGTTCAGTCTTTAAGAGATCACATACTTCTTTTCCTGCAGGATCCCCGCCTCCTCCAGCTCGCTGGTTTGATGGGAAGCAGCAAGTGATGCAAAATAACGGGAAAAGTCTTGTCAATCTCTTGCCTGATTCGGTACCAAGTTCTGTCGGCAGGGCAGATTTGGATTTATACTCGTGTTACTGAAATACCTGAGTTTTGTAAACAAGATGGCTGGCACGCCGTGAGTAGACAGAAATCCAAGGAGGATCTGGATCGCTCAGGCGATGGACTGGATTATTCATGATGAGCTCAGCGGCGAGGTATAAACACCTAACCATTTACTGAATGCTACCCAAGCAGAAGGGACACACATAATCAACAAAATACTGGGTTGTTTAAACCATTACGATATAAACCGCGCAGCCGAAGGATTTCTGAGATACTCTCTTTGCAAAACATATTAGTTTAATGTAGGTGTTGAAGGGCTTTTTGGGTAAGAAGGCTTTTGTTTGTTTTTTTACGGATAAAGAAGTCCAGGCAGTATTATATTACTAAATTACCGAAATGTGCCTGGCATCAGGAAGATGCATAACAGACTGAATGACCGAGGTCCCATGTCAACATCTCCTGAACAAGGTAAATGCAACAGGCCCGAGCTAGTGATAAACAAATTCCAGGGCAAGGGCTGGTGGCAGCACACCGAAAGACCCCCCCCCTTGCCTTCTGCTCCCTAAGATCATTTCAAAGCCCGCAGGCAAGTAGTAACTCCGGCAATCTCAAATGATGCAACTGTGCATAGGGGAAGGGATATATTTTATCATCAGCCAAGCAGCTAACCACAGGAACTCCGTAACCGATCCAGATACGCGCTCCTGCTGCAGAGGAGCCTGCGGAGCACGAATGCTTCTTGCATATTTTGACTTGCCTCTTTCCTCCACGCAAAGATAAATACGGTTAAAGATAAACTTGAGGAAGAGGTAAAACTAAAGATCACACCTGGCTTTGCAAACACCTTGGCCTAAGTCCTATCCTGTATCATAGAATCATAGAACGTTTTGGGTTGGAAGGGACCACTAGAGGTCATGGAGTCCAACCCCCTGTGGTAGTAGCTGTACAGTTACTACCACACCAGAAAGACAGGGGTGCCAACTGTTTTTTGATTTTCCACAGACACAAAGCTCAGAATGAAGTTATCCTCTGAAAGCCGTACCATGCTTTCCTTTTTCTCCTGTGAGCTCAATTAAAGAGCTGCTCAACCTGCCTACATACAAAATTCAGTAGCCTGCAGGATGCGTTATAACCTGGTGCGGAACAGCCACTGGCTCATTAATACTCTACCTTAATGTAAATGTTTTAAAAACTAGACAAGAACTGAAAATCCGATCCGCCTCCGCCGGCTGGGTTTGGACACCGTACAAAGTGGCACCTTAAATGCTTCAAACTGCCACCGGCCACGCGTGCAGGGCCGGCTGGCTAACGGCACCGGGGAGGCGGAGGCACCGGCGGTGAAATAGCAGCAAGCCTTCGCTGAACCCAGGGGACTGCCAGGCCCAGGGCAGGCTCCAGAATGAAATTCGGAGGGGCAAGATTTTTGTTAAGAACAGAAAATTATGACTTCCCAGAACAGCTGCTTTTGGAACCCAGCTTCCACTCTTTTAAATTCAGCTGCTTATATTTGCTTTTTTTTCTGCCCGGTGCAAGGCTGATGGCATCTCTCACACTAAGAGCTGACACATTCTCAACCGCAGAAAACACAAAGGAAGCAGAGATCTTGTCCATCACCGGGAGATAAAACACAAGTCATCCTCAGCTTGTCTCCTTAGACTCCGGCTCACTGCAGCATGGAAGCACATGCTTAAAGTGCTGGCTAAATAAATCACAAAATACATACATCCAGGATGATTTTTCCTGAATCCAAAGTTTTGGGGACAGGAAGACCCTGGCAGCTACAGCACTTCCAAAAGCATTTTTCGAGTAACAATTTATCCTCCTGATATTCCTTTAACTTATGCCTGAAGTATTTAGCTCTTTTTTGCAGCTGAGAAGCTGTAAGGAAAGGTGTGCTGGGTTTGGCTGGGGTAGAGTTAATTTTTTCCATAGCAGCTGGTATGGGGCTGTGGTTTGGATTTGTGCTGGACACAGCGTTGATCACACGGGGATGGTTTCCTTACTGCTGAGCAGGGCTGACACAGAGCCAAGGCCTTTTCTGCCTCTCACCCCACCCCACCAGCGAGGGGGTGGGGGGGCACAAGGAGCTGGGAGGGGGCACGGCCAGGACCCCAACTGACCCCAGGGGTATCCCACACCGTATGACATCCTGCTCAGCACATAAAGCTGGGGGAAGAAGGAGGAAGGGGGGGACACTCAGAGCGATGGTGTTGGTCTTCCCAAGTCACCGTGACGCGTGATGGAGCCCTGCTGTCCTGGGGGTGGCTGAGCACCCGCCTGCCGGGGGGAAGGAGGGAATGAATCCCTTGTCTTGCTTTGCTTGTGTGCGTGGCTTTTGCTTTACCTGTTTAACTGTCTTTATCTCAACCCACGAGTTTTCTCACTTTTACCCTTCCGATTCTCTCCCCCTACCCACCCAGGGGGGAGCAAGCGAGCGGGGCTGAGTTGCCAGCCAACAACAAAAGGCTAAGGAATGTTTTTCTGGGAACCCAATCACCTCCTGCAAGGTGTTCAGACTCTTCAAGCCCCTCCAAAACTCTAAGGGGGGAAAGAAAAAAAAAAGCATCTGAACTAAGATTACATTTCAGGAGTTCCTATTACGTGTATCTGTGGGAAGGCCTAAAGATCAAACACGGTAACAGGGCCCCACAGTGCAAAGTTACACGCAAAAAGGAGTTTGCAGTCCTTGTCAAAATAGCTTGGAGAATAAAGAGGCATCAGGAGAGAAAAAGGTGTTTAGCAAACCGAAACAGCACCTCCAGCGAGCTGGCCTCATTCGTATGACTCTACTGATGGGCATAGCTGGGAAGGTAAAGGATTAGGAAAGAAAAATGAAGAAAATGAGGTATGAGGCAGAGGAAAAGACGAAAAGATCTGGAGTGAAGATGAGGAGAAGAGCAAGAGGGATAGCCAGTGATCCCAGCTTGTTCCTCCCCATCACCGCTCCTGGCTGCCCAGAACAAAGCAAAACCCACTTTTTGCCTGCATCCCTTCTTTTCCTTCCAAATCCGTGCGGACCGTGAATTCCCAAAGCACCCCGGGCACCCTCAGTACTTCCCTGACGGTTGAGGCGAGGACGCTGTCAGAGCCCGCACGTCCGTGGCTCGCGGCCTCCCGTTTGGGAAGCTGTCCGCCCCCGGAGCAACAGTCTTCCACGGATCCGGGGGCTGGATGCTTGTGATGGATTAACTGTGTAAATGATGAATTCAAAGCTAATTTCCTCCTTCCTCTCTTTCTGCAAGAGGTCTCAGCAAGGTAACTGCAGGCCTGAGAATATTAGGGGGTTATTTGGGACATCCCTATTTATTTGGGGGGGGGGAGAAGAAGGTGGGTTTAACCCTCCTGCCTCAGCCTTGGTTTTAAGATCTGAACTAGGGGAGCCACGGCAGCTGCTATCTGTGCTAATTTCATAAGGACTGATTGGAAGGAAACAACAGTGCATTTTGTAAAGGTCAAAGCCTATGCAATCATACATTTTGCATGGGTGAAAGTCACCTCTGTGACAGAGCGAACAAAAGAGTGACAAGAAGGTAGAACAGCGGTGGTGAAATTTCAGTATCCCGGGTAAAAAAGGAAAATTGCTACCCTCCGCTTGGCATGTTTTTGGGAAGGTGGTTTCAAAAGCAACTTTTATATTTTCACAGATTAATACCTAATTTTCTTTTTTAATACACTTTGTTTAGAAAAAATCCCCCAAAAGCATATTCCAGATGTCAAATATTGGATCAGCAACAATGGAAAAGAAAGGCTTAGGCAAAAATATATACTGAAAACATCACCTTTTTGGATTGGTTGAAGTCATTTACTCCAGTAACACTGTCGTGCTGAGAAAATGATCTTTTGTCTATAACTGCTACGTAGCTATTAAGCATTTTAGCATATAAGTATGATATTTTTCTTCTTTACTGTGTAGCTCTGTTTAGGGAGAAATAAGGTGTGGGGGGAAAAAATGAAGTCAGCATTTAAGCTTGGATGGGAAGTTAAAAAGCAAACACACAGTCAACAAGGAGACGGTGTTTACACTGCGGAGAGAGAGAGAATTAAACAAGCATTTAAGATGAAGCACAAATGGCCACCCCATTACAAAATCAATGATAATACCACATCCACGGCACGTACCTGGGGTCACTCACGAAATAAAAGTGCTAGTTAGTAAACATGGGACAAGAATTTGCCCCAGCGATCCTACACCTGGGGATGCTGATGAAGTACCAGGTATTAAAGCACAGATTTCTTCATTTGCAAATTGTCCTCATGAAGCAGAACAAGTCTGTGCTTGTTTTTCCTTTAAAAAAAAATTCATTTTAAAAAACCCTTGAAGAATCTGAACAAAAAGAAAGTGCAAGTGGATGCCCACAGCCATGCTCAGCAGCCAAGATGGGGAGGGAGAAGGGAAGGGAGGAGGAGCAAGAAAGACATCCTTCCCTCTACTATTCCAAGGTGTAAAGACTTCTCCATCATGACAGATTTTTTTAAGAAGCTATCACACATTCATAACACTAATTGATTTTCATAGAGAAGAGAGCAGATGAGGTCTCTTTGGGAACTGCCTGCTACATTTCTGCTTGAAAGGAGATCACTGCTGGTGTGCCTCAGCTCCTTCATAAAAAATTTAATTAACAATATCTCCAAGAACGAACCTACAGTTAGGTCTCCAGCTATCATGTGACTACCAGCACTCGGATGCACCATGGCAAATTAAGCCTAAGCAAACGATACCTGTCGCACGTCGAGCAGCCGGCACGTTGTCGCCTGGGCAGGTTCTCGGGGAGGAGCAGGGAAGCGACGGGAAGCAGGAGAGCACACAAAGGGACGGCGAGATGCCTTGCATCCAGCCTGGCAGTGACAACTTGTTTTCCTAGCTGCCACTTTTGATGGCTACACACCCCTATCTGTGATCCGGTGGCGATGCCAGAAAGCAAAAAAAAAAAAACGCTTAACAAACCACGATTCCAGCTGATGATCTTCACAAAACTGCGTTTCAGGAACAGGGGAGACGGCGCACATGAGCCCTTTGCTCTCGGATACGAAGGGACGACCGTGTAAACGGAGACTCGCGTGTCCCGCGGGAGAGGCACTGCACCGTCATCCCCAAACGGCGCCAGGAATAGAAAGCCACCATGTGCCGGTCTGGAAGTCCCATCTGGCACGGCAATGGAGGAGAGGAGACAAGACTGGATTTCTCCTCTCTTCATCACCACCGCCACCCTCGCTGCCTTACCCCGTAGGAGCTCTCATCCTCGCAGGATTTGTTCCTTCGACAAACCGAAAGTGGGGGGGGGGGGGGAAAGAGATCTGAAAATAGCAAGAGGTCCGACGCTATAAACAGATCACCAAAATCACTTCTTGTTTCTGCATACGGACTCCGGGCTCGCACGCAGTGCAAGGAAGCACACGTTTTAAAATTTTCCTAACTGCACAGCAATTAGCGCTGATTTACAAGATGATGGGCAGCGGATACTGCCCATGCTGTATTTTTAGCCCCTGTTTTGTTATCCTTTAAAAACTTTTACCACTGCAGACGCGATACCAATATGCTTGATTTATTATCTATAACGTCAAAATTGAAAAGGTTAATCACCATTATTAGTCAGTGAAAATGAGGCAAGATTATCACTTGAATGCTGAAGCTGACACCGGGAGCAGCGTACGGGAGGAAGGGCGGGCACGCTCCGGGCACGTCGGCATTCGACCCGCCTGAACCTCTGGTCCTCCGGCCACAGCCGTGGTCTGCATCGCAACCACCATCCATGGGAAGCTTAGAGACCCCAAAGCGCCTCCGCCAAATGAAGACTGTACCAAAACCACAAAACAGCCTTTTAAAAAGTACTGCTTCACGCAGCCCCAGAAGTATTAGCGAGGTGCTCTGGAGTTATTCGTTATGGCAATTTTTAGTTATTTCGTTCTGCACCAGAATTCAGGCGGCGATGCTGTGCCAAGGGGCCACAAGCCTGGCAGAGGTGGATCTGCCAAGGGGAAGGGTTTGGAAGCGGAGTCACACGAGGACGTTGGAGCAGACGGCCCGACACAACCTGCCACGCTCACGTGACCCGGCCGAGCGCCGGCCCGCACGCGCGTCACCCCATCCGCGTCTGCAGCGCTTCCCGTCGTCTCAACCGGAGGTCACGCTCTTCAGCCTCGGTACTGAACTGAGCTGGGACAACGGCTTTGATTCACCTGGGAAGGAACTGCGTTTCAGTCGCGGGGAAATTTATCCTTAAGAATGAGCTGCAGACTCCAGCGATGCTAAAGCTCTTTTGAAAGGAAGGCCGGGGGAGGGAAAGGAACATTACAAATATACTAACTATCTACCTAGCTCATCCCCACGACAGTTGGCAGCATTATCTTTTTCTTCAGTAGTTCAAAAAAAAAAAAAAAAACAACCAGCAAACTACCACCACTAATGGGATGCAAGAAGAACTATTTTTATATATGTTGCGTTAACATAAACACCATGGCTTTATTCAAAAAGCCCTGTCAAACCAGCAAGCTGGCAAAGAAGAGCTCCTGAGCACCCTGCTGCACTACAGTGCCTGTTCTGCAACCACCAGAAAAGGGGCAAAAAAGCCCCTGGCAAAGGCCAAGGCCATCCCATTTCCAAATAAAGGGACTGGACCTATGCGTACCGGCAGTATGTTTAGCTCAATGCACCTGCCACGGGGTTGGATGTGAAAAATCCCGCAGGTTCCGACGGTTCTGGAATATGGAAATATTATCTTGGAAAAACACATAGTACAACACATTTGCAGAAATAAACAAAACTGAGAAAAGACGACAAGAAGTTATCGAATATTTGAAAATTAGACAAGGACGTTTTTGGCGGGGAGGTCAAAAAATAAAATTAAACCATGGCATTGAATTGCTGTGCTAGATGTACCATCAACAAGACACTCATTGCTGCATTTCCACAAGATTACAAACTTGCTTATCCTTCTTTTGGAGGTCTGTCCTAACCTGAAACACAGCATCGAGAAACCAAAGCCCTGAATCTACTTTGGGATCTACTCTACGCTGCTTTCCAAACCAAACAGAAGTCTTAATAACACACAGGTCTTAATGCTTATGCAAAACCAAACACGAGGTTATGCCTTGCAGTTGTTGGTCGCTGACCCCATATGTGTTTGTAGGTTGGGAAGCACTTTAAGAAGTGACTTCAAAGAAAAAAAAAAATCCCCGAGTGTTCATAAACATGTCTATTGACTGTTTTCAAGGTACAGGAACATTTCCAAAAACCTGTTTATTCTGCAGATTTTATGCCATTTTATGCTCTTAAGAACAGGCTTTAATTTCACCATTTTCATGTAATCAACACCGTCTTGGTGATATTTTTTAAACAGACTTAAACTTGAAAAGATCTGTATTTACATTAGTCATTAAAATTTGAGTTCTGTGTAACAAGCAACTGTAGCAACTATTTTTCTGTCTTTTTATTTATTAAGTATAGCAGTCCAGCGGTAAGGAAGACATGCAAATATAACATGTAATATTTATGCTCGGTGCAATATCTCCAAGAATAAAAAAAAACAGAAATGAAACTGTCTTGAGAGGTACAGGGAAGGTAGAGGTGAGCGAGTAAAATACCGCTCAAAATCAGGCAGGTAGCACTACTGATGGGGTAGAAAAATGCCCCAATGCATGCCGAAAGGTCAGAGCCTGGCCAGCACTTAATGCATCATTTGAGAGGCTTGGCATTCAAAATGTAGACAAAAGCTTAGCAAAGATAAAATAATGTCATTCCCAAAAGGCCACACGACCAATAATTAGAGGTGGTATCAAGTATTTTCCCTCTGTCTTCCTCTGGGGGGGAACCCAAACCCCACACAACAAAAAATCCAAACAAAAAAACCCAACCACACACACAAAACAAAACAGAGAAAAAACCCTGCAACATAAAAAAACCAACCACAACACCGGGTGGGGGTGAACCATATGTTTTCATGCAATGCTCCGGGATGGAAATTCAGTGATTAAAGAGTTAAGAGACTCTCTAAAAGTATCTCACCCTGATATGCTGAGAATTTGCTGGGATCTCACGCAGAAACGGGTGATTCTTACATACCATATGTTCTGCAAACGCTTGCAACAACACAGAGGGGAGCCGGGGATGGAAATCCACCTTGGCTGTTGAATTTCCCCGCTTTGCTGTAAAGCAATGGAGTCCAACGGACAAAACTGGTGTAAATCCAGCAAACCTCACCCCATCGCTCTGGGGGGTACCAACCCCAGCTCTACCTGAGCCCCATCAGGAGCGATGGCGGGGAGGAGAGCTGGGACGGGTCGGGGGACCAAGGGTTCTTCCCCAGGCTTTGCCACCCACCCCAGCGCCCCGCGTCCTCGGCATCACCTCCCCTGGTCTCGAATTCTCTATCTCACGGTGGGGCAGGGCAATTGAGCTGTAAAAACTTGGAGGAGCAGCTGGAAACGGGCAGCCACAACGCTTCAGTCCACGTGAAAGATTGCGTCGCTCTCAAGAGGATGCGAGACTGGACCTAAAGATACCGTTGGAGATGTTTTCTTCTGGTTTGTTCCCCCCGACTCAGGTGGTACCTAGTATGTTGTAACCAACCCCAGATTAGATGCCAGCGAAGGCATCTTGCACTTTTATTACATTCATAAATCAAGGTAAATCTAGAAATCTCTATTGTTGCAAACCTCCACTTGCTACAGACACAATGCCTGGCCACCCCTTGGATTTCCTTAATTAGCTAATCCCGGTGAGCACGTAACTCTACCCAGGTGTTACTACAGCACAGAGACGGGGAGAGTCCCCACACCACTCCGTGGAACCTGACCGTCACCATAAAGTTACTTCTTTTACCTCTACAAAGTAAGTTTCTAGGTACGCGGGAAGCTTAACCTTACTTCTTGTCCACCGTGTTCTTCTGCAAAGGGGAAAACTCACTATTGCACTAATTTCACTACTGCACTAATAAGTGCAGATAAAAATATCCTGGAGCAAAAAAAAAAAAAAAAAAAGCAGAAACTAGAATTAGTAAATCACATCATGCCATGGCAGCGTACATCGAAGCTATTGTGACGGTCTCTCTTCAAGAGTTTCCACATCCAGAATTCATTATAGGTGAAAAATACATAGAGGATATAATTTGTTTATATTGTATGACAGTATCTGACAAGATTATAAAATAGAAGGCCAATCACCTTTTTAAATCTATGACAATTTACAGGACTTAGAAGTTAATTTACATACGTTGCCCGTCCCAGTTTCCCCCTAAGAATTTACAAATAATACTTTTTGCCAGTCTGAAACCTTTGTTCTCTACTGCAGCTATGTGAAAAGTCTATACAAAATAGGAAGAACTCTTTGAATGTACTTGTACCGATATCTTCACAAAAATAGCCTGGAAAAATACAAGAACTCTGATGATCTTTTCTCAGTATTGCTTATTTTAAATGCTACTCGCAACACTGGGAGGTAAAAAAGCGTTCTTACAAACAACAAATTTTGAAGGTGATGACATCCCTTTGCAAACAGTAGCTGCTGCCAACAACTAGCCACACATATTTTTTTTCTTCCTCTTTACCATACCTACATTTTTAAGGACTACTCCTTTTAATTAGAGCGAGAACACATGAAATGGGAGGGCACAGGACTGCCTAAAAGCCACACGCCCAGTAGCTAAACAGTGCATTTTGGCTGAGCAGAAAGCTGATTCTTTCAATGTTAAAAAAAAAAAAAAACAAACCAACAAAAAACCCCCAAAACCAAACAGAAACCCACCCAAAACCCAACCCCACTGTAGCACCCAAACCCAACCCAAATCCAACCAAGCAAAACCACCCCCAAATCCTTCTACCAGTTCTCCCCGACATTCAGAAAGCAACGGGGAGGAGGACAGGAACATAATAAACTCCCTGCTCCAAATTCAACCTCTACCTATACTTCCCAGCCAGAGTAACCCATGCTGAAATCATTAGCTGAGAATTAATTACCAGCATTTAAAGCATTTTTGGTAACTTCAGATACAAAAATTCTGTAATGCGTTTCTCACAGAGGTATACAGAAATATGGAGAACGTGAAAGCAAACATCCACTTGAATGTCAAAACGTTCATCCCAGGGTGCTCAAAGTGCTTTTCATGCTAAATTATCACATACAACTATAGGCAATATGACGTTTTTTGAGGTGAAAGAGCTGAGGGGGGGGGACGGAAGAGGTTGGTTACTTACAACAGGGTTTTTCTTCCCGAATTTGATGCATTTGATTTGGAGAGTTAACATATCCTCCGAGATGAGTCTCTAAAGCTAACGTCTCAATATGCTGCATATTCAGTGCAAAATTAATTAGGAGATTACACGTTGAAGGTCATATAAATATCTACAAGGACTGGAAACAATTTTATACTGGTAAAGAAAAAGCTTAAACCTATAGAGAAAATCAAAAGTGCCACTGGAATCTTGCTGCTGAAGAGCGAACCGATGGCCTCCAAGAGCTCCGTTCCTTTTCGGTACCGTGCTCTGCCAGATACCCATCGCAGCCTGAACATCATCACCCCCAGCTGCAAATCAAGGTGAAAAAAGGGTTCTTTTGAACCGTCGCCTACGAACTCCTCCCGTGCGCTCACACACACGGCAACGTGAAGGGCAACACACGGGAAGTTTGGAAGTTAAGAGCGTTCCCGTGCCAAGTTTTGGCGAAGGCTTGGAAAATTGCCCTCAGAGAGAGGAAGGGAGGGCGGCCTGAGAATATTCCACCACCACTCCCCCTCCAACCCCGCATGCCGAACCGCAGTCCTGAGCGGCTGCAGCATTTCGTGGAGACAAAGATAGTGGACGCTAAATGCCAGAACGCAGAACGTACCAGAGAGATAATACATGCACACAGCATGCACTCCACACTCGAACTGTTTATCAGATTGTAACAGCACTGCGGCATCCAGGAGCGTGGATGTGCTGTTTTGTTCACATTTTAATGTGCCATCTTGCAGTAGATGCTTGCACAGCAGAGTAAATACAATCTCTATATATACCCTGCGTGGGCGTCAGGGGTTATTTCTGACTGTCTTCATTACACTTCATTGCCAATTTAAATGTAAAAAAAAAAAAAACAAAAAAAAACCCTCAACAATTCTCAAAGTGATTTCAGTCTGATTTTTATAATTATTTCCAGAACCTTTTCATTATGCAATTTCAAATACTTACTGAAAGCTCCCTCTCTCTTACAAAGTTATCCTTGATGCAAGTCAAGCAAACCAGACAAGCTAAACCCTCTCCCTCTTCCTTCTTCATTAATAAACACAGACACGCACAATATTTCCAGCGTTTAGCCCTGAGAACGGTTTAATAATAATGCTGCATTTCTAGGGAGGGGAGCTAAAAAAGAAACTCAAAGGCTAATAGGTACAAATATTGTGCTTCAACTGCAATAAATAAATAGTGCTGAACTGAAGAAACGTAACTGATAGCAGCAATCTGAAAGATGTGGGTTCTGGTAACCCTCAAGCTAAAGCCGATTAGGTTTTGTTACATAGGTCCTTTGTGTATTTTTTTGCTGCTGTACCAGTTAAATTGACCTCTACAGGCATGTGTTGTTGCTTTTATCGTTTAATGGCTTCACGTTTTAAACCTAACTTAGGCTAGCAAAACCAAATAAATAAAAAAATTCCCCCTCCCACCTGGCATACGCGATAAACCCACCTGTGAAAAGGGGGGGGGGGGGGGGGGAATCTCTGCGTGTGGATAC
Source organism: Butorides virescens (assembly GCA_017310255.1). NCBI lineage: Eukaryota > Metazoa > Chordata > Aves > Pelecaniformes > Ardeidae > Butorides > Butorides virescens. Next base: position 23,206 of record JADKXX010011147.1, on the reverse strand, counting down.
CAGGCACCAAAACCCAGGGAACGCTGAGCAATTAGCGCGATGGCAGGAGGACACGCGAGCTGTCAGGCGAGGTGCTGGGGCTCAAAAATGGAATTAGAGTTACGCATTTCTGCCAGGCCATGTTCAGCTGCCCCGCTGAACCGCGCTGGCTAAGCCAGGCAAGGGCTTTTTGCCTTCCCCACCCTGCAGCCATCAGTAACGACTGCTTCGGAGGGGACACGGAACTTCCAAAACACACCACCAACGCCACGCAAAGCTCAATGCAAGGAAAAATGTCTTCCCAGCACATCCTTATTTTTGACAATAGCCTGCCTGTCATCGGCTCTACTACAAATAAAACCCCAGCAACTATAAATGAAGCCCTTTGTAAATCCAGCCGCTTCATTTTGATTCACCCGTTCCAGCACAGCGACCGAGCCCGGAGTTGGTCTGTATTTCCCCTCTGCAGCGATATTGCAACCAGCCAGCCCCCTCTTTTCTCTGTGCAATGATTTTAAAAAACGCAGAGACCTGAGCAGTTTATTTGTGACCGGGCTTTGTGCATCCGAGGACGTGAAGGAGCCCGGCCAGCACATCCATGCAAAACAAGCCCTCTCGGCTGGAACAGGGTTCGGCTGCCACCAAAGACAGGCTTAAAAAAAAAAAAAAAAAAGGAAGAGATGCAGATGGGAAAACTTGGTTCAAAATTTTCTGATGTTGAAACACCTTTATTTGCCCACTTAGAACAGCCTGACCTTAGGCAAACGTCATTGAGCAGCTAAAGGGAAGTTTTAGCCAAGTTCTAAATACATATATTATTCTGGAGCTTCAAGGAAACGGAATTAGTCAATTTGGCTACAGGCCATAAAACATAATTACTTATGTGAAGTATGTTTAAATATGTAACTGCAGTTGCTAATAGGAGTGCCCAGCCCCATAAATAGGCAGCGATTCCATGGGCTAGCAGCTCAGGCACAGGCAAAACACCGGCGACGATTCCCAAAGGAATAACCACCTCTTCAGAAAGAGAAGTCAGAAATTAGAATCTAATTAATAGGTGTATGATGCCGAAATGCGATAAGGAAGGAAGGCAAAGTGGTGCGCTTTTAGAATACGTGCCACATCAAAAAAAAAAAAAAAAAAAAAAAAAAAAGATAGTTTGGGTACCGTGGAAAGCCAAGCAGGAGGAATCTGTTCATAGAGTAACAGCCCCCAGACTTCAGGAGATTCAGGGGCCAGTGGAAAATGAACATCCACTGGAGACACGAGAAAGCCATGAGCCAAAACCACCAGAAAACTTCCCAGACACCGCTGCACAGTAACAAACCTTCGAGATATTAAAATAAAGGAATGGTGTATTAAGCGATGTGGTAAATGCAATTTGTCATTTAGCACTGTGAATCTATGGATTTTAATGACAGGGTCTCATTTACATTTAACAATCAGTGTACTAGAACATTTCTTGGAAACTGGGGATATTTTCTTGTCTCAGTAGAAATATATAGAAATTTCTTCTTGATTAACAACGGAGTGAAGGAGTTCCGCCCTGAAATCTCAGTCCCTCAGTTTCTCTCTAGGGCTGGATGAATATCAACATACCAAACTGCAATCCTGACAAGAAAGCTCTCCAAAATTCAGCTGTTTGTAATAATTATGTATTTAACAATTCTTCCACAAGAATAACACTATAAAGCACCTTACATTTTATTGTTCATTTATACCACACATCTGCTTTAAAAAACATTAGCAGCATATCTTGTTCTTAATGATACATTTTGGATGTGACTTTCAAAAGCACTTACAGCAACTTAGGAGCATAAATCCCACTGATACTCAATGGTATTTGTGCCCTTAATGCCTGTAGCCATTACTGAAAATCTCATTCTTTTCCAGAGCTTTGGAGCTATTCCAGAGGTCATACACGTAGAAAGAAATGGCAAGTGTCACAAGGTATTTTATATTTTACAGAAATGCTATGCAGCGTTAGGACAGACATCAAGAATACTGAATACACGTATTTAAAAACATAATGGGGAGTTTAGGAAGAAGGGAAAGGCTTGAGTCAAATTTAGCCAGTGAATTTGGGGATAAGGTTGATCTCTGTTGCATCCCAGCCAGCAAAAGTGGGATTCTCATTCTTTTTCATTCCACTAGCTCATGGGGCAAGCTGCAATGTAACTAGGCATTTCCCAAAAATACCACCACCAGTGGCACCGACCGTGACGTACCAGAAACTTCTTTTCCCACTTTGACAAGAATAATCAAAATTTTAGGCCTTAGTTACAGGCTAACAGTTTAACTAGGCCATTTGAAATACACATATTTTTTTTTGGCAAGTCCTAATTAGCTTTCATGAAGTAGAGGAAACCCCAGCCTTGATTAACAACCACCTCATTTACTCTGAGACGCTCCTGCAACCCTCGGCGCAAGCACCACCCCAGTTTCCTTGGTGCTTTCCGTGGCCACACTGGTGTAGAGGAGGTTGGCCACGCCACCTATTCCCGTCGAGCGCAGTCGCAGATGGGAGAGCTGCAAAGCTGCCAGGAGCCCCCGGTGAACATTAGTTGCGCTGATCAGAGGAGCTCAGAAGTCGGCGTGCAGCTGCAGACAATTTTAAGGAAGTTGCAAGCGTACGTGCCATTTTCAATGGACCAGACAAACCAGTTTGCAGTGGCTCTTGCAGCCACCGCTGCTTCAGGTTTTCCCAGATCACGGAAAAGTACAATAAACAACAATCACTTCAGCACTAAGTCATGGATGAACACCCACCAGGTCCTATTCCAAGGAATGGGTTAATCTCTGAGCAGCTGCATAGGGAACCTGGTTGAATTGCATGGTTTGATAGGAGCACAGGAGCTTTTTTTTTTTTTTTGCTAGATTAACTAACCTCTGCAGCCCGATTCTCATCGCCCTCCCTGACATCCTTGGGAGCCAAGCGCCTACAGCACCTTTACACAGCTGGGCCATTAATTTCCTTCTCTCATTTTTACCTTCTGCGAAAAAAGGATTAAAAGATTTGTTAAAGACCATCACTAGCACGTAGCAGGGCCACGTTGCTTTTGCAGAGAAACGGGCTAAAGCTGACGGATACCAAGAGCATTTAGCGCTTGCACACACAGACACCTGATGTTTCTGGGTTAAATTTCTACATATTGCAAAAAGAATTGCTGTGAAGCAAAGCGCACGGGAGTTTGTTCCTAACAGCCTTGGAAGTTGGATTGCTATTTTGTCATTAACTGAGAAGTAAGAGCAAACTAGAAACCTCCCAGAGAACGCAAGGAAAAACTTATGCTCCAAACATCTGCTTATAAATTGCTTGCAATCAAGCTTTTTACAAAGCCTTATCTTTTTATTCCCTCCCCCCCCTCCTTCCATACTATCACTTTTGGCTTCCTAATTTAATTTCTTGAACATTTGTGTGCGCTTACTGGTTTGACTGCGTTATTTGCTTAAACCAACGACAAACTCCGGGTAGTTGTATAACGGAAGAGCCAGACCATAATGAGTTTTACAGCACGTCAACATTACAGGCTACTGTATTCTGTCGAAGGGGATTGCAAGCAGTAAAACAGTCCTGCAAGAGCTCTGTGGGAACGACTTTGCTCGGCTCCTGAGCCCCGGTGCCTGCCAGCGCGTGGTCACTTCCAGCACCTCGCCAGCTCGTGCATCCCTGCTCCCTGTTACCATCTGCAGTTTGAGACGCAGCCTCCGTGCCAGAAACGCGAAGGATACAAGGCAGGGGAAGCCAGGGAGACAAATCAAACAGACAGGCAGTGCCCAAGCTTCCCTGCCAGGACCATTACCGGCCAGCGTGATCACCCAACCCCGAACAGACACCCACGCTCTTCCGGTAATGGGACGAACGTTTGAGCTGGACCTGCGCTTACCAAGCCGTGCGATGAGCCTCTGATAATCACAACCACCAGCTTCGCTTCTCCTTAAAAGCAGCACTTGCTGCCTGTGCAACACTTGGCTTGCCAGATACCTAAACCTCTATCCTGATACTCAAGAGACAGCATTGCCCAAGAGCATCCCCAACTAGAGCTGTATTTCCCGGCGGTGCCAGTGTGATGTCCCTGGCATCTCCAGCTCTCCCTTCAGGCACAGCGTTATCATCCCAAAGTTTTTTGCTGGACTATCTTTTGGCAAGGAGGGATGGAAAGAAGAAAGGAATAGCAGTACGGCTGCAGAAGGCGAGCGGTCATTCCTCCCACCCCGAGGAGCTGCAACCTCACGGCAGGCCTTCGAGTCCGAGAGCTGCACCCTCCCCCAGAAAGCGCTCCCAAACCTTGACCGACTGGGTCAAACGCATACATCTGGTGAGAGACTTCCAATTCTTGATTAGAATTGCTGATCCTGTATTAAATGAGCTGTGTATCATTTCCATATGCCCTCGATTCCTTCTCTTCCAGTCGTGTTCCTGGACATACTTCAGGTACGTTTTGAGACTCAAGAGAGAATGCACCCGAGTTGTCACATCAAGACCTTGAATAGACTCACTGCAAATACACCGTTCAACCCACTTAAATCCTTAATTAGGGTTTCAGTTTTTAATGTAAGGTTTCAATAATCAGCTCAGGAGAAACTGTAAAAGCAGATGCCAGGCCACCGAGGACTTTTCCCATACGCAGCTCTACGGGTGCAGCTACACCATCACCGCACCGCTTCTGCGGTCGCATCACCCTACCTACCACTCGTCGCGGGTGTGGTTGTGCCAGTTCGACAGCAGTTACCCAAATACAGCTTATCCTTGTGCGATAGATAACAGCGTACCCCTGCAACTAAATTGTACTATTTGCCGCAACCAGAAGGGAGCGGAGGAGGAGCCACCCTTCATCAAAATGCCCACCCTACAACTTGTATACAAAGCCAACGACAGGCAAGGTAACTCAACTGCTCTGAGACAGAAAAATCATCACCGTGTCTCCTTAATATCTCATATCGTTACCCTGCAAATCTGGTATTTTTATTCAGAAGAGACCCCAGAGCAGCCTACCTCTGTTGGAGGCAAGAGGGGACTGCAGAAGGGAGCCGGCTCAAGCAGGACCCTCCCAGCGTTGCAGTCAGACCTACCAAGGAGATCTTCATAGTTTTCATAACATATGCTGTTTCCACACACAGTTTCAGAAAACTCGCCGGTAACTTTCTCTGTCCTGCACACATTTCAGGACAAACAAACTTGCCTTTGTTAAAATGAACCTCCGGCATCGCTTTTACACCCAGCCGTAGGAGAGCATACAAACACCACGACACCTTGAGCTTTTTTATTCTTTTATTCCAAAGCCCTGTCCCAAACCAACCATCTCGGGAGGAATCTGCACAAACTACCAAAACTGAAATCACTTTGTTCCACACAACTTAGCCTGGGCTCAGCAAATACAAATTTATACAATAAAATATTTACCAGTATAGATAATATTCTTTTTTTCCCCCCCGATGAGTGTAAATCCAAGACTGCCTGTTAAACAGCATTACCCAAGCCAGCCGAATGCTTTCTTTGGACCACGAATAAGGCAGAGCCTTAGAATCACAGAATCATAGAATCGTTTAGGTTGGAAAAGACCTTTGAGATCATCAAGTCCAACCATTCCCCTACCCCTGCCACTAAACCCTGTCCCTAAGCACCTCATCTACCCAGCTTTTAAATCCCTCCAGGGATGGGGACTCGACCCCTTCCCTGGGCAGCCCCTTCCAGTGCTTGACAGCCCTTTCCATGACGTCCTGTTGTGTCACCAAAATGTGTTCAGTTCGGTGCACCTAAAGATTATAGGAAGGCTACTCTCCCATAATCAAGGCTGATGGACATGTTGGTATTCACTCACAGATTACGGTTGCCTCTCAGGTATTACTTCAGTACCTGCTATAATGCGTTAAAAATGATACATAGCTCCACGGGCACCTGGATTTGCTTTTTGATATATTTACAAGCACATTGGCAGTTTTGATGCCTGCTTTCCAGAAAAATGTTTTTAAAAATATGGGAATTACACCTTGTTCTTACATAAAAGTTTCTAAAATATTTGGCCAGATACCCAATTCCAGACTTCAAACTGCCTGATAAACCTTGACAAAGGTTGCCTTTTATGCGTCATCTTGTAATGCAATAAATTTCCTGAAACCTCTTCACCTGTGCACCAAGATGCATACGTTGCGATACAGAAAATCTGACATGAAAATAAAAAATAAATGGGGGGAAAAAAAATAAATTTAATAAATCAGTTGCTCAGAGAACAACCGTCCTGGCACCTGGAAGACGCACTTCCTATGAGAGTCTCAGGGAGATAATCTTATTTTAGTTTACTGGAAGGTAATTTAAGTGAGGAATAATTACGAAGTACAACTCTACAGGCAGCACATAGATTTAAGACCAGAGACAAAGGTATGAGAGTTGATAGCCACAGTCCTCCAAGTTCAAGCTGGAAATGCAGTTAATAAAAAGCTGAGATTCTAGCTTGAAGTTAATATTCTACCTCCAACAACGGCGCAGGAAGTTTTGAAGGCATAACCTGAGCACGCAATAATGGGAAAACAAACAGGAGAACCTAACATTTCTTATTAAAAAATGCAAGAGTTTTTACTGCCTGTCTTTCTGCATGCTTGCTTTTTTGAATTCGCATAAAGATTTGCTCTTTACAGACAACTCCCTCTTCCTTTCTTAAGCTAACGTTATTTGCCAACCTCCGTTTTTGTTGTTCAGCACCGTAATCCTCCCCCCCCGCTTTTATTTACACGCTTCTCTGCCGATGGTTTTCATGAAAATCCTCTGTATTCCTATCCTTCTCCTCCCTTCCCACCCCTCCCCGCACAGACTTTTTTTTTTTTTTCTTCGCATATGAACATATGAATCAACCCAATGATTTGGCCACTTCCCATCAGGGAACATCACCCGCATCGAGAATAGATTCAAGAATGCATTTTTAATTCGTGACTACCACTCCGTCGGCAGCGCTTTCCCCCGTTCGGTCTCCTCGGCAGATGGGCAGGTGCCCACACCTAGGAGCATGATCTGACATACATAAAGCTGCCAACACCAATTCTACATCCCGTCCGCAGATGCTTCCAGCCTACCAGCACACGCTCTATTTCTTGGGAAAGCAAACCGGTGTTTTCAATAAAACACAGCCTCTCCTCTGCAGGATACAGCTCTCTGCATATATCTGCTAACAACATCTCAGGATTTCTCCACCCCCTCCCCATGTTTCGCCTTTTTGTCAGGCTCTCTAGCATTTGTTCTGGGATCTAATTAAGGTCCCTTATCACCATGGCAAGAGGGGGGCAAGGTCTAACAAAACAGCATTAATGAACTGATTGTTTTCATTGGGCACATACAGAGTTCTAATCCCCAAGACTGGTACATATCTACATTTGGAGAAAAAAAAAAAATAAATCTAAAGAAGTCTGTGTTGTTTACATTTTTACAGGAGTTTAACTAGAAGCCCGTAGAAAACCGGCGTAATCCACAGAACTCATTTTTAATGGGAGATTTATTCCGATTAGGACAGGCAGCTTCATTTTGTTTTCTCTTCTGAGCATATGCAGAAGTCTGGCACCTACCATCTGACTCTTCTTCAAAGAGATGAGCTTCCCGTAAACTTCATTAGTTAGATGCCATTTTATAGGTAATTCAGAACCTCTTCCCACCTTTCTGGGTTATTAAGTCTATTAACATCCCAGGATATTCTTATGTAAGTACTGCTCATCTCCATTATGCAGCAGAATTAGAAGAGAGCTATTAGAACCGAGTTTGCCTTGTTTCATCTCATTCTCTGTGTGAACCCAGACACCAGAAGCAAGATAACCTTCAGGGGATGCAGCTTTTGATACTGAAGAGAAAGACAAGTAACGGAGAACAGAAGAAGTCCACGAGGGGAAAGCAAGATGGGCATTTTAGGCGAGCGTTGCAAGGGAGAAGGTACGGTGTTTTCTTGCCCTGCAAGTATAAATTCTTCGATCCTCACCATGTTTGTCTCCTTGTTCTCTCCCTTCATCTTCAATCCAGCTTCCAGGCGCGTCCAAGGGTTTCTATACCACCTACAGTCAACCTAGATCAACACTCGGAAGGATCCCCTCCAAGAAATACCTAGTTTAAACGCTACAGAAAGCGTTCTTAACTCTACCCCCTCTTGCTTTAGGTTCAACTGGCTCCCCAGATGCTTTTTGAAGAAATTGCTAAAGAGGTAATTTTGGACAAGAACTCAGTCCTGGCCAACAGTAATCTGCAGAAAGATCTCTCCACCCTTTTACGCAAATAGAAATCTTCACAAGAATATGATGAACCATTTAATTCCGCATGATGGCTCCTCTGTGTCATATGAAAGAGAAGACACGTTTTACAGGCCAAACTGTGAAAGGTTGCCTTAATTTTTCAGCACTGAGGAGTACGCAGTTTGAAACACGCAGGGTTCTGTTTCACCCAAGGGAGTCTAACAGCTGGCTGGTCCAAAAGGCTTTGGGAGCTCTTCGTCCTTGAAGAACGTGCCTGCGGTCACCACCTTGTCTCAGTACTGGAGATGAGGGCAGTGTTGCGCTCTCAAGATCTCATCTCCCACCTCCAGGTCCATCCCCCCCGTACTCCCGTTAGCCTGTCTGCTTCTCAGCTTTCTCTGAAGACGCAGAGCTAACATTGTAAGAGCTGTAAGGATCCCTCCCGGTCTAAACAGCTCCTTTAAATAGATGCGATGGAGCATCGTTGCAAATATGTGTCAATGTATACATGACCCACAGACATTGCTCAGCCGGGAAAGCAGCAACCACAAAGTTTCATCAGCATAAGGCTTTTTGCCTCCTATTCACATTTTGCGTAATAACATACATGCCGAAAATCTGAATCTCAAATCCCGGATAAAATACAATGTTCTACAAAAAAGTATGTATACTGAAAGAGCCTAGGGCTAGTGCACACAAGCGGCACGCCAAAAACGTGGGGAGTAAGCTCCAGCAGAAGAGGAAGTATTTTTGCTGAAAGAAATAGAAAAGTGTTTTTAAAGCAGTAGTTGTAATAACGATCAGCACCGAGAGACTTCTTCAACACACTTTTCAAACCTTAACTAATTTTCACAACACTCCTGGGAAGCAAACACATCCATATTAATAATCCCATTAAACAAGTGGGGCGAGCAGGACAGAAAAGCGATGGCACTGTCACACGGCCAAGAGAGAAGCCAACGTTGGTGCTAGGGCTGGAACTCAAGTTTGTTGGCTCACGAGCTCAGGCCACTGAGTGACACCTCCTGCGCATTTTAAATGTAAACCTACTTCTCTCATCAACTGTTCTACTGTCATAACGCATTTTGGAAAATAAAAGCTGATGCCAGAGAGGCAGACAGCAACCTTCGGAGCACAGGTTCAGATCTCATCTACTTGTTAAATACCTGCCTGCCCAGCTCAGCGCGCGTGGTCATCTTCCCTTCTAGACAATAAAGTATCTTCTAGCGTAAATGAGTTCTTCTGCTCCGAAGAGCATTAAACAATGCAAATAACGCTCGTCATATGTTGTTTGTTCTCTCATCCTCTCTGCAGGAGAGAAGCATGTGCAACGGTTGTGATGTTTTTTAATAAATACGTGTTTGCAGTCAGTGTGGCACAACAAGACCATAACGTATGACTGAGAAGAATACAAATACTAGCATACATGTTGCTACATGTTTATGCTAGATGGCAAAGGCAAAGAGAAACACCCCTCACATCCAAACTACCGTCTGTTTTGTAGCTGTCCGTCGCGCCGATGTTTATGGTCCTACTGTCCTGAGCAAGCACTTGTTCCAAGACGCAGCTTTTTCAACGGCGTGGATTAAGACTAGAAAGTTTCGCTGTGCCAAGGAAGCAATGCTGCCAGCTACAGTCTTGATCTTGAAGACTTGTTAGGTCTTTGAGCTATCATATGCACAAGGCGCTCGCATCCCTGAAGATAAAGACACTGACCTCCATTCAAAATTAGGTAAGAGGCTGACAAAAAAAAAAAAAAAAAAAAAAAAAAAAAAAAAAAAGAAAAACGAAAAACTTGGCCGGGTTGCAGTGGGCTACAGCACAGTAGGGTGCACCCCATCTTTTTCGCCCCAGTCCTGCCTGAATGCTGAGGACTTCATGGACCAGTGAACTGCACTGCTGTTATACAGCCAAGGGGGACTGAAAAACTCAGATGAGGTCATCGTTCACCGTCATGAGCACAACTCCTAACCCGCCAGTGACAGCAGAAAGCATCACTCAAATGTCCTGCTACGCCAGAGCTCAGCATCACCACCTGAACCAGGAGCGCTCCTCAGCTATGGACCAAATAGACCAGAAGGGTCCTGGCCTTCCACCAGAGACTTCACCGCAACTGAAATGCTTCCAAGGTTTTCCTTAGCCCACCAACAAAGCCTACGTGTGACTTGGTTTGGGTTTAAATTTTGGAGGCTGAATCTAATAAATGTTTCTTGTTCAAGAGTGCTCAACCTAATTTTATTTCAGGCACAACTGTAATACAACTACTTCTTATTACAACACATAATTAGTGGCTAACTTTCCAAAATAAAAATGGCCCTGAAATTCAGAATAAGGCTATTCATCTACAAAACAGTGATTTTTTTGGCTCAAGCTCTCCCCGAATGTAAACCCACTTACATTGACAAATGCCACACAATTATAACTCTGGCCTATTGGCTTTATTTAGCCGATGCGATTCAAATTCCAGAAGTCCTATGCTTAGAGAGACACTCTACTCCGCACATAAATTCAGAAAATAAATACGATATATAGATGTAGTAAACAGATTTGTAGTGAGCGTCGCTTGTCCCCGTCAACCGCGCTGATGAATAACGCTGTTAAAATGGATCAGATCGCCCACCAACTACAATCACAGCCTTCCCGTGTCCAAACGCCACGTGCTTCTCCAATTAGTTGCTCAAAACTAATTGTCAGATGTAATTTTCAGTCAGCAGTTTCTTCTTCCTTCCTCCTCCTTAATGTATTCCTTTCGCACGCGTTCCCCACAGCACCTGACTTGCTCAGCAATCTTTCCTCCCTTCCTTACACACTCATGCATTATGTCTTAGACCTAATCTCTCCTTACAGCTTTTGAGCAGAGCTCTTCCAGGCAGCTGACATTTAAATAAGCTCTGTATTGACTTTCCTCCACTGTACCTCAAGTCCTCCTTGTTTTCCTTATGTTCATATTCCGATTCAGCTTCTGTGCGGCTCCTTCCGAGGGTAACGGAAGTGGAGCTCGACTGATAATCAATAAATACCTTTACCCTGCAATCCCTCAGATGTAAAGCCCAGAAGGAGATTCCCCCTCCCTTTGCATGCATATTCACTATTTTGGATAAACTTAAATAGGCAGAAAAGGGTTTTTCCCAAATCTGCGGCATGTTTCAGACAACACTAAGCCTGTGAACTTTCCTTTAACTCGCATTAAACCGATACAACTTTTAATTAAAAAAGTAATTTTGAAAAATTGCTTGTGCAGTGCGTAAGGTGGTGTTCAGACAGCATCACTGATCCCTGGAGTTCTGCAGCCTTGAGTTTAATAAACTGAATTTTCAAAAGCAAACACAGCTTGCATCAGCACAAACCTTCTCTTTTAGACTAATATTTTCCATCCCTTTCTTTTTTAGCCAGAAGAGGAGGTTTTCAGAGCGCCACACACTAAACATGGCACGGGCATCACTGGACACTGGAAGGGGAGAATATTTCCAGACGCTGGAGGAGCTCTGTCCCCCTGCCAGCCAAGGAAGCCTTGCTGCTGCCGGAGCGAGCCAGGCCGGCGAGACTCCCATCCCTCGCTGCCATCCAGGACGGTGACACCGTCACGCAGCGCCAACGCGGCCGTAAGGACTCGACTGCCTGGGAGCCAAGGCTGGGAGTCACGGCGTCCCTGCTGAAGGAAAGGCCAGGCACAAGGACGGCCACAAAACGTACGCCTACGCGTAATCCTACGCTCACACAGCAGCGCCAGCGTCTACAGCTGTCATTTAGGGTTTATTTTGCCTAATTCGTTATTTCCTGTAGTAGCTAATCCAGCAGGCAGGAAGGGCAAAGGGGAGAACAAAAGCAAAATAAAAAAAAAAAAAAAAAAATCAAACCGAAATATTTTGCCCGAGGCAGAAACAAGTCAAAAACACTCTCAGGTTTCCTTCTGTTTGTTTTTATAACTAACTGTTCACCTGTTCTTTTTGCAAGTTCTTTTAAATGAATCATTTGAATTCTCTTTAATCCAAGAGTTCAAAAAGACGTTCAATGAGAGTAGGTGTCATTTCCCCCCTCCCCCTTCCCTCTTCTTTCCCCCTTATCAGTTTATCACAAACCATTATCCTGTTACCCCGCACACACGTACAAACGAGGGCTGGCGAGTCACGGTTCTTGGGTTCACTTCGCGACCGCATTTCTAGCCGGCCATTCGTTTCTCCAGGAGCTGCTCAGCTCCCCTACCCAGCAGGGAGAGGTGGGCTGTGCAGCTTTAGCCAGGGTTTATAAAACCTTGTGAATCAAGGTTCTGATTCCTCTACAACTGCCTGGCAGGAGGGGGTAGCGAGGTGGGGGTCGGCCTCTTCTCCCTGGTAACAGACGATGGGACGAGGGGGAATGGTCTGAAGTTGCGCCAGGGCAGGTTTAGGTTGGACATTAGGAAAAATTTCTTCCCCAAAGGGGTTGTCAAGCACCAGAATGGGCTGCCCAGGGAAGTGGTTGAGTCCCCATCCCTGGAGGGATTTAAAAGAAGGGTAGATGAGGTGCTTAGGGACAGGGTTTAGTGGTGGCATGGCAGGGTTAGGGGAACGGTTGGACTTGATGATCTTAAAGGTCTTTTCCAACCTAGACGATTCTATGATCCTGCGCTGATCTGAAACACCAAGCATTCTGTTATCATACATAAATAAATACAAATACAGCATTTTATATTATAGCCTAGTCCACAAATACAGCATTTACCATTTTCATCTCTACTTATCTGCATTTTTACTATTTTAAAACCTCTAACATTGTTAGAACTGCCAGAAGGAGACGACTTCACGTTCTCATGCCTGTTCCACCAGGGAAGGGCAGGCCTGCGTGTCATTTTTCCCTTCCGCTGAAACCCAGCGTATTTCAAACTGTATCTCCTCAATCCAACCTTCACAAGAAAGCAACTTTAAAGGTTTTGTTTTCAGCTGCAGCAATATAAACACTTCAACATCCAGTACCACCCATGCCAAGGGATGTATTTCATCTTCACGTCCCTTAGCTCCAAGCGCCGTTCCTGATTATCCTGCGAAACTTAACTTTGGACCTTACTTTAATAAATATACGTTCGGATTTGGTCTCAGTCCCACAAAATATTTAAGCACGTGCCTCAACACTAAGCGTGCAAATACTCCACCGAGTTCTGACTTTAGGCTGTCTGCTAACACAGACAACGAACTCCAGAAGATACAACGCTCATCCTTTATCTGAAGGGCTCCACTCCACAGATCAGCCTTTCAGAGATGCACCAGCTTCAGCCCTAACAAGCTCTTCACACTTTTTTTTTTAAGACTAATAGGCTCCACATATTCATCTCCATAGAGTAAAAATTCCCCTCCTCCCTTTCCCTTTTAAATATGTCAGGCAACATTACAAAAAAATAACATCTGTGCCGCAGTTACGCAATAACCAGCATGCGAACCATTAAACTGCACTTTATAAAGAGCGGGCTGAATTAAAAAAAAAAAAAGCCGGGGAAAAAAAGTTCACCTTTAAACCCGGAGATCAGGGAGGTTTTCAGTACTACCTCTTTTCCTTGCTTATTTCTAAACTCCCTGTTCTGCTGCCCTTCTTCATTGATGTTTCATGGCTATTAAAGGGAAGCCTGAATATACATGCCATGAACAGCACGAAGGGATTGAATCTGGCTGGAAAGGGCTCAAAAAAAAAAAAAAAATCAGTAAGAAGATGAAGAATCCCCAAAGTGTTTTTAGTATGTGTATACATTTCATCAGAGCATACAAATGCACTATGTATTTCCTTGCAACAGTTAGCAAAGCCTTCTCTTTTTTCATAAATATAGGTCAACAGAGCTAAACTCTGTTTTTGCCTCAACTCCCACTTTAAATGCATAAAGAATTAGATTTTTAGGGAGCGGAATGAAAGAAATGGTGTATTTCATGCTATTATATACCCAGCCAAGGATCCCAAAGGGTTTGTTTGGGCTTTAAAAACAAAACAAAAACCCTTGGCATTTGTCAGACTAAAACCATTTTTCTTTGGTCTTTGCACAACCATCCTTTCCAGATTTGAATAAATAACATCAAACAAATTCTTTTGACTTCCATTACCATGCAATGCACAGAAGTTGTTCAAGGAGAGACAGAGCAGCTTGTGAAAGCATTTGATAGCAAAGGACTACGAAGAGCACCCTGCGTAACCACCATCGGATCTGGAAAGGCTCGTTCCAACCCCTCCGCTACCCTCTTGTTATTTAAGCAGCCTGTACTGCCCCAGAAAGAAATGATTTAAACAGCCAGAGACCACATTTAGGAGCTACCACCACAGGGTCTTGCTTTATCCATAAACACACGGGGCGGGTACTGAATATATTAACAAAATAACAAAAATACCGACTGACGTGAGCTACACATCACGTTTTCACCTTGACTCTTCATTTAGGTGTGATTTAACACGGCCCCTTCAGCAAACGCCCAGGCCTAACCAAAAAGCAGAACATAATATTGTGTGTCCTTAACCCCCCTTGGGTTTCAGCATCAGCCCACAGAACGCAGGGCGAGAACTCAAAGATGAAATATATAAAATCTGCAGCTGACAATATCATGTTTATTACAGGTTATATGGGGAAAATAACTCCTACGCTTTCATGTGAAGCTTAAGACACCACACAATGATTGAGCATTTCCGATACGATGTTTGGACTCCACTGTGCACAAACTTATTGACTGCAACGCAGATGAAGACTTTTCCATGCCACGCCAGGCAGCTTCAAAGCACAATTTAAGCAGCGTTTTCTTCTTCTCCCCATCATGGACACTGAAGTGTCACACTGACAACATCACTCCAGCATCACCACCTATCCCTTCCTAGGGGCCATCTTCCTCCATTCCCACCCTTGGCTCTTCCATTGGGGTTGAGTGGGTTGACACTGGACGCCCCAAGGCGACGCCTGCCCTTGCGTTTTTGCTCACAGTCTCAAGCCGCTCACGTTGCAGAACATCCTCTCCAGACCACCGACAGACTACCTGCAGTAGTTGAAAAGTTAATCCAAGATGCTTCCCAATTCATCCTGAACTAACCTTTAGGAAATCTTAAACTCATCCCAGTATTTGCAGCGAGGGAAGCCAGCGCATGTGCTGGCAGATTGCACGCATAGAGGTGAATGGCGTAAACAAGGGATGAAAGGAAGATGTAGTCAACATGAAAAAAAAAAAAAAAACCAACAGAGAGGAACTGGGATACCAGGGTTTGCTTAAGACGTGAATCAGAATCACCAATTCCATACGCCACATAATGGCCGACGCGTTGGTCACAAACTCTACTTTCAGCTCTGCATCACAACCAACACCCATCTTTCCTCCAAAAATAGAAATGCTTCGGAAAGGTAAAATCAGCACTATACTCTGTTGATCATTAAGCCCCAGGTCTTGAACAGAAGAAGGGGGAACTGTAAGTAGCACGCGGCTCTTAGATTGACACCGTATACGGACATAAACTATAACCTGAAGGTAAACCCCAAAATGTAACTTTATGTTGCCTAATACAGCAATAAATCCTGAGACTGAGCAATCAAGCCAATCAAAAAGTTCACCCTTTCAAACCAGAGACTTCTTGGAAATACAGTGGATTGCCCAGCCAGAAAGACTGGCATTTGTAACAGCTGAGATGAAGACAGGCCCAGAAAGAAGCAGGCAAGGAATTAGCACAAATTAATGAAAGAAACAGGCACAATAAACAAAACTGGCTTTACTGCAGTACAAACTCTCCATCGAATGATAAGCTAACCAGACAAATAAGACAATTAAGTAAGCGAAGGTTACTGGGTTAGGACAAATTATTTTTTCTGCGGGAGGCTTCAGCTGACGGGTTTCTCCGCATTTGCCATGCCTGGCTGAGTTAATACCACGTGGCTCCTCTGCTTCAGATAAATTCGTAGGCACCGTGGGCTAGTAACAGTCCTAAATTCCAGTATTATACATTAACCATGCTGCTTGTATCATAATCTGCTGTATTTCTGCCCAAGTTGGCAATGTCTGCTTGACGCACTTCAAAATTAATATCTCTCACACACAAAGAATCTAAGACAAGCCACTATATGGGCAGGTGATTTTGATATAGTGGATTTCCTTAGATACAGACATAAACAAACCATGGGAAATTATTGCGCGTTGCTCCCTACAGCGCCAGTGGTGTCAAGAAGATAGGAGTTTGCTTGTTTGCTTTAATATGAGCTGAAAAATTGTGGTCAGCAGCAGCCTTTCCCTTCTGATCTTCCCGAAAATTCTACCCATCCTTCCACGTTAAAGGCACAGCTATTGACGGAGTAAACCTGTTTGGGTAATGTAAGCAAAACATTTAAAAAAAGAAAAAACAGAACACCCACATCACAACTTTTTGTAACTAAAATAATCCCACTCCCCAAGAGTCTTCTTCACACAAACGAGAAGAGAGACCACCTTGAAAATAGGTGATTTTTGCTTTTAACCTTGCAGTTCAGAGAGGGCCAAGACTCCTGATTGCTCCATTCCCTGAAGCAGTTTGAAATCAGACCAAGCATCCATCTGCATTGCCACCAAAACACCGGCACGAACCTTAAATTCACATTCAGAGTCTTAAAATGTGACCTTGCAGGGAAAAAGCGCTGCTAGCTGGCCAGACAGACACCGGATTCACTTTGTACTTGTTAAACTCCCACCCACAACCCTTGTTTCCGTGAAGCAGTTAAGTATTTCTCTGAAGTTACTCAACAACTGTGAAGGTCAAGTATTGTCCTAACTGGCCGGTTGCAAACAAACGCACCTTTCATGTCGGCATGGGCTGCAGCCTGCTACCAGCCACAGAGCAAAGCCCTAATCAGAGGAGAAAAATGACAGTAAATTGGTAGCAAAGGGTACACACCTGGTCTATAGAGTACAGTCGATGCTCGCAGAGGATCTAGCTGACCCAGCTAGAGACCTGAAAATTGGGGCCAACGCAACGGATGGGAAAGAACTATTTTTTTTGATGTATAAAACTTATAGTTTCAGCTAAAATAGTAAAAATTAAAAAAAAAAAAAAAGAGCTTCAGTGGCACTTCTGAAGAATAAAAAAAAGGCTTTGGAAGCTTTAGATTTGAAGCTTCACAAGCTTCTTATGAAAAATGCAAGCTTTGAAAAACTTCTGAAGATTTAATATTCTTACTTTGGGCTCTTCTACTGCCAACGGACTACGGATGCTGTAACTAATAAAAAATAATTAATGCCAATAAACAGGCCCTTCATAAGGCTTCGGCTTCTCTTCGCCATCAAAGACTCAAGTCATTCATCGGGACGTTGTGCAGGAAACAAAACCCAGCCACAGAGCCTGTCTTTTCTACATTTGGTTCCTCTGCACTGTAACTCAAAATCAAAAACCTTCCAAGCGTGAGGAAAGGAATTCCATATTTTTCTAAGTACACAGGTCCAAAGGCAACTCCCAAGCATGGCAGAGACCTTCCCTAGAATGGGACTGAGAAAGAGCTGGGAGTTTGTGCGCTAGCCCTCCAAAGAGCCCAGGTCTCACGTCGGCAATGAAACAACCAGGCAGTTTCTCAGTGCTCCACGCCGAGCCGTACCCTGCCATCCACCATGCCACGTTCTGGCACACCTGAAAGCCTAGCCACGTCCTGCAAGGTTCACAAGAGCTGATCTTTCTGATAACCTCCATCTGGAAGTTTGAATGCCCTCAGAAATGCAATGGTCTCATAGCATCAGCCACCTTCTCACCAGTTTTGGCACACCAGGAAAAGGACCATGACAATGCTTGAGTTTTAGTACGTGAGAAGCTCCTTACCCAGGGCGGAGAGGGAAAGGAGAAATTGCCTCAACTATTTGGTTTTGTTTTAGAAATCCTGACACTCCGCTCTCAAACCAACCCAGTGGAGAAGCATGTAAAAGCTTCAGACAACAGCAGTGAACGCCACAAAGCCGTAAGGTTGACCTTCACAACATGAGCCTGCAACCCGTGCGTGAGGGGCTGTTCTGCATAACAGAGGCTCCACCTAAGCAAGGTGAGAAAGCTGAAAAATTGGCAAAAACCATAACCAAGTGTCTAGACCAAGCGTACAACCTCTGCCATCCCTGCCAGGTTCAGTGACACGCTGAAGACTGGCATTGTGATGCCATGCAAGGTGACATCCAGAAGTCTGACCTCAAGCTCTCCCAGACTCTTAGGCCAGAGACGCTCTTGGTCTCATGCCTAGGGATAACAACAGCTATTTGCAGAGACAGTGACCACGGTAATGATAACGACAATTCAGAAAGGTGTTCAAACTGATTTGGTAAATGCACCAAGTGGGGTCCAAGCAGATGCAATGCCAGCCCTTTTGGTCTGGCAGACTAGAGTCCTACCCTCCCAAGGGGCAATGGCAGTAAATCTAGACAAGAAGACCGACCAGAAACTTCTAGTGACGCATGCACCCATATTCTGAAGATACGGTACAAACAAAACAAGAAAGGAAATACAGGATCAGTGAAAGGAAACAAGTAGCCAACAGAGTTTTTTTTATCACTATAGAGACATGAGCTTGGATACATTAAGCAAATTGGGCATCTTATAGCTCAAAAGCGTTTCCAGAGCTTTGTTAAAACCCAACAGGACTGCAAACATGAGCTCACACCACTGGGCATAAATCGCCTTCTGAATACTTCAGAAGAAAACTCTGCCCAGGGATGACACCCTCCATCGCTGCCCGCTCCCAAATCTCCCCGCAGCGCCCTCCGACGCGGCCAGCAGGGACCTCTCGGGCGACCGGAGGGCGCTGGGTTGCACCCCTGTGTTATTCGTAGCGGCGCAGACACAGACCCAGCTCATACGTATCGCTGTTTGGAGACTGCATAATCACCCGGCTCAGCCCATGAGAAAGCAATATGAGAACACCTTCTGTACACAAGAAATTCTCGAGATTTAAAGTTTTAACACAAGCTAACAAACGCCAGAGATGAAAGAAATCCTGGGATGAAAGATCTCCATGACACCTGCTTTGAATAAAAAGACATTGCTACAAAAATATCAGAGACCTGCTGGTCTAGAGCCTTTGCTACATGTCATTCCCCAGACATCAATTTGCAATAGAGGCGCACAAAAGCAGCATTACACAGATTACATGCTACTCCCCTGAACTGCAAACAAAATCTACCCAGCACCACCACCTCGCCGTCCAAAGCACTACTGAACTAAAGCCACCTCCTCTTGCTGCTCCTAAGACGACTTTGCTAAGGATAAGGCACGCAGCCGGGCTCAACGCCGATTTGCAGGACTGACAGCTCCTCCTGCAAACTTCCCTCCGGCTCACCTTTGCCAAATATTCCCAATTTTTCCTCATGCCCACAGCCAGGGAACCGATGGTACCAACACTTTGGCACCGACAGCGGGACGGCTTATCCTCCATTCCTGCATCCTCCAGGCCAAACCCACGCCCAGTGCCGGGATGCTTAAACCAGTTAATCATCTCCAGCGCTTGTAACTTCACCTCTTTCCACACAGCAACAGTAACACGTGGTAATTATTTAACGTTTCGTTGTAACGGCACCCAGGAGCCCTAAAATCAAAGGGCTGAGATCCCACCAAGCCTCTCGCACTACCTACAGGTAACAAATCAGGCAGGTCCCTACGCCCCAACAGCCCGGACCCCCGCACCGGAGACGCCACGGGCGCGCACAACCAACTGGAAGGGGGAAGAGCGAGGTTCCAACAAAACATGGTTCGCTCGGTTTTATGCCACATGGCTCATTTACTCACTGCTGGCAGCTTCCACAAAATCAGGCTCGTCAAGCACCTGACTGTATACATAGGTACTGATTATAAAGCCAACTCAAGCGGGGCTAAAAGTACACAAAGATCTAGCATAAAAAACAAAAAAAAGTGCAATCCTCTCCCAGGCGAAAACACAGGACTAGAAACGTTACAGGTGGATTACATAAAAACTATTTTGCTCCCAATCCTCAAAATATTATTTTTTTAAATTCCCTCACAGACCAAAAACTGTCATTACTGAGAAGCAGAAGCAATTTTACCATGTTTAACATCCAGGCCACCCACCTCTCCCAGGGCCAAACACAAACCCAACCACGGCAGCACCTGCACAGCCCCCACGCGAGGACTCGGGCAAGGTCTGGAGTATCCATGGCTCTCCTCCCTGGATCCTGCCCAAGGAAAAGATTATTTCCCAGCGTTGCTTTGTGTTTGCGGGGAAATCAGCGCGGCTGGTTTGTTATTACTCTGTCTAGGATGGAAAAGCCTTTATTAGCTGAGAAGTGCTTGCTGCACCTTGTATCGACGGTTGCGTCCTACACCGGGGATGCCAACCTGAGCCGGACCCCTTTGTTTGGGAACGCTTTCTCCCCAAGCCTCACCCTGCGTCCCTCTTGGTCCCGCAAGCACATTTAAGTCTTTTCATACGTCTCTTTCCAAAGACAGGAAGAAGATACGCACGTGATCGATCACAAAAACATCCACGAGGCATCGCCATCTCAAAAGAGGAGGACACCATCAGAGCGCTGCCCCACACGCCGTCCCTGTGCCTGTTCCAGCTACGGAAGTTAAAACCCACCGGCCGCAATCTCTTCCTTTTTTTTTTTTTTGGTTTTCTTTTTTTTTTTTTTTTTTTAAATCCGAAAGAGACTCCTCATCATTCAGAACTCAATGTTTAAGTGGGCTGCCGGAGCCTCGCCTCCGAAAGGCAACAGCAAACACAAAAAAGGAAAAAACAAACCCACAAAAATCCCCCCTTCCCCACTCCCCCCCCCTCTCCCTGAGAGCAAAGCGCGGGGTGAGGTGCAGAGAGGGGAAGGGGGACGAGGTGCGCGGGGAAGCCGGCCGGTTGCTCCCCTTTTCTGCCTCCCTTTTCTTTCTGCTGAGTGTAGTAACACTTGAACTGGCTCTCTTTATTTGCAGCCGGATACGCGCTTTCAAAGATACTGTACTGCTGTGTAGGCCAGGCAGGGACTCTCTTTCTTCCCTTAGTTAGGGCTTTTGGGAAAATAATTATTCACCAGAACTGCCATCATGAAGAGAGAAAGCTAAATCAATGTAGCTTTGTATGGGCCATTGCCACTGCAAAGCAAATACTCCATCAAGACATGGATCAGTGAGAATTTTATCACTAGGAATCCTTATGCACATCTTTGTGTATTTTTAATATCCACCTGATTACTCGGCGTGCCCCCCCTCCCTCCTGCACCTCACCCTCCCCGCGGATTTGTCTTGTGTCACTGGCAGCTACAGGGCTTGGCCATACGATTCACAGGCTCAGTAGGTAGAAAAATCTTAAATACACAGCCAGGTTTATTCCCTCAAAACAAAAAAAAAAAAAAAAGGAAAAAAAAAAGCAAGCATTGGTGCATAGCAGATTTATTCACTGAACAGGTTGATTTATTTAACAGACTTGACATACATCAAAACCTACTATGGGCTTACATAATTGTTATCCATTTAGCAGGTCTGGTTCTTTTGTCAAGTATTTGTTTTTAAAAAGTGATTCACTCAAGGCTGCTGCCTTATGCACAGTTCGCATACCTTAACAACCCTAGCCTTGCATGGGGTATTAGCTAGAGCGACTTTAAATCGCATCCTACCTGCTCCAGCACTGCCGTTATTTTTTTCCAGTTCCTGTATTCTTCCCTTACCTCAACTAAAAAAAAGAAAAAAAAAAAAAAAAAAAAAAAAACACACCACAACAAAACCCCCAAAAATCCCCACAAAAAAAAAAAAGCCCCCACCGAGGCACACACACGGGGTTCACTTCCCAGCGGAGCCTTTGCACGGTGGTTACTGCATTACCACGCCGCTCCAGCGATACCAGCAGGTACCTCCAGCACCGAGCAGGCACATCGGAATAATCGGAATACCAGGATGTTGATGGTTGCACAGAGGTTTGGGGCGAAGCCGGGCGGAGGGGCTGGCGCGGGGCAGGAGGGCCGAGCAAACCGCTGAGCGGAAGCGGGAGAAAACCTCAGGGAAGATTTAAGGACCACAGAGACGTTTTGTTTTCACGCAAGAGGCTCATTCAAGGCCCTGGCTCGCACAGGCGCACCGCTCCCCTCCGGCCGCACGCATTCACCCACGACACCCATCCACGAAATTCCCCAAATAATACGCACCCATCCTTGCGCTTGTTCCGAGCGGGAGGCGAAACGCCGGGTAGCACCACGGAGAGAAAACGCGGAACCTTTGCTTTCATCGCCGGTCCCACTACGGCTTGTTTGGGTTAATTCATCACAAACCCTACGGCTCGCTCGCTCGCAGCGCAGTTCATTTCGGAGACGAGGATTTCATTATTTCCCAGCCCCCCCCCCCCCCCCATCTTTCCCCATTTCAGCATCAGCCCCGCACACACACACAGGTCACATCTTACACTTGGTAAGCAAAACACATTGCCGCTGCCACCGCGGCACGGGCGCGCAGGCGGTTCGGAAATTCAAGAGACCGGAATAAAACCCGCACGAAGCCCATTCTCCGCCGCTCGCTAGACAGATGGTTAATGATATTCACAGCCGCATTTTTCGCTGGGATAGAGTTTCAGACAATGAGCCAGTTTTATTTGATTAGCCAGTTCTCTAGTTTAATTCGCGCAATGACAGTTACTTCCAGGGTTGGGGGCTTTTTTTTTATTTTTTTATTTTTCCTAAAAAATCCCATCCCCCCCACCTGCTCCTTTTTTTTTTTTTTTTTTTTTTTTTTTTTTTTTTATTTTTTTGTTCTGGCCGAGGCTGAAGTAAGTGCAGCCCCCCCCGCGCTGCCAGCGAGCCCCGCCGGGGCGGGAGGGGAGGCGCGGCAGCACCGAGGGGCAGCAGCGGCGCGGCCTGGGGGGCCCCGCTCGCCCCGGGGCCCGGTGGGGCGGCGCCCCCGCCCAGCGCGGCACCTGCCCGGGGTGGGGTGGGGGGGGACGCGGCGCCCGCGGTGGGAGGCGAGAACTTGCCCCGAACGGGCCCCCCCCCCCCCGCACACACCGGCCGCCCCGCTCCTTCCGCCGCCGCCGCGCAACTTCCCCGCAGGCCTCCGCGCCCCGCACCGCCGCGCAGGCCGGCGTTGCCATCAGCATCCCCCCCCCCCC